>JBBDGP010001908.1:1200000-1568513 GCA_037952835.1 Lithobates septentrionalis | reverse complement strand
AAAGCTTTCATTGCTTCAGCCAATCAGGGCACAGAGCACTGTCAGAGCCATGATTGGACGCTGTCATGATGACTGTATCCACTCATGGCTGATTGCTCTTCCTGCCCCACACTATAAAAGAATTCTTTTCATAGCGGGCACTTGTAGTGTGATAGTGGTGTGGAGAGAGATAGAACAAGGCTCTGTTCAGTGCCATTAGACAGTGTGCTATTCTGATTCTATTGTCAGTGTAGAATATCAGGTTAGTGTGCATCTAGGGATAGTTCTGTGTGAGTGTAGTGTGACCATTCATCTTTACATTAGTGTGAATGTAGGGATTAGGGATGAGCCCAATGTTCGAGTCAAATGTAAGTTCGACTCGAACATCACGTGTTCACCTGTTCGCCTGTTCGCTGAACAGCGAACAATATGCGGTGTTCGCGGCAAATTTGAAAGCCACGGAACACCGTTAAAGTCTATGGGACACTAACATGAAAAACCAAAAGTGCTCATTTTAAAGGCTTATATGCAAGTTATTGCCATAAAACGTGTATGGGGACCCGGGTCCTGCCCCAGGGGACATGTATCAATGCAAAAAATGTTTTTAAAACGGCTGTTTTTTCAGAAGCAGTGATTTTAATAATGCTTAAATCCTTTAAATATCATGCCTGGGGGGTGTCCTTAGTATGCCTGTAAAGTAGCACATCTTTTCCATGTTTAGAACAATACCACAGAAAAGTGACATTTCTAAAGGAAAAAATCTCATTTAAAACTGCTTGCGGCTGTAATGAATTGTCGGATCCCAGCAATATAGATAAAAATAATTGAAAACCCTGCCCCCCACTCTATTACTAGTCCCTTTTGGGTCTGGTATGAATATTAAGCCCCTACAGGTCTGGTATGGATTTTAAGGGGAACCCTGCGCCAAAATAAAAAAATGTCGTAGGGGTCCCTCCAAAATCCATACCAGACCCTTATCTAAGCACGCAACCTTACAGGCCGCAGGAAAAGGGGGGGAGATGAGAAAGTGGCCCCCCTCCTGAATTGCACCAGGCCACATGCCCTCAACATGGGAGGGTGCTTTATGGTCCCCTAAAGGACAAGGGCCTCATCCCCACATCCCTTGCCCCGATGGTTGTGGGGGTCTGCGGGTGGGGGCTTATTGGAATCTGGAAGCCCCCTTTAACAAGGGGACTCACAGATCCGCCCCCCCCGAGTGAATGGGTATCGGGTACATTGTACCCCTACCCATTCACCAAAAAAAGTGTCAAAATGGTACAAATTACATTAGAGAATTTGGGACAAGTCCTTTATTAAAAAAAAACAACTGTCCTCCTGCAATGTCCATTCATCTTCGATCACAGCGTCCAACGACCCAAGAAAAAAAAATGGAAAAAACCCACCTCCATGGGAGGCTCCTGCTGACTGAAGCCTCTTTGCGATGACAGCTGTTATATAGCTGAGGTGATGTAAACGGGTGAACCCACCCGCTTTGATGCCACGTCATGTCAGAGGAAGGCAGGGTCATCTGTTTTCGTCACCGTGTGGCCCCGCCCTCGGCTATATAACAGCTGTCATCACGAAGAGGCTTCAGTCGGCTGAAGCCTCCCATGCAGGCATTTTCTTTTCTTTTTTATTTTCTCGGGTCCTCGGGGTTGTAATCGAAGATGAATGAACATCGCGGGACATTTTTTATTTTTTATTTTATAATAAAAGACTTGTCCCAAATTGTTACTGTTATTTTTACCATTTTGACACTTTTTTTGGCGAATGTAGGGGGGCAGGATCTGGGGGTCCCCTTGTTAAAGGGGCTTCTAGATTCCGATAAGCCCCCTGCAGACCCCCACAACCAGTGGGCAAGGGTTGTGGGGATGAGGCCCTTGTCCCCATTAACATGGGGACAAGGATCTTTGGGGGGCCCCAGAGCACCCTCCTCATGTTAAGGGCATGTGGCCTGGTATGGTTTTGGGGGGTGCTTTCTCGTCCCCCCTTTTCCTGCGGCCTGCCAGGATATGTGCTCAGATAAGGGTCTAGTATGGATTTTGGGGGGACTCCACGCCATTTTTTTATTAAACTTTAGCGCAGGGTTCCCCTTAATATCCATACCAGACCTGAAGGGCCTGGTATGGATTTTGGGGGGACCCCCAAGCATTTTTTATTTTTTTTATTTTGGTGCGGGGTTCCCCTTAATATTCATACCAGACCCAAAGGGCCTGGTAATGGACTGGGGGGGAACTCATGCTGTTTTTTTCAATGATTTTTATCTATATTGCCGGGATCCGACAATTCATTACAGCTGCAAGCAGTTTTAAATTACTTTTTTACCTTTTTTAGAAATGTAATTTTGCTATGGCACTGTTATAAACATGGGAAAGATGTGCTACTTTACAGGCATACTGAGGACACCTCCAATCTAATAACCTTCTATGAGAGGTAAGTGTCTGTCTGAAAACCCAGACGGACACTGGCAGCAAAAGCACCCTGAGGTGATTTAGTTCGTATATGTAGCGCTATACAAGTTATTCATTCATTCATTCATCTAGATAAAGGAAGGCCCGTAGACATTGGTGTATCTGGATTTTGCAAAATCATTTGACAGTTTAAAAAGACACGTGGCCACTCATTAAAATTAGAAGAAAAGAGGTTTAACCTTAAATTGCGTAGAGGGTTCTTTACTGTAAGATCGGCAAGGATGTGGAATTTCCTTCCACAGGCAGTGGTCTCAGCGGGGGGGCATCGATAGTTTAAAAAAAAAGATTAGATAAGCACCTGAATGTCCAAAACATACATGGATATACAATGTAATACTGACATATAATCAAATACATAGGTTGGACTTGATGGACTTTTGTCTTTTTTCAACCTCACCTACTATGTAACTATGTAAGGCGTCAGCATACCAAGACATTTTGGACAATTTCATGCTCCCAACTTTGTGGGAACAGTTTAGGGATGGCCCCTTCCTGTTCCAACATGACTGCACACCAGTGCACAAAGCAAGGTCCATAAAGACATGGATGAGTCCTGACCTCAATCCGATAGAACACCTTTGGGATGAGTTAGAGCGGAGACTGTGAACCAGGCCTTCTCATCCAACATCAGTGCCTGACCTCACAAATGTACTTCTGGAAGAATTGCCAAACATTCCCATAGACACACTCCTAAACTTTGTGGACAGCCTTCCCAGAAAAGTTGAAGGATTTGTAAAGGCAGAAGGTGCATTCTATGCATTAAGATAAAAAAACTTCTGTGTGTAGCAGCCCCTCCAGTACTACCTAATTACTTACTGTGACGGGGGGCTCGTGGAACCCAGAATCCCTTGGATAGGTTGGGAAACCCTTATTTCAGCTCCCCATGCACCTCCTATGTCTAAGTCACCCTGTGTCCATTAGGGGCACAGGGTGAATGAGAAAAATGATGGACAGCTGTTTAATGGACAATGAGAAGGTGGTTAATTAAATATAACAGTAATATTTATCCACAATATCTCCCAGGATATATATAAAGAGCTGATCACAGGCCTCTAGAACAGAGTAGGACAGTCTACTTCTACTATAGTTTGTTGCCTACTAGGCTGAGGAGGGAGGAGATCACTGTTTCTATTGTAAATTGTAATTATCTTCTGCTATTGTGAGAATGTTTGCTGTGTTTATATTTATGATAATGTTGATTGTGTCTTCTGAGCTAAAAGACAAGTCTGTCCTGAAAGGTCATGTCTCGGAGTCACCTAGGCTGTCTAAACGATTACCTTATTTATCGGCGTATAACACGCGCCGGTGTATAACACGCACCCCAAGTTTAGGAGGGAATTTTAAGGAAAAAAATGTTTTAAGGAAAAAAACTTACATTTAAATGCCCATCAATGCAGCCTTGCACAGCGTCCATCTGCATGCTTGTCCCGTGTCATTTGCAGCCTTGCAGTCAGCAACCTTGGTGTCATTTGCAGCCTTGCAGCTTTGCCAGTGCCGATCTGCAGCTTTGTCTGTGTCCTTTTGCAGCCTTGCCCAGGCTGCAGTTAAACTGCAGTGACATGTCAGTGTCACTGCAGTTTGAAAATGGCGCCGCCAGCACCGAAATACACAGAGCCGGTCCTCGGCTCTTCTCGGCGTCTCTCGTTCACTTTCGGCCACTTTCGGCTCCACTCGTAGTCCCGCCAGGGATGGGCGTGACTGTGAGCGGAGCTAGCCGAAGTGTCCTCGGCTAGGTTCGGGCGGCGCTCGAGTGAAGCCGAAAGTGGCCGAGAAGAGCCGAGAACCGGCTCTGTGTATTTCGGCACCGGTGGCACCATTTTCAAATCGCGGTCGGCGATCGCTCCGCTCAGTCAGCGGGGGATCGCAGGGGATCGGCGTATAACACACACCCGCAATTTTACCCTGATTTAAGGGGGGAAAAAGTGCGTGTTATACGCCGATAAATACGGTAATTAATTAGCTCATGTTAATTAGGTTTCTGGTTACAGTTTGTATTGTCATTCTGGTGTATATATTTGTGTGAGATCTCAAAATAAACAGTCCATGTTCAAGCTGTGTTACTGAGCTAGTCTTGTCTGGATCTTGGTTACAATATTCGGCTGTAAAATCTGATATTTGATGGTCCAGATTGGAGGAAGCAGTGTACTGACGGAAGCACTCAAGCAGAGAGCAACGGGGATCCGTTACACTTACCTGAGCCCCATCTCTTTCCAGTGATGTCCATGAATGTCTTAGCCATCCAGGACACTCCTCCTGATTGGCTGAGACACAGAAGCGGCACCATTGGCAGCTGTCAAGCAAAGTTAGTCAGCCAATCAGGAAAGAGAGAGGGTGGGGCCAGGTTGGGGCCCCGTGTCTGAATGGATACACTGAGCTCTGACTCAGCTTGGGTGCCCCCATAGGAAGCTGCTGGCTGAGCAGGGACTCGATAGGAAGGAGGGGCCAAGAGCAGCAAAGAGGGAACCCCAGAAGAGGAGGATCTGACTGCTCTGTGCAAAACCAACCGCACAGAGGAGGTAAGTATAACATGTTTGTTATTTTTTTATTTTTATTTTTAAATAATAGAGTTTTTACAATCACTTTAAAACTGTTAGAGCTGCAAAGGGTGGGCCAACTCAATATTGAACCCTACAGACTAAGACTGGGATGTCATTAACCACTTGCTGACCGCCGCACGCCGATATATGTTGTCAGAATCACACACGTGGGCAAATAGGTGTACCTCTACATCCCTCCTTCCCCGTGGTTGGGGGTTACGATTGCGCCCCCCCTGTCTGCAGCAGTCAGATTCATTAGAGAACTGATCAGTCCTCAGGTCCAGGCCAATGATTTATGACTTGGACCTACTGATCGGTCCTGATCAATTAAATCCTTCCCCTGCCTGTGTAAGTGTAAACACAGACAAGGGAAGTGATGTAATCTCTCCTCGTGGAGTCTTTTCAATTCTAGTGAGAGGAGAGAAGACATCTTACTGTGAGTTGCACAACACTACACTAACACCAGTACACACAGGTACACTTGTCACCCCCCGATCACTCCCCAATTGCCCCCACAATTAACGCCTTCACTCCGTGTCACTGTGTCACCAATTGCAGTTTTCAGATTTTTCACTGATCACTGCATTGGTGTCATTTGTGACTGCAATAAGTGTTAGGGCAGTTAGTAGTAGGCCCAGGTAGGTCTAGGGTACCCCCTAAACCCCCCTAATAAAGGTTTAACCCTTGATCGCCCCCCAGTTAACCCTTTCACCCCCTGTCGCCAATGTCACTAATAGATCTTTTTTCTGATCTAATGGAGGGGGGTTTGTCCTGGGGGGGGATCTGTACTAATAGGGGGGGATTTGTCTTGTGGGGTCTGTACTAATGAAGAGGGGGGTTTGTCCTGGGGGGTCTGTACTAATGGAGGGGGGTTTGTCCTGGTGGGGGTCTGTACTAATGTAGGGGGGGTGGTTTGTCCTGGGGGGTCTACACCCAGGAAAGTACAACTAGGACTCCAGAGGGAGAGGGCAGTGCTGAGAGAACACCATCAGAGAGAGAACCCCGCTGCCCTGCATCACTAGAGGGAAAGCCACACAGCCTAGCACCATTCCTGGCGAAGAAAGGAATGGAGTCATTGCAGGAATACAGATTTAGGTGCTACCCAGTGGAGTCGCCATGGGTAATTCAGAGTGAGCTGACTCCTGATCAGAGGAACCATTGCTGTATCGCTGGGTCAGGTGAGATGGCCGATCGGCCATTATCTACTAACGTCCATAGGAACTGCAGTCTCTGACCATCTCCTGTATCATGTCTGCAGTCTCTGACCATCTCTTGTATCATGTCTGCTGTCTCTGACCGTCTCTTGTATCATGTCTACAGTCTTTGAACATCTCCTGTACTATGTCTACAGTCTCTGACCATCTCCTGTACTATGTCTGCAGTCTCTGACCATCTCCTGTACTATGTCTGCAGTCTCTGACCATCTCCTGTACCATGTCTGCAGTCTCTGACCATCTCCTGTACCATGTCTGCAGTCTCTGCCCATCTCCTGTATTATGTCTGCTGTCTCTGACCGTCTCTTGTATCATGTCTACAGTCTCTGTCTCTTGTATCATGTCTACAGTCTCTGAACATCTCCTGTACTATGTCTACAGTCTCTGACCATCTCCTGTACTATGTCTGCAGTCTCTGACCATCTCCTGTACGATGTCTGCAGTCTCTGACCATCTCCTGTACCATGTCTGCAGTCTCTGACCATCTCCTGTACCATGTCTGCAGTCTCTGACCATCTCCTGTACTATGATTGCAGTCTCTGACAGTCTCTTGTATCATGTCTGCAGTCTCTGTCCATCTCTTGTATCAGGTCTGCAGTCTCTAACCATCTCCTGTATTATGTCTGCAGTCTCTGTCCATCTCTTGTATCAGGTCTGCAGTCTCTAACCATCTCCTGTATTATGTCTGCAGTCTCTGTCCATCTCTTGCACTATGATTGCAGTCTCTGACCGTCTCTTGTATCATGTCTGCAGTCTCTGTCCATCACTTGTATCAGGTCTGCTGTCTCTGACCATCTCCTGTATTATGTCTGCAGTCTCTGACCATCTCCTGTATTATGTCTGCAGTCTCTTACCATCTCCTGCACGATGATGGCAGTCTCTGACCGTCTCTTGTATCATGTCTGCAGTCTCTGTCCATCTCTTGTATCAGGTCTGCAGTCTCTGACCATATCCTGTATTATGTCTGCAGTCTCTGACCATCTCCTGTATTATGTCAGCAGTCTCTGACCATCTCCTGTATGATGTCTACAGTCTCTGACTGTCTCTTGTATCATGTCTACAGTCTCTGACCATCTCCTATATTATGTCTGCAGTCTCTGACCATCTCCTGTATTATGTCGGCAGTCTCTGACCATCTCCTGTACTATGATTGCAGTCTCTGACCATCTCCTGTACTATGATTGCAGTCTCTGACCGCCTCTTGTTTCATGTCTGCTGTCTCTGACCATCTCCTGTACCATGTCTGCAGTCTCTGACTATCTCCTGTATTATGTCTGCAGTCTCTGACCATCTCCTGTATTATGTCTGCAGTCTCTGACCATCTTCTGTATTATGTCTGCAGTCTCTGACCATCTCCTGTATTATGTCTGCAGTCTCTGATCATCTCCTGTACTATGATTGCAGTCTCTGACCATCTCCTGTATTATGTCTGCAGTCTCTGACCATCTCCTGTATTATGTCTGTAGTCTCTGACCATCTCCTGTACTATGATTGCAGTCTCTGTCCATCTCTTGTATCAGGTCTGCAGTCTCTGACCATCTCCTGTATTATGTCTGCAGTCTCTGACTATCTTCTGTATTATGTCTGCAGTCTCTGACCATCTCCTGTATTATGTCTGCAGTCTCTGATCATCTCCTGTACTATGATTGCAGTCTCTGACCATCTCCTGTATTATGTCTGCAGTCTCTGACCATCTCCTGTATTATGTCTGTAGTCTCTGACCATCTCCTGTACTATGATTGCAGTCTCTGTCCATCTCTTGTATCAGGTCTGCAGTCTCTGACCATCTCCTGTATTATGTCTGCAGTCTCTGACTATCTTCTGTATTATGTCTGCAGTCTCTGTCCATCTCTTGTAACATGTCTGCAGTCTTTGACCGTATTATGTCTAGGGGCTCTTTCTAGCAGACAGCCCTCTGTGTGTGCATCAGAGAGACTCCCCTCCAGATCTCATTAGTGTACTCTCTTCCTGTATTTTCTTTATTGTTAAGAGACCATGGGAGGATCCCAAGGTAACAAAGACTTCTAAGGGGAGCATCTCTGTGTTTGAGTCATTGCCATAGAAACATTTGTAAAGGGGAGGAGTTGGTAAGATGACCACGCCCATGTGGGGGCACCAGAAATATTTCTGCACCCAGGCGTTTTTGACCCTAGGATTGGCCCTGATGCAAACTTCCCACCTTTACTTCAAACGATAGAAAAGGATTTAAAACTTTGGAACGCAGGTTACTTCTCATGGTTTGGGAGGGCTGCCATTCTGAAAATGGTCATTTTGCCCAGGCTGCTATACCCTTTATGGGAGTTACTGATTAAAATACCTCAGAGGTTTTTTTAAAAAATTACACACCATACTCCTGACCTTCTTATGGTCAAATAAAAAACCTAGGATCAAATTCGCACTTCTGACCAGACCTAAGGAATTAGGAGGGATGGGGCTTTCTGACTTCAGGAAATACTATATAGCGTCCTATTTAACATGAATTGTGGACTGGAACTGCCACTGGGGAACTAAAGGCTGGGTAGCCTTAGAGGATGGATTAAGCCCCTACCCCCTACTTTTTTCTCCATGGAACCTGGGACTCCAAAAAGACCAAACATTAAAAAAACATCCACTAATGGAAACAAACTAAATATCTGCTTAGAAGTAGCAAAACACCCTACAGTGACCTCCCTACTGAGCTCCCTAAAGGGCCGTACACACGATCAGACTTTTTGACAACAAACATGCAAATTAGCTGTTTTCTAGCAACATCCGACCGTGTGTACGCTCCATCGGACAAACTTTTTCAGTTTTCATTGGACTTTTGTTGGCTGTGCGAACGGACAAACTTTCCGGCAACAAAAGTCAGATGGAGCAAAGTCCGATTGTGTCTACACAAAGCCATTGGACTTTTGTACAAACTACAGTACGCAGTTGCGAGAATGTTTCCAGCGCGATCGGATCGCGCTGGTTCTCGGCGGCAGGGTACTGTACATCTCGCGCTAGCTGCAATAGGAAAAACACATCCCCCTCTTGGGGAATACCAAGCCCTTCGGTCTGGTATGGATTTTAGGGGAACCCCCTACGCCAAAAAAAGGCGTGGGGGTTCCCCCAAAGTCCATACCAGACCCTTATCCGAGCATGCAGCCTGGCCGGTCAGGAAAGGGGGTGGGGATGAGCGAGGGCCCCCCTCCTGAGCCGTACCTGGCTGTATGCCCTCAACATGGGGGTGGGTGCTTTGGGGGAGGGGGCGCCCTGCGGGCCCCCCACCCCAAAGCACCTTGTCCCCATGTTGATGAGAACAAGGGCCTCTTCCCGACAACTCTGGCCGTTGGTTGTCGGGGTCTGTGGGCGGGGCGCTTATCGGAATCCGGGAGTCCCCTTTAATAAGGGGGCCCCCAGATCCCGGCACCCCACCCTATGTGAATGAGTATGGGGTACATTGTACCCCTACCCATTCACCTAGGGAAAAAGTGTCGATAAAAAACATAGTACACAGGTTTTCAAAGTAATTTATTAGGCAGCTCCGGGGTCTTCTTCCAACTTCGGGGGTTCTTTTCTGGCTTCGGGGGTCTTCTTCTGACTTCGGGGGTCCTCTTCCGACTTCGGGGGTCTCTCCGGCGTCTTCTCCCGGTGTCTGTATCTTCTGCCAGGCCCACCGCTATCTTCTGGCGCTCTTTTGCCAGCGGTGGCCCGGACTTCTGGATCGTCTTCTTCCCTCTTCTCTTCCAGAGATGTTGACACGATGCTCCCTCCAGCCGGAATGCTCTCTGTGCGCTCCGCAATGGACTTATATAGGCGGTGACCATGCCCCCTATGACATCATAGTCCCGGGGCACGCTGGGACTGTGAGGTCATAAGGGGCGTGGTCATAGGATGACATGACCACTCCCCCTTATGACCTCACAGTCCCAGCATGCCCCGGGACTGTGATGTCATGGGGGGCGGGTTCACGCCTATATAAGTCCGTTGCGGAGTGCACAGAGAGCATTCCGGCTGGAGAGAGCGTCGTGTCAACATCTCTGGAAGAGAAGAGGGAAGAAGACGATCCAGAAGTCCGGGCCACCGTTGGCAAAAGAGTGCCAGAAGATAGCAGTGGAGCCGACAGAAGATGCGGACACCGGGAGAAGACGCCGGAGAGACCCCCGAAGTCAGAAGAGGACCCCTGAAGTTGGAAGAAGACCCCCGAAGTTGGAAGAGGACCCCCGAAGTCAGAAGAAGACCCCGGAGCTGCCTAATAAATTACTTTGAAAACCTGTGTACTGTGTTTTTTATTGACACTTTTTTCCCTAGGTGAATGGGTAGCGGTAGGATGTACCCCATACTCATTCACATAGGGTGGGGGGCCAGAATCTGGGGGCCCCCTTATTAAAGGGGGCTCCTGGATTCCGATAAGCGCCCTGCCCACAGACCCCGACAACCAATGGCCAGGGTTGCCGGGAAGAGGCCCTTGTCCTCATCAACATGGGGACAAGGTGCTTTGGGGTGGGGGGCCCGCAGGGCGCCCCCCTTCCCCAAAGCACCCACCCCCCCATGTTGAGGACATGCAGCCTGGTACGGCTCAGGAGGGGGGGCGCTCTTGCTCGGAATAAGGGTCTGGTATGGATTTGGGGGGGACTCCCATGCCGTTTTTTCAGCGTAGGGGGTTCCTCTTAATATCCATACCAGACCTAAGGTCCTGGTATGCCCCTGGAGGGGAACCCATGCCAGTTTTTTATTTAAAATTTGGCGTGGAGTTCCCCCTCAAGATTCATACCAAACACAGTGCCTGGCATTGGTGGAGATCCAGGTCAGATCCCCGCACCAGTGTCAACCCAGCTCGCAAGGTGTCAATCTCGCCAATAAAAGTGGCGAGATTGACACAATATCAGACAACAATACAGAAGTTGACCAAAGGGTGGTGGTATAGAGCTGAAAAACCACGTGATATGGTGAAAGTTCGCTGGAAAAGTCCTGTCGTCTTTATGCAAGACAAACTTTTGGGCAACGCCCTATGTACAAAAATCCAAGGGAAAGTTTGTACAAAGTCCTATCGTGTGTATTGGGCTTAACACCACTAATGGACAATGCTGACTTTCCACCGGGATTGGGAACAATTTGCTACGCCTCCCTCCTAACAACAAATCCCTGCAACCAGAAGAATGTTTTCAAGACGGGAGATTCAAGGAATTTGTGACATTAAAAAGAGACAGCGGACTATCCAATTTACCGCTCTGGATATACTTCTAACTACGCAGCTTTGTTGGCGGTACGACCAGACAGGGAGACTTTTCCAGACAGATGACAGACCTAGATAAGGTATGTGCTGAGAGGGCACAATTACAGAAGGTGACTTTAGTCACCTACGCGTGGCTGCAATACGCGAACCTCAATACTGAAGACAGATTCAGAAAGCATTGGTCCACTGCACTTAAGATGACCATTATGGACAATCAATGGAAAAAGGCCTGCATTCTTGCACACTGCTCTATCAGCACTAAGACACAAGGAACGTCTTATAAACTACTCACTGACTGGTATGTCACGCCAGCAAAACTACATTCCTGGTATGCTCAGACCTCAAGCATATGCTGGAGATGTGGGGAGGATACAGGTACACTTGTACACATCTGGTGGCACTGCCCTCACCTGGCCCCATTTTGGCACCAGGTCAGGGACCTGATTAAACTAAAAACAGAAACCAAAATAGTATTACACGCTGCCTGTTGCCTTCTACACATCTCTACCTACCCACTCAAACGCTACAAAAATTTGCTAACCAAGCATTTGCTGAATGCGGCTAAGGTGCTGATCCCGACCCGCTGGAGGACCACAAGAGTGCCCTCTATAGTGGACTGGCTGGCTCAGGTGTCAGAAATCTGTGAAATGGAAGACACTCTAGCCCAGCCTTCCGACAGGGTGGACATAAAACCTGGTCACCCTGGTTTGAATTCCGTTATTTTGAAACATACAATGATCTGCAGTCAGACTGAAAATTTATATCTCCTCACACATAAATGGCAAATAGCCACACCAACAGACATCTGATCAAACCAAGAAAAATGTGTAATCCTACTTTCAGAGAAAATAGTTGAGTGTAATGAAGCAGAATAAGAGTGTAACCCACACATTTTCAACACAACAATAAACTAGTTAAATAACCTACACTAGTATAGAACTCCCTAAACGTAACATGAAGGGCGCGCCTGCATAGGTCCTCATTCAACAACTTGTGTGTAAATCAGCCACAGGCTTTCACGAACCATAGAAATGTTAAGTGACTCGTAGATGTTTTGGTGTTTTTCCTCTGTATCTGAGTTGAATGTTAACGAAGCCAAGACTCTCAGACCTACGTTCACACTGATATACAATTGATATCCATACATGATTACTATGCATGACTGTAAAACCTACCTGTACTAATGTTGAAGTTAAATAAACTTTAAATGTTTAAAAAAAGGAAGTAATGCGCTTTAATCATCCTGAAACCATAACAACCATGGTGCCGGGATGATTGAAACACCAACACCAGGTGTTTGGAGTATCTTTATCTGCTGATTGATAAACTTTCTGGAATACACATATTTCTATTGTAGGATCTGGGCCTGCTGTCCCTCCATCCCTCTTTCTTTCTTTCCTTCTCTCCCTATTTCTTTCTTTATTTCTCTCTCCATCCCTCGTTCATCTCAGACTCGAAAAGTCAGAAAGATACAACAAATTCTTACCTCTGTGACACGCTCAGATGAATTTTGCAATGTTTCACTTTCCTATAACAGTCTATTGTATATCTTCTCTCCCACACCCATAGCAGGAAATCCTGTGTTTCCTGAGCTGTGCTCTCCGAGAGGGCCATGTACAAAGCTGGAGAATAAATTCACCCTCTGAGCTCCTTCAGGACTTGTTTACAACACTCAGATGCAAACAAATGTTTTTTTTTAATGCAGTACTAATACATATGCAAAAAAAAATGTTTATGTATTTCAATAAACCTCGTTTATACCATTGTGTTGTCTTTATGTGTGTTTAAAAAAAGTACAGCTTGCTGCATTTTGTGTGATTCCTTCAAAACAAACAAATCCACAAACAATTTAATAGCCTTAACGTCTCATCCAATCAATTTTGATAGGATTCGATCAAGCTGAGTCGATTGGTCATATTATCATTTTCAATCAGTCAGCAGCACTGAGAAACACTGTCTTACCAAAAGTATTGGGACGCCTGCCTTTACACCCAGTCTAATGCCACGTACACACGGTCAGATTTTCCGACGGAAAATGTTCGATGGGAGCTTTTTGTTGGAAATTCCGACCATGTGTAGGTTCCATCGGACATTTTCCATCGGAATTTCCGACACATAAAATTTGAGATCTGGATCTCAAATTTTCCGACAACAAAATCCGTTGTCGGAAATTCCGATCATGTGCACACAATTCCGATGCACAAAGTTCCACGCATGCTCGGAATCAAGCAGAAGAGCTGCACTGGCTATTGAACTTCAATTTTCTCGGCTCGTCGTACGTCTTGTACGTCACCTCGTTCTTGACGTTCGGAATTTCCAACAACATTGTGCGACCGTGTGTATGCAAGACAAGTTTGAGCCAACATCTGTCGGAAAAAATCCCATGGATTTTGTTGTCAATCGTGTGTATGGGGCATTAGTTAGTAGGGTTCAATATTGTGTTGGCCTGCCCTTTGCAGCTATAACAGCTTCAACTCTTCTGGGAAGGTTGTCCACAAGGTTTTAGCTGTGTCTATGGGAATGTTTGACCATTCTTCCAGAAGCACATTTGTGAGGTCAGGCACTGATGTTGGACGAGAAGGCCTGGTTCACAGTCTCTGCTCCAATTCATCCCAAAGGTGTTCTATCGGTTGAGGTCAGGACTCTGTGCAGGCCAGTCAGGTTCATCTACCCCAAACTTGTTCATCCATGTCTTCATGGACCTTGCTTTGGGCACTGATCCAAATCATTTGGTGGAGGGGTATTATACCGTGCAGGAGTCTTGCTGCCGGTCATCTAACCCCGCACTTACCGTCTTCTCCCTCCTCCTCCTAAGCATCCAAAAGAATCGCCTGTCCTTCCAGCCAATTGGGTCTCAGGACCCACTTCCTGATTGGCTGGGAGGAGGATCAGTGTTAGAATAGTGAATATTAATTTGCTAATGTCAAACAACTGGGTGGACTTGGAGCATAGTGCTCTGCACCCCGAGCGCACCCTATTTTGAAGCCTATTAGAGCCTTTCCAACACCATTGGAAACCATGCATCTGGTGCCCTGCATGTAGATTAGGGGGCTGTACACATGGATGGGGGGCAGCACCCGTGTGCCTCTAATGGACAGGCTGCCACTGATGGTGTGGGGTTGTTTTTTAGGGGTTGGGCTTGGCCTCTCTGGGGTTGGGCTTGGCCCCTCAGGGGTTGGTGAAGGGAACTTCCTTACAAAGAATGCAACGGGAAATGTAGGGTGCAATTAGGACTGCTAAGATAGAACACAAAAGACACATAGAGGATGAGAGCAAAAAAAAATTCCCCAGGAAATTCTTTAAGTATATGTAGCGCCCTGCTCCTGATGAGCAGACACAATGTTTTTTTTAAATTTAAACTAGTTTAAGCTACAGTTTAGGCTCAACTTATTATTGCCTAAATTTTATGGTTTCTGTTTCAGATTGGTTGGACTGTGCAGATTTCCATCTAACCACGGGTGGTGCTGTTATCATTGGTGGATTGGAAAATACAGTCTGGTCAAACACATTGACTACTCGCTGCTCAGAGGCTTTTCGGGGGGGAATGGTTCACACACTGGATATTTCTGGGTAGGGGTATTTAAGGCACAGATGCCATTTTAGTGGGGTTCTTTGGTGACTATCGGGTGGTCCGCGCTTCCTGACCCCCCGGGCTCGGGGGCTGGATTGGCGCTCCCCACCTCATGGCCCTCCTGGCCTGGGAGACTACGAATCCTTAAAGTTCTGCCTTAAGCTTGTCAGACCTAAGGCCTAGCTACTAAATGAAGGATCGGAGTCTTGGTGGCCTATGGGTCAGAATGATGGTCTCTTTGCTGTCAGGCCTGCGGGAAGAAGCAAGGGACTGCAATGACCAGGGGAGGACTCTTCAGGAGAGGACCGAGCATACGGCTGGTATCTTAAGAAGAGCCTGGTAACTCAGTCGGAGAAGCATCTTGGATTAGTACCACAGTCAGCTCTTTCAAGACTGTACGGTCTGTGGCAGAAACCGTTTAGATCGTTCACAATTTGTTCACCCAGAGTCGTAAGGTCTGTGGCAGAGGTCATGTTTGAGTATTGCATTGGCTGCTAGGTCAGGGAGAGGGGCCTATCCGGTGATTGCTGAATCCAGCTGTGGAAGTGTTATGTCGCTGGATGTAGAAATTATCTCCAACCGCAACGTCCAAGGTACCTGAATTCCTTTTCACCCTCTGTCTTTCTATTACGTATGATGTTACTGAATAAAACTTTGAGAGAAAAAAAGCAAGTGTTGGAGCCAGTGTTTCAATTGAGCGAGTGATGAGTACCCCTGGGATGGACACTGGAAAGAAGGTAACTGTAAGCCTGAAAAAAAATAATTAGCAGTTGCTTTGGGGTGAAGAGATTAAAGTAATAATCTGAAGCAAGGCACCCGGAGTGATTTTTGCTACATAAATAAACAGTAAAAAAGGGAGGACAGACCATATTGGCCCCATAAAGAATGAGGAAGGACATCTGGTTACAAAGGATGGTGAGATGGTGAAGGTATTGAATGTATTCTTCTCCTCAGTCTTCACGAGGGAATCGGGGGGCTTCAGTAACCAAAACTGCAGTGTTTATCCTCATGGCACATCACAGGAAGCACCTCCATAGCTAACAGAGGACAGAATTAGAAATAGACTTTGGAAACTTAACATTAATAAATCACAGATGGCTTGCACCCGAGGGTCCTTAGGGATTTCAGTCAAATAATTGCCAGACCATTGTTCCTAATTTTTACAGTCTACTGACTGGAACGGTACCAGCTGATTGGAGAAAAGTCAATGTAGCACCAATATTTAAAAAAAGAGCCAAAATACATCCCTGGAAATTACAGACCAGTTAGCCTAACATCAATAGTATGCAAGCTCTTGGAGGATGATAAGGGACTATATACATGATTTTAGTAATGAAAACGGTATCATTAGCAGTAATCAGCATGGATTCATGAAGAATCATTCTTGCCAAACCAATCTAATAACCTTCTATGAGAGGTAAGTGTCTGTCTGAAAACCCAGACGGACACTGGCAGCAAAAGCACCCTGAGGTGATTTAGTTCGTATATGTAGCGCTATACAAGTTATTCATTCATTCATTCATCTAGATAAAGGAAGGCCCGTAGACATTGGTGTATCTGGATTTTGCAAAATCATTTGACAGTTTAAAAAGACACGTGGCCACTCATTAAAATTAGAAGAAAAGAGGTTTAACCTTAAATTGCGTAGAGGGTTCTTTACTGTAAGATCGGCAAGGATGTGGAATTTCCTTCCACAGGCAGTGGTCTCAGCGGGGGGGCATCGATAGTTTAAAAAAAAAGATTAGATAAGCACCTGAATGTCCAAAACATACATGGATATACAATGTAATACTGACATATAATCAAATACATAGGTTGGACTTGATGGACTTTTGTCTTTTTTCAACCTCACCTACTATGTAACTATGTAAGGCGTCAGCATACCAAGACATTTTGGACAATTTCATGCTCCCAACTTTGTGGGAACAGTTTAGGGATGGCCCCTTCCTGTTCCAACATGACTGCACACCAGTGCACAAAGCAAGGTCCATAAAGACATGGATGAGTCCTGACCTCAATCCGATAGAACACCTTTGGGATGAGTTAGAGCGGAGACTGTGAACCAGGCCTTCTCATCCAACATCAGTGCCTGACCTCACAAATGTACTTCTGGAAGAATTGCCAAACATTCCCATAGACACACTCCTAAACTTTGTGGACAGCCTTCCCAGAAAAGTTGAAGGATTTGTAAAGGCAGAAGGTGCATTCTATGCATTAAGATAAAAAAACTTCTGTGTGTAGCAGCCCCTCCAGTACTACCTAATTACTTACTGTGACGGGGGGCTCGTGGAACCCAGAATCCCTTGGATAGGTTGGGAAACCCTTATTTCAGCTCCCCATGCACCTCCTATGTCTAAGTCACCCTGTGTCCATTAGGGGCACAGGGTGAATGAGAAAAATGATGGACAGCTGTTTAATGGACAATGAGAAGGTGGTTAATTAAATATAACAGTAATATTTATCCACAATATCTCCCAGGATATATATAAAGAGCTGATCACAGGCCTCTAGAACAGAGTAGGACAGTCTACTTCTACTATAGTTTGTTGCCTACTAGGCTGAGGAGGGAGGAGATCACTGTTTCTATTGTAAATTGTAATTATCTTCTGCTATTGTGAGAATGTTTGCTGTGTTTATATTTATGATAATGTTGATTGTGTCTTCTGAGCTAAAAGACAAGTCTGTCCTGAAAGGTCATGTCTCGGAGTCACCTAGGCTGTCTAAACGATTACCTTATTTATCGGCGTATAACACGCGCCGGTGTATAACACGCACCCCAAGTTTAGGAGGGAATTTTAAGGAAAAAAATGTTTTAAGGAAAAAAACTTACATTTAAATGCCCATCAATGCAGCCTTGCACAGCGTCCATCTGCATGCTTGTCCCGTGTCATTTGCAGCCTTGCAGTCAGCAACCTTGGTGTCATTTGCAGCCTTGCAGCTTTGCCAGTGCCGATCTGCAGCTTTGTCTGTGTCCTTTTGCAGCCTTGCCCAGGCTGCAGTTAAACTGCAGTGACATGTCAGTGTCACTGCAGTTTGAAAATGGCGCCGCCAGCACCGAAATACACAGAGCCGGTCCTCGGCTCTTCTCGGCGTCTCTCGTTCACTTTCGGCCACTTTCGGCTCCACTCGTAGTCCCGCCAGGGATGGGCGTGACTGTGAGCGGAGCTAGCCGAAGTGTCCTCGGCTAGGTTCGGGCGGCGCTCGAGTGAAGCCGAAAGTGGCCGAGAAGAGCCGAGAACCGGCTCTGTGTATTTCGGCACCGGTGGCACCATTTTCAAATCGCGGTCGGCGATCGCTCCGCTCAGTCAGCGGGGGATCGCAGGGGATCGGCGTATAACACACACCCGCAATTTTACCCTGATTTAAGGGGGGAAAAAGTGCGTGTTATACGCCGATAAATACGGTAATTAATTAGCTCATGTTAATTAGGTTTCTGGTTACAGTTTGTATTGTCATTCTGGTGTATATATTTGTGTGAGATCTCAAAATAAACAGTCCATGTTCAAGCTGTGTTACTGAGCTAGTCTTGTCTGGATCTTGGTTACAATATTCGGCTGTAAAATCTGATATTTGATGGTCCAGATTGGAGGAAGCAGTGTACTGACGGAAGCACTCAAGCAGAGAGCAACGGGGATCCGTTACACTTACCTGAGCCCCATCTCTTTCCAGTGATGTCCATGAATGTCTTAGCCATCCAGGACACTCCTCCTGATTGGCTGAGACACAGAAGCGGCACCATTGGCAGCTGTCAAGCAAAGTTAGTCAGCCAATCAGGAAAGAGAGAGGGTGGGGCCAGGTTGGGGCCCCGTGTCTGAATGGATACACTGAGCTCTGACTCAGCTTGGGTGCCCCCATAGGAAGCTGCTGGCTGAGCAGGGACTCGATAGGAAGGAGGGGCCAAGAGCAGCAAAGAGGGAACCCCAGAAGAGGAGGATCTGACTGCTCTGTGCAAAACCAACCGCACAGAGGAGGTAAGTATAACATGTTTGTTATTTTTTTATTTTTATTTTTAAATAATAGAGTTTTTACAATCACTTTAAAACTGTTAGAGCTGCAAAGGGTGGGCCAACTCAATATTGAACCCTACAGACTAAGACTGGGATGTCATTAACCACTTGCTGACCGCCGCACGCCGATATATGTTGTCAGAATCACACACGTGGGCAAATAGGTGTACCTCTACATCCCTCCTTCCCCGTGGTTGGGGGTTACGATTGCGCCCCCCCTGTCTGCAGCAGTCAGATTCATTAGAGAACTGATCAGTCCTCAGGTCCAGGCCAATGATTTATGACTTGGACCTACTGATCGGTCCTGATGAATTAAATCCTTCCCCTGCCTGTGTAAGTGTAAACACAGACAAGGGAAGTGATGTAATCTCTCCTCGTGGAGTCTTTTCAATTCTAGTGAGAGGAGAGAAGACATCTTACTGTGAGTTGCACAACACTACACTAACACCAGTACACACAGGTACACTTGTCACCCCCCGATCACTCCCCAATTGCCCCCACAATTAACGCCTTCACTCCGTGTCACTGTGTCACCAATTGCAGTTTTCAGATTTTTCACTGATCACTGCATTGGTGTCATTTGTGACTGCAATAAGTGTTAGGGCAGTTAGTAGTAGGCCCAGGTAGGTCTAGGGTACCCCCTAAACCCCCCTAATAAAGGTTTAACCCTTGATCGCCCCCCAGTTAACCCTTTCACCCCCTGTCGCCAATGTCACTAATAGATCTTTTTTCTGATCTAATGGAGGGGGGTTTGTCCTGGGGGGGGATCTGTACTAATAGGGGGGGATTTGTCTTGTGGGGTCTGTACTAATGAAGAGGGGGGTTTGTCCTGGGGGGTCTGTACTAATGGAGGGGGGTTTGTCCTGGTGGGGGTCTGTACTAATGTAGGGGGGGTGGTTTGTCCTGGGGGGTCTACACCCAGGAAAGTACAACTAGGACTCCAGAGGGAGAGGGCAGTGCTGAGAGAACACCATCAGAGAGAGAACCCCGCTGCCCTGCATCACTAGAGGGAAAGCCACACAGCCTAGCACCATTCCTGGCGAAGAAAGGAATGGAGTCATTGCAGGAATACAGATTTAGGTGCTACCCAGTGGAGTCGCCATGGGTAATTCAGAGTGAGCTGACTCCTGATCAGAGGAACCATTGCTGTATCGCTGGGTCAGGTGAGATGGCCGATCGGCCATTATCTACTAACGTCCATAGGAACTGCAGTCTCTGACCATCTCCTGTATCATGTCTGCAGTCTCTGACCATCTCTTGTATCATGTCTGCTGTCTCTGACCGTCTCTTGTATCATGTCTACAGTCTTTGAACATCTCCTGTACTATGTCTACAGTCTCTGACCATCTCCTGTACTATGTCTGCAGTCTCTGACCATCTCCTGTACTATGTCTGCAGTCTCTGACCATCTCCTGTACCATGTCTGCAGTCTCTGACCATCTCCTGTACCATGTCTGCAGTCTCTGCCCATCTCCTGTATTATGTCTGCTGTCTCTGACCGTCTCTTGTATCATGTCTACAGTCTCTGTCTCTTGTATCATGTCTACAGTCTCTGAACATCTCCTGTACTATGTCTACAGTCTCTGACCATCTCCTGTACTATGTCTGCAGTCTCTGACCATCTCCTGTACGATGTCTGCAGTCTCTGACCATCTCCTGTACCATGTCTGCAGTCTCTGACCATCTCCTGTACCATGTCTGCAGTCTCTGACCATCTCCTGTACTATGATTGCAGTCTCTGACAGTCTCTTGTATCATGTCTGCAGTCTCTGTCCATCTCTTGTATCAGGTCTGCAGTCTCTAACCATCTCCTGTATTATGTCTGCAGTCTCTGTCCATCTCTTGTATCAGGTCTGCAGTCTCTAACCATCTCCTGTATTATGTCTGCAGTCTCTGTCCATCTCTTGCACTATGATTGCAGTCTCTGACCGTCTCTTGTATCATGTCTGCAGTCTCTGTCCATCACTTGTATCAGGTCTGCTGTCTCTGACCATCTCCTGTATTATGTCTGCAGTCTCTGACCATCTCCTGTATTATGTCTGCAGTCTCTTACCATCTCCTGCACGATGATGGCAGTCTCTGACCGTCTCTTGTATCATGTCTGCAGTCTCTGTCCATCTCTTGTATCAGGTCTGCAGTCTCTGACCATATCCTGTATTATGTCTGCAGTCTCTGACCATCTCCTGTATTATGTCAGCAGTCTCTGACCATCTCCTGTATGATGTCTACAGTCTCTGACTGTCTCTTGTATCATGTCTACAGTCTCTGACCATCTCCTATATTATGTCTGCAGTCTCTGACCATCTCCTGTATTATGTCGGCAGTCTCTGACCATCTCCTGTACTATGATTGCAGTCTCTGACCATCTCCTGTACTATGATTGCAGTCTCTGACCGCCTCTTGTTTCATGTCTGCTGTCTCTGACCATCTCCTGTACCATGTCTGCAGTCTCTGACTATCTCCTGTATTATGTCTGCAGTCTCTGACCATCTCCTGTATTATGTCTGCAGTCTCTGACCATCTTCTGTATTATGTCTGCAGTCTCTGACCATCTCCTGTATTATGTCTGCAGTCTCTGATCATCTCCTGTACTATGATTGCAGTCTCTGACCATCTCCTGTATTATGTCTGCAGTCTCTGACCATCTCCTGTATTATGTCTGTAGTCTCTGACCATCTCCTGTACTATGATTGCAGTCTCTGTCCATCTCTTGTATCAGGTCTGCAGTCTCTGACCATCTCCTGTATTATGTCTGCAGTCTCTGACTATCTTCTGTATTATGTCTGCAGTCTCTGACCATCTCCTGTATTATGTCTGCAGTCTCTGATCATCTCCTGTACTATGATTGCAGTCTCTGACCATCTCCTGTATTATGTCTGCAGTCTCTGACCATCTCCTGTATTATGTCTGTAGTCTCTGACCATCTCCTGTACTATGATTGCAGTCTCTGTCCATCTCTTGTATCAGGTCTGCAGTCTCTGACCATCTCCTGTATTATGTCTGCAGTCACCAGTACACACAGGTACACCAGTACACACAGGTACACTTGTCACCCCCCGATCACTCCCCAATTGCCCCCACAATTAACGCCTTCACTCCGTGTCACTGTGTCACCAATTGCAGTTTTCAGATTTTTCACTGATCACTGCATTGGTGTCATTTGTGACTGCAATAAGTGTTAGGGCAGTTAGTAGTAGGCCCAGGTAGGTCTAGGGTACCCCCTAAACCCCCCTAATAAAGGTTTAACCCTTGATCGCCCCCCAGTTAACCCTTTCACCCCCTGTCGCCAATGTCACTAATAGATCTTTTTTCTGATCTAATGGAGGGGGGTTTGTCCTGGGGGGGGGATCTGTACTAATAGGGGGGGATTTGTCTTGTGGGGTCTGTACTAATGAAGAGGGGGGTTTGTCCTGGGGGGTCTGTACTAATGGAGGGGGGTTTGTCCTGGTGGGGGTCTGTACTAATGTAGGGGGGGTGGTTTGTCCTGGGGGGTCTACACCCAGGAAAGTACAACTAGGACTCCAGAGGGAGAGGGCAGTGCTGAGAGAACACCATCAGAGAGAGAACCCCGCTGCCCTGCATCACTAGAGGGAAAGCCACACAGCCTAGCACCATTCCTGGCGAAGAAAGGAATGGAGTCATTGCAGGAATACAGATTTAGGTGCTACCCAGTGGAGTCGCCATGGGTAATTCAGAGTGAGCTGACTCCTGATCAGAGGAACCATTGCTGTATCGCTGGGTCAGGTGAGATGGCCGATCGGCCATTATCTACTAACGTCCATAGGAACTGCAGTCTCTGACCATCTCCTGTATCATGTCTGCAGTCTCTGACCATCTCTTGTATCATGTCTGCTGTCTCTGACCGTCTCTTGTATCATGTCTACAGTCTTTGAACATCTCCTGTACTATGTCTACAGTCTCTGACCATCTCCTGTACTATGTCTGCAGTCTCTGACCATCTCCTGTACTATGTCTGCAGTCTCTGACCATCTCCTGTACCATGTCTGCAGTCTCTGACCATCTCCTGTACCATGTCTGCAGTCTCTGCCCATCTCCTGTATTATGTCTGCTGTCTCTGACCGTCTCTTGTATCATGTCTACAGTCTCTGTCTCTTGTATCATGTCTACAGTCTCTGAACATCTCCTGTACTATGTCTACAGTCTCTGACCATCTCCTGTACTATGATTGCAGTCTCTGACCGTCTCTTGTATCATGTCTGCAGTCTCTGTCCATCACTTGTATCAGGTCTGCTGTCTCTGACCATCTCCTGTATTATGTCTGCAGTCTCTGACCATCTCCTGTATTATGTCTGCAGTCTCTTACCATCTCCTGCACGATGATGGCAGTCTCTGACCGTCTCTTGTATCATGTCTGCAGTCTCTGTCCATCTCTTGTATCAGGTCTGCAGTCTCTGACCATATCCTGTATTATGTCTGCAGTCTCTGACCATCTCCTGTATTATGTCAGCAGTCTCTGACCATCTCCTGTATGATGTCTACAGTCTCTGACTGTCTCTTGTATCATGTCTACAGTCTCTGACCATCTCCTATATTATGTCTGCAGTCTCTGACCATCTCCTGTATTATGTCGGCAGTCTCTGACCATCTCCTGTACTATGATTGCAGTCTCTGACCATCTCCTGTACTATGATTGCAGTCTCTGACCGCCTCTTGTTTCATGTCTGCTGTCTCTGACCATCTCCTGTACCATGTCTGCAGTCTCTGACTATCTCCTGTATTATGTCTGCAGTCTCTGACCATCTCCTGTATTATGTCTGCAGTCTCTGACCATCTTCTGTATTATGTCTGCAGTCTCTGACCATCTCCTGTATTATGTCTGCAGTCTCTGATCATCTCCTGTACTATGATTGCAGTCTCTGACCATCTCCTGTATTATGTCTGCAGTCTCTGACCATCTCCTGTATTATGTCTGTAGTCTCTGACCATCTCCTGTACTATGATTGCAGTCTCTGTCCATCTCTTGTATCAGGTCTGCAGTCTCTGACCATCTCCTGTATTATGTCTGCAGTCTCTGACTATCTTCTGTATTATGTCTGCAGTCTCTGACCATCTCCTGTATTATGTCTGCAGTCTCTGATCATCTCCTGTACTATGATTGCAGTCTCTGACCATCTCCTGTATTATGTCTGCAGTCTCTGACCATCTCCTGTATTATGTCTGTAGTCTCTGACCATCTCCTGTACTATGATTGCAGTCTCTGTCCATCTCTTGTATCAGGTCTGCAGTCTCTGACCATCTCCTGTATTATGTCTGCAGTCTCTGACTATCTTCTGTATTATGTCTGCAGTCTCTGTCCATCTCTTGTAACATGTCTGCAGTCTTTGACCGTATTATGTCTAGGGGCTCTTTCTAGCAGACAGCCCTCTGTGTGTGCATCAGAGAGACTCCCCTCCAGATCTCATTAGTGTACTCTCTTCCTGTATTTTCTTTATTGTTAAGAGACCATGGGAGGATCCCAAGGTAACAAAGACTTCTAAGGGGAGCGTCTCTGTGTTTGAGTCATTGCCATAGAAACATTTGTAAAGGGGAGGAGTTGGTAAGATGACCACGCCCATGTGGGGGCACCAGAAATATTTCTGCACCCAGGCGTTTTTGACCCTAGGATTGGCCCTGATGCAAACTTCCCACCTTTACTTCAAACGATAGAAAAGGATTTAAAACTTTGGAACGCAGGTTACTTCTCATGGTTTGGGAGGGCTGCCATTCTGAAAATGGTCATTTTGCCCAGGCTGCTATACCCTTTATGGGAGTTACTGATTAAAATACCTCAGAGGTTTTTTTAAAAAATTACACACCATACTCCTGACCTTCTTATGGTCAAATAAAAAACCTAGGATCAAATTCGCACTTCTGACCAGACCTAAGGAATTAGGAGGGATGGGGCTTTCTGACTTCAGGAAATACTATATAGCGTCCTATTTAACATGAATTGTGGACTGGAACTGCCACTGGGGAACTAAAGGCTGGGTAGCCTTAGAGGATGGATTAAGCCCCTACCCCCTACTTTTTTCTCCATGGAACCTGGGACTCCAAAAAGACCAAACATTAAAAAAACATCCACTAATGGAAACAAACTAAATATCTGCTTATAACTAGCAAAACACCCTACAGTGACCTCCCTACTGAGCTCCCTAAAGGGCCGTACACACGATCAGACTTTTTGACAACAAACATGCAAATTAGCTGTTTTCTAGCAACATCCGACCGTGTGTACGCTCCATCGGACAAACTTTTTCAGTTTTCATTGGACTTTTGTTGGCTGTGCGAACGGACAAACTTTCCGGCAACAAAAGTCAGATGGAGCAAAGTCCGATTGTGTCTACACAAAGCCATTGGACTTTTGTACAAACTACAGTACGCAGTTGCGAGAATGTTTCCAGCGCGATCGGATCGCGCTGGTTCTCGGCGGCAGGGTACTGTACATCTCGCGCTAGCTGCAATAGGAAAAACACATCCCCCTCTTGGGGAATACCAAGCCCTTCGGTCTGGTATGGATTTTAGGGGAACCCCCTACGCCAAAAAAAGGCGTGGGGGTTCCCCCAAAGTCCATACCAGACCCTTATCCGAGCATGCAGCCTGGCCGGTCAGGAAAGGGGGTGGGGATGAGCGAGGGCCCCCCTCCTGAGCCGTACCTGGCTGTATGCCCTCAACATGGGGGTGGGTGCTTTGGGGGAGGGGGCGCCCTGCGGGCCCCCCACCCCAAAGCACCTTGTCCCCATGTTGATGAGAACAAGGGCCTCTTCCCGACAACTCTGGCCGTTGGTTGTCGGGGTCTGTGGGCGGGGCGCTTATCGGAATCCGGGAGTCCCCTTTAATAAGGGGGCCCCCAGATCCCGGCACCCCACCCTATGTGAATGAGTATGGGGTACATTGTACCCCTACCCATTCACCTAGGGAAAAAGTGTCAATAAAAAACATAGTACACAGGTTTTCAAAGTAATTTATTAGGCAGCTCCGGGGTCTTCTTCCAACTTCGGGGGTTCTTTTCTGGCTTCGGGGGTCTTCTTCTGACTTCGGGGGTCCTCTTCCGACTTCGGGGGTCTCTCCGGCGTCTTCTCCCGGTGTCTGTATCTTCTGCCAGGCCCACCGCTATCTTCTGGCGCTCTTTTGCCAGCGGTGGCCCGGACTTCTGGATCGTCTTCTTCCCTCTTCTCTTCCAGAGATGTTGACACGATGCTCCCTCCAGCCGGAATGCTCTCTGTGCGCTCCGCAATGGACTTATATAGGCTGTGACCATGCCCCCTATGACATCATAGTCCCGGGGCACGCTGGGACTGTGAGGTCATAAGGGGCGTGGTCATAGGATGACATGACCACTCCCCCTTATGACCTCACAGTCCCAGCATGCCCCGGGACTGTGATGTCATGGGGGGCGGGTTCACGCCTATATAAGTCCGTTGCGGAGTGCACAGAGAGCATTCCGGCTGGAGAGAGCATCGTGTCAACATCTCTGGAAGAGAAGAGGGAAGAAGACGATCCAGAAGTCCGGGCCACCGTTGGCAAAAGAGTGCCAGAAGATAGCAGTGGAGCCGACAGAAGATGCGGACACCGGGAGAAGACGCCGGAGAGACCCCCGAAGTCAGAAGAGGACCCCTGAAGTTGGAAGAAGACCCCCGAAGTTGGAAGAGGACCCCCAAAGTCAGAAGAAGACCCCGGAGCTGCCTAATAAATTACTTTGAAAACCTGTGTACTGTGTTTTTTATTGACACTTTTTTCCCTAGGTGAATGGGTAGCGGTAGGATGTACCCCATACTCATTCACATAGGGTGGGGGGCCAGAATCTGGGGGCCCCCTTATTAAAGGGGGCTCCTGGATTCCGATAAGCGCCCTGCCCACAGACCCCGACAACCAATGGCCAGGGTTGCCGGGAAGAGGCCCTTGTCCTCATCAACATGGGGACAAGGTGGTTTGGGGTGGGGGGCCCGCAGGGCGCCCCCCTTCCCCAAAGCACCCACCCCCCCATGTTGAGGACATGCAGCCTGGTACGGCTCAGGAGGGGGGGCGCTCTTGCTCGGAATAAGGGTCTGGTATGGATTTGGGGGGGACTCCCATGCCGTTTTTTCAGCGTAGGGGGTTCCTCTTAATATCCATACCAGACCTAAGGTCCTGGTATGCCCCTGGAGGGGAACCCATGCCAGTTTTTTATTTAAAATTTGGCGTGGAGTTCCCCCTCAAGATTCATACCAAACACAGTGCCTGGCATTGGTGGGGATCCAGGTCAGATCCCCGCACCAGTGTCAACCCAGCTCGCAAGGTGTCAATCTCGCCAATAAAAGTGGCGAGATTGACACAATATCAGACAACAATACAGAAGTTGACCAAAGGGTGGTGGTATAGAGCTGAAAAACCACGTGATATGGTGAAAGTTCGCTGGAAAAGTCCTGTCGTCTTTATGCAAGACAAACTTTTGGGCAACGCCCTTTGTACAAAAATCCAAGGGAAAGTTTGTACAAAGTCCTATCGTGTGTATTGGGCTTAACACCACTAATGGACAATGCTGACTTTCCACCGGGATTGGGAACAATTTGCTACGCCTCCCTCCTAACAACAAATCCCTGCAACCAGAAGAATGTTTTCAAGACGGGAGATTCAAGGAATTTGTGACATTAAAAAGAGACAGCGGACTATCCAATTTACCGCTCTGGATATACTTCTAACTACGCAGCTTTGTTGGCGGTACGACCAGACAGGGAGACTTTTCCAGACAGATGACAGACCTAGATAAGGTATGTGCTGAGAGGGCACAATTACAGAAGGTGACTTTAGTCACCTACGCGTGGCTGCAATACGCGAACCTCAATACTGAAGACAGATTCAGAAAGCATTGGTCCACTGCACTTAAGATGACCATTATGGACAATCAATGGAAAAAGGCCTGCATTCTTGCACACTGCTCTATCAGCACTAAGACACAAGGAACGTCTTATAAACTACTCACTGACTGGTATGTCACGCCAGCAAAACTACATTCCTGGTATGCTCAGACCTCAAGCATATGCTGGAGATGTGGGGAGGATACAGGTACACTTGTACACATCTGGTGGCACTGCCCTCACCTGGCCCCATTTTGGCACCAGGTCAGGGACCTGATTAAACTAAAAACAGAAACCAAAATAGTATTACACGCTGCCTGTTGCCTTCTACACATCTCTACCTACCCACTCAAACGCTACAAAAATTTGCTAACCAAGCATTTGCTGAATGCGGCTAAGGTGCTGATCCCGACCCGCTGGAGGACCACAAGAGTGCCCTCTATAGTGGACTGGCTGGCTCAGGTGTCAGAAATCTGTGAAATGGAAGACACTCTAGCCCAGCCTTCCGACAGGGTGGACATAAAACCTGGTCACCCTGGTTTGAATTCCGTTATTTTGAAACATACAATGATCTGCAGTCAGACTGAAAATTTATATCTCCTCACACATAAATGGCAAATAGCCACACCAACAGACATCTGATCAAACCAAGAAAAATGTGTAATCCTACTTTCAGAGAAAATAGTTGAGTGTAATGAAGCAGAATAAGAGTGTAACCCACACATTTTCAACACAACAATAAACTAGTTAAATAACCTACACTAGTATAGAACTCCCTAAACGTAACATGAAAGGCGCGCCTGCATAGGTCCTCATTCAACAACTTGTGTGTAAATCAGCCACAGGCTTTCACGAACCATAGAAATGTTAAGTGACTCGTAGATGTTTTGGTGTTTTTCCTCTGTATCTGAGTTGAATGTTAACGAAGCCAAGACTCTCAGACCTACGTTCACACTGATATACAATTGATATCCATACATGATTACTATGCATGACTGTAAAACCTACCTGTACTAATGTTGAAGTTAAATAAACTTTAAATGTTTAAAAAAAGGAAGTAATGCGCTTTAATCATCCTGAAACCATAACAACCATGGTGCCGGGATGATTGAAACACCAACACCAGGTGTTTGGAGTATCTTTATCTGCTGATTGATAAACTTTCTGGAATACACATATTTCTATTGTAGGATCTGGGCCTGCTGTCCCTCCATCCCTCTTTCTTTCTTTCCTTCTCTCCCTATTTCTTTCTTTATTTCTCTCTCCATCCCTCGTTCATCTCAGACTCGAAAAGTCAGAAAGATACAACAAATTCTTACCTCTGTGACACGCTCAGATGAATTTTGCAATGTTTCACTTTCCTATAACAGTCTATTGTATATCTTCTCTCCCACACCCATAGCAGGAAATCCTGTGTTTCCTGAGCTGTGCTCTCCGAGAGGGCCATGTACAAAGCTGGAGAATAAATTCACCCTCTGAGCTCCTTCAGGACTTGTTTACAACACTCAGATGCAAACAAATGTTTTTTTTTAATGCAGTACTAATACATATGCAAAAAAAAATGTTTATGTATTTCAATAAACCTCGTTTATACCATTGTGTTGTCTTTATGTGTGTTTAAAAAAAGTACAGCTTGCTGCATTTTGTGTGATTCCTTCAAAACAAACAAATCCACAAACAATTTAATAGCCTTAACGTCTCATCCAATCAATTTTGATAGGATTCGATCAAGCTGAGTCGATTGGTCATATTATCATTTTCAATCAGTCAGCAGCACTGAGAAACACTGTCTTACCAAAAGTATTGGGACGCCTGCCTTTACACCCAGTCTAATGCCACGTACACACGGTCAGATTTTCCGACGGAAAATGTTCGATGGGAGCTTTTTGTTGGAAATTCCGACCATGTGTAGGTTCCATCGGACATTTTCCATCGGAATTTCCGACACATAAAATTTGAGATCTGGATCTCAAATTTTCCGACAACAAAATCCGTTGTCGGAAATTCCGATCATGTGCACACAATTCCGATGCACAAAGTTCCACGCATGCTCGGAATCAAGCAGAAGAGCTGCACTGGCTATTGAACTTCAATTTTCTCGGCTCGTCGTACGTCTTGTACGTCACCTCGTTCTTGACGTTCGGAATTTCCAACAACATTGTGCGACCGTGTGTATGCAAGACAAGTTTGAGCCAACATCTGTCGGAAAAAATCCCATGGATTTTGTTGTCAATCGTGTGTATGGGGCATTAGTTAGTAGGGTTCAATATTGTGTTGGCCTGCCCTTTGCAGCTATAACAGCTTCAACTCTTCTGGGAAGGTTGTCCACAAGGTTTTAGCTGTGTCTATGGGAATGTTTGACCATTCTTCCAGAAGCACATTTGTGAGGTCAGGCACTGATGTTGGACGAGAAGGCCTGGTTCACAGTCTCCGCTCCAATTCATCCCAAAGGTGTTCTATCGGGTTGAGGTCAGGACTCTGTGCAGGCCAGTCAGGTTCATCTACCCCAAACTTGTTCATCCATGTCTTCATGGACCTTGCTTTGGGCACTGGTCCAAATCATTTGGTGGAGGGGGATTATAATGTGCAGGAGTCTTGCTGCCGGTCATCTAACCCCGCACTTACCGTCTTCTCCCTCCTTCTAAGCATCCAAAAGAATCGCCTTTCCTTTCAGACAATTGGGTGACGGGTCTCAGGACCCACTTCCTGATTGGCTGGCAGGAGGATCAGTGTTAGAATAGTGAATATTAATTTGCTAATGTCAAACAACTGGGTGGACTTGGAGCATAGTGCTCTGCACCCCGTGCCCACCCTTTTTTGAAGCGCACCCTATTTTGAAGCCTAATAGAGCCTTTCCAACACCATTGTAAACCATGCATCTGGTGCCCTGCATGTAGATTAGGGGGCTGTACACATGGATAGGGGGGCACCCGTGTGCCTCTAATGGACAGGCTGCCACTGATGGTGTGGGGTTGTTTTTTAGGGGTTGGGCTTGGCCTCTCTGGGGTTGGGCTTGGCCCCTCAGATGTTGGGCTTGGCCCCTCAGGGGTTGGGCTTGGCCCCTTAGTTCCAGTGAAGGGAACTTCTTTACAAAGAATGCAACGGGAAATGTAAGGGTGCAATTAGGACAGCTAAGATAGAACACAAAAGACACATAGCAGATGAGAGCAAAAACAAATCCGAAGAAATGATTTAAGTATATGTAGCGCCCTGCTCCTGATGAGCAGATGCTTTTGAAATGTAAACTAGTTGAAGCTACAGTTTAGGCTCAACTTATTATTGCCTAAATTTTATGGTTTCTGTGCCAGATTGGTTGAACTGTGCAGATTTCCATCTAACCATGGGTGGTGCTGTCATCATTGGTGGATTGGAAAATACAGTCTGGTCAAACACATTGACTACTCGCTGCTCAGAGGCTTTTCGGGGGGAGTGGTTCACACACTGGATATTTCTGGGTAGGGGTATTTAAGGCACAGACGCCATTTTAGTGGGGTTCTTTGGTGACTATCGGGTGGTCTGCGCTTCCTGACCCCCGGGCTCGGGGGGTGGATTGGCACTCCCTACCTTGTGGCCCTCCAGGCCTGGGAGACTACAAATCCTTAAAGTTCTACCTTAAGCTTGGCAGACCTAAGGCCTAGCTACTAAAAGGAAGGATCGGAGTCTTGGTGGCCTATGGGTCAGAATGATGGTCTCTTTCCTGTCAGGCCTGCGGGAAGAAGCAAGGGATTGCAATGACCAGGGGAGGACTCTTCAGGAGAGGACCCAGCATGAGGCTGGTATCTTAAGAAGAGCCTGGGAACTCAGTCGGAGACGCATCTTGGATTAGTACCACAGTCAGTTCTTTCAAGACTTTACGGTCTGTGGCAGAGACCGTTTAGATCGTTCACAATTTGTTCACCCAGAGTCGTAAGGTCTGTGGCAGAGGCCATGTTCGAGCATTGCATCAGCTGCTAGGTCAGTGAGAGGGGCCTATCCGGTGATTGCTGAATCCAGCTGTGGAAGTGTTATGTCGCTGGATGTAGAAATTATTTCCAACCGCAACGTCCAAGGTACCTGAATCCCTTTTCACCCTCTGTCTTTCTATTGCATATGATTTTACTGAATAAAACTTTGAGAGAAAAAAAGGACTAAGTGTTGGAGCCAGTGTTTCAATTGAACGAGTGATGAGTACCCCTAGGATGGACACTGGAAAGAAGGTAACTGTAAGCCCGAAAAAAAAATAATTAGCAGTTGCTTTGGGGTGAAGAGATTAAAGTAATAATCTGAAGCAAGGCACCCGGAGTAATTTTTGCTACATATATAAACAGTAAAAAAGGAGGACAGACCATATTGGCCCCATAAAGAATGAGGAAGGACATCTGGTTACAAAGGATGGGGAGATGGCGAAGGTATTGAATTTATTCTTCTCCTCAGTCTTCACGAGGGAATCGGGGGGCTTCAGTAACCAAAACTGCAGTGTTTATCCTCATGACACAACACAGGAAGCACCTCCATGGCTAACAGAGGACAGAATTAGAAATAGACTTGGGAAACTTAACATTAATAATTTACAGATGGCTTGCACCCGAGGGTCCTTAGGGATTTCAGTCAAATAATTGCCAGACCATTGTTCCTAATTTTTACAGACAGTCTACTAACCGGAATGGTACCAGCTGATTGGAGAAAAGTCAATGTAGCACCAATATTTAAAAAAAGGGCCAAAATACATCCCTGGGAATTACAGACCAGTTAGCCTAACATCAATAGTATGCAAGCTCTTGGAGGATGATAAGGGACTATATACATGATTTTAGTAATGAAAATGGTATCATTAGCAGTAATCAGCATGGATTCATGAAGAATCATTCTTGCCAAACCAATCTATTAACCCTCTATGAGGAGGTAAGTGTTCATCTGAAAACCCAGATGGACACTGGCAGCAAAAGCGCCCTGAGGCGATTTAGTTTGCATATGTAGCGCTATACAAGTTATTCATTCATTCATTCATCTAGATAAAGGAAGGCCCGTAGACGTGGTGTATCTGGATTTTGCAAAAGCATTTGACAGTTTAAAAAGACATGTGGCCACTCATTAAAATTAGAAGAAAAGAGGTTTAACCTTAAATTGCGTAGAGGGTTCTTTACTGTAAGAGTGGCAAGGATGTGGAATTTTCTTCCACAGGCGATGGTCTCAGCGTGGGGCATCGATAGTTTAAAAAAACGATTGGATAAGCACCTGAATGTTCACAACATACAGGGATATACAATGTAATACTGACATATAATCACACACATAGGTTGGACTTGAATGACTTGTGTCTTTTTCAACCTCACCTACTATGTAACTATGTAAGGCGTCGGCATACCAAGACATTTTGGACAATTTCATGCTCCCAACATTGTGGGAACAGTTTAGGGATGGCCCCTTCCTGTTCCAACATGACTGCGCACCAGTGCACAAAGCAAGGTCCATAAAGACATGGATGAGCAAGTTTGGGGTGGAGGAACTTGACTGACCTGCACAGAGTCCTGACCTCAATCCGATAGAACACCTTTGGGATGAGTTAGAGCGGAGACTGTGAACCAGGTCTTCTCATCCAACATCAGTGCCTGACCTCACAAATGTACTTCTGGAAGAATGGTCAAACATTCCCATAGACACACTCATAAACCTTGTGGACAGCCTTCCCAGAAGAGTTGAAGGATTTGTAAAGGCAGAAGGTGCATTCTATGCATTAAGATAAAAAAAACTTCTGTGTGTATCAGCCCCTCCAGCACCCCCTAATTACTTACTGTGACAGGGGGCCCATGGAACCCAGAATCCCTTGGAGAGGTTGGGAAACCCTTATTTCAGCTCCCCATGCACCTCCTATGTCTAAGTCACCCTGTGTCCATTAGGGGCACAGGGTGAATGAGAAAAATGATGGACAGCTGTTTAATGGACAATGAGAAGGTGGTTAGTTAAATATAACAGTAATATGTATCCACAATATCCCCCAGTATATATATAAAGAGCTGATCACAGTCTACTTCTACTATAGTTTGTTGCCTACTAGGCTGAGGAGGGGGGAGATCACTGTTTCTATTGTAAATTGTAATTAGCTTCTGCTATTGTGAGAATGTTTGCTGTGTTTATATTTATGATAATGTTGATTGTGTCTTCTGAGCTAAAAGAGAAGTCTGTCCTGAAAGGTCATGCCTCGGAGTCACCTAGGCTGTCTAAATGATTAATTCATTAGCTCATGTTAATTAGGTTTCTGGTTACAGTTTGTATTGTCATTCTGGTGTATATATTTGTGTGAGATCTCAAAATAAACAGTCCATATTCAAGCTGTGTTACTGAGCTAGTCTTGTCTGGATCTTGGTTACAATATTCGGCTGAAAAATCTGATATCTGAAGGCCAGATTGGAGGAAGCAGTGTACTGACGGAAGCACTCAAGCAGAGTCCAACGGGGATCCGTTACACTTACCTGAGCCCCATCTCTTTCCAGTGATGTCCATGAATGTCTTAGCCATCCAGGACACTCCTCCTGATTGGCTGAGACACAGCAGCGGCACCATTGGCTCCCGCAGCTGTCAAGCAAAGTTAGTCAGAAAATCAAGAAAGAGAGAGGGTGGGGCCAGGTTGGAGCCCCGTGTCTGAATGGATACACTGAGCTCTGACTCAGCTTGGGTGCAACCATAGGAATCTGCTGGCTGAGCAGGGACTCGATAGGAAGGAGGGGCCAGGAGCAGCAAAGAGGGAACCCCAGAAGAGGAGGATCTGGGCTGCTCTGTGCAAAACCAACTGCACAGAGGAGGTAAGTATAACATGTTTGTTATTTTTTTATTTTTATTTTTAAATAATAGAGTTTTTACAATCACCTTAAAGCTGTTAGAGCTGCAAAGGGCGAAGCCAACTCAATATTGAACCCTACGGACTAAGACTGGGATGTAATTAACCACTTGCTGATGCCACACGCCGATATACATTGTCAGAATCGCACACGTGGGCAAATACACACGGTCACACAAAGTTGTCGGAAAATCCAATCATTCTGAACGCGGTGACATAAAACACGTACGTCGGGACTATAAACGGGGCATTTGCCAATAGCTTTCATCTCTTTATTTATTCTGAGCATGCGTGGCACTTTGTCCGTCGGATTTGTGTACACACGATCGGAATTTCCGACAACGGATTTTGTTGTCGGAAAATTTTATATCCTGCTCTCAAACTTTGTGTGTCGGAAAATCTGATGGAAAATGTGTGATGGAGCCTACACACGGTAGGAATTTCTGACAACAAGGTTCTATCACACATTTTCCGTCGGAAAATCCGACCGTGTGTACGGGGCATAAGACTGGGATGTCATTAACTACTTGCTGACCGCCGCACGCCGATATACATTGTCAGAATCGCACGTGTGGGCAAATGGGCATACCTGTACATCCCTCCTTCCCCGTGGGCGGGGTTTACGGTTGCGCCCCCCCTGTCTGCAGCAGTCGGATTCATTAGAGAACCGATCAGTCCTCAGGTCCAGGCCAATGATTTATGTCCTGGACCTACTGATCGGTCCTGACGAATGAAATCCTTCCCCTGCCTGTGTAAGTGTAAACACAGACAAAGGAAGTGATGTCATCTCTCCTCGTGGAGTCTTTTCAATTCTAGTGAGAGGAGAGAAGACGTCTTACCATGAGTTGCACAACACTACACTAACACCAGTACACATAGGTACACTTGTCACCCCCCCCTGTTAACCCCCCAATCGCCCCCACAATTAACCCCTTTTCTCCCTGTCACTGTGTCACCAATTGCAGTTTTCAGATTTTTCACTGATCACTGCATTGGTGTCATTTGTGACTGTAATAGGTGTTAGGGAAGTTAGTAGTAGGCCCAGGTAGGTCTAGGGTACCCCCTAAACCCCATAATAAAGGTTTAACCCTTTATCGCCCCCCCAGTTAACCCTTTCACCCTCTGTCGCCAATGTCACTAATAGATCTTTTTTCTGATCGCCGTATTTGTGTCACGGGTGATGCTAGTTAGCCAGTTAGTTTCACCGTCAGGTTTTTATAGCGTCAGGTACCCCCATATATTACCTAATAAAGGTTTTAACCCCCTGATTGCCCCCTAGTTAACCCTTTCACCCCCTGTCACCATTGATCACCGTATTAATGTTATGGGTGACGCTGGTTAGTTTGTTATATAAAGGTTTAACCCCCTGATCACCCGGTGGGTGATATCAGTTAGGTTTTAGCTTCAGTCAGGGTCTGCGTCACTCCAGGCAGCGTCAGATTAGTGCCAGTAGCGCTAACACCCACGCAAGCACCATACACCACCCTTAGTAGTATAGTGTCTGAATGGATCGATATCTGATCAGAACAATATTAGCATCCCCAACAGTTTAGGGTTCCCAAAAATGCAGCGTTAGTGTAATCTGCCCAGATACCTGCTAGCACCTGTGTTTAGCCTCTCCACCCAGCCGAGGCCAGCCCAGCCCACCCAAGTGCAGTATCAATCAATCACTGACACTTACAAAAACACAGCACACCTAACTGCAGTGTTCACAGAGTCAGGCCTGATCCCTGCGAACGCTAATGCCCCGTACACACGGTCTGATTTTCTGATGGAAAATGTCCGATCCGAGCGTGTTGTCGGAAATTCCGACCGTGTGTGGGCTCCATCGGACATTTTCCATCGGATTTTCCGACACACAAAGTTTGAGAGCAGGCTATAAAATTTTCTGACAACAAAATCCAATCGCATCAATTCCGACCGTGTGTGGCCTGTTCCAACGCACAAAGTGCCACGCATGCTCAGAAGAAATTCCGACATGGAACAGCTCGGTCTGGTAAACTTAGTGTTCGCAATGGATACAGCACTTTCGTCACGGTGCAATGTAAAAAATGGTTTAATACAGCGCACTCTCTTCTTCTTTATAATGTGAGAACAATGAAGTAGTTTTGCTGCTCATATTCACACAGATTTCTCACAAACTTCTTTCTTTATTATTTATCGGGATTCCCTCAATATATTTTGATTTGTCACATCTGACAAAATTATTTTGGTGTTGTTTTTTTTTGTTTTAAGGCAGATTAGTTATTTTTGGTTTGTATTTTTTTCAAAGCTGATTTTTGTTTAATTGGATTTTTATTTTTACTCCAGAATATTTTTGTGTTTGTTTTTTGTGTCAAGTTACCACAACACCATTGATATGTTGTTATATTTAATCTGTAGATGACACCTGTGTCCCCAGGCTGTAATCATACGAGAGACTGCAGCTTTTGTCAGACCAGACTGAACCCAGGGTCATCACTCTCTTGTCTTCCTTCCACGCTTCCTTCCATGCTGTGGCTCTGGTGGTGGTGGAGTTGTGGCAGCAGGAGGAGGAGGAGGAGGATGGTCCAACTCAATCACGTCGGTCTTGGGTGTTAGTTCCCCACTCACCCCCTTAGTTAGGACTTTATACAGAAGGTCCTCACATAGCTTGCATTGACTCTCCTGCATGCCCTGCAGTTTTGTGGCAGCCATGCAGGAAAAAGGCCTCTTCAGGAGTGGGTAAGGCTCGGAGGGACGCAGAAGCCTCCTGAATGAGCCTGAACGCAAAATCCTGCATGTGAGTCACCTTCCTCGCTCTTTTATATGGAAGGCGGAGGGGAGGAACCTGCGATTAAGTCAGGCTATGACTGGTACCAGGCTTCTCTTGGCTGACACTTAGCCCCGCCTCCTCCTGGCTGCCACTAATCCCCGCCTCCTCCTGACTGCCACATTCCACAACCTCCTCCTGGCTGAGGTCTTCCTGTGTATGAAAAAGGGACATAGATTGAGTTTTTTATTCATCAATCACACACAATTTTCACCTCCTGACTGTTGCAAATTGAATGTTAACAAATATAGCAGACTATCATTCCGAGCCCAGCATTTTTCATTCTTGTCCCAATTTTGGGTGCCCACTACTGTCTACTGATATGTAAAACACTTTTTTCAATCAGCACTTAGTGATCAATAATGACATCTAGTAAACATCATTTATTTATTGACCAGAAATCTGTAGAACAATGCTATACCTGACTCCAGCTGGGCTCCTCCATTTCTTCCTGGCTGGAAGGCCCAGGTTGGACATTGGAAGCCTCAGCTGGGGTGGAAGGAAGAGTGGAAGGAAGAGTAGAGAGGGATTCCCTGACTTCAGTGTGGTCTGACAGAAATCGCAGTCTCTCGTAGTACCACAGCCTGGGGACATAAACGTCATCTGCTGCTGCTCCTGATCTCTGGGAATCTGTGACCTTCTTGCGCTCCCTAAGATACGTGCTCCTCAGGCCACCAATTTTGGTTTTTAAATAGGGGATGGTTGCTGTGGGGACCACCGGCTTCACCAACTCCAGCAGTTTCTTCAGCGCTGTCTGCCTCTTTTGTTTATTATTATAATGAGGATGTCTCACCTGCCACAGACAGGGCAGCTCCCTGTATTTGTCTATGAACAGGGGGAGGAAGTTGTGGTCATTGAAGCCATCCATTTTCTCTGCAATACACAAGACAAACCCTAATGTCAGGCTAAAGTCTCCTAATCTTGTTACAATATAGGCCTCAATCTGGAAGCAGTATAGGCCCAAGTTTAGATCTTACCTTCGTTCCCACGATCGACGCCTCTGATACTCCTTCCTCCGCTCACAGATCATACGTACTATGCACACGTGTTACGCTTTACACACACTGCGCATGCGTGTAACTCTGCCCGCCCCTGACGTTCTTTCTAGTCTATTCCCCGCCCCTTTTTGTTTGGCGCAGTGGGGGAAGAGCACATGGCAGATACACAGCAGGTGTGTGCTAATTATAGCAACGAGGAGGAAAGCCCGGAGCCGGAAACGTCCCGATCCAGAAGGAGACGATTTAAGGCCTCAAATATGTCCTTTGGGGAGATGTTGGAGATGGTGGACATCCTGAAGAAGGCCGACTATGATGGAAAGTATGGACCTTACCCCAACCCCAATGTCAGAAAGGCCAAGATCATGGCGAAAGTGGTCAGGAGTCTGCACCGGCATTTCGGGGTACGTCGATCAAAAGATCAGCTCAGGAAGCGGCGGTCGAACCTGAAATTAAGAGAACATGAGCAGTACAGAAAGATCCAAAGAGTGCTGCAAAAAAGTAAGTAGTTGTGCTGTGTTCCTATTCTTTTTGTGTTTATTACGTTCGTGCTGCTCCATGTGCTTTTCTTACAAGTGTACATTTTTAAATGGCAACTTTCATGTTCATGGGCACATTATTCGTTCGTATCAAACATTTTTCTTTCGGCCTATAAAACACCATTGTTTTGGCCATACGCATTTGGCCACAATTTTTATGCCCTACTTGTATGAAACTAATTTGGTTGTGTAGATGGCTTTGTTACTAGAATGAAATGCAAACTAGATTCTGTATAAGGAGAGGACACTGAGCAGCTGTTTTCACATCTGGACACTGGAGCACTAGTGTGGGACCCCAGAAAACCATTTTTATTAGGGGGGCCACACAGGTGCTCCAGTGTATACTATAGGGGGGTCTCCATCTGTGAAGCTTGTACAAAACAGGTAAAGTATTGAAGCTTGACAAAGGACACTGAAAATGCTCCATTTTGGAACTTGGCCAAAATAGACAATTGTACCCCACTTCCAAGCAATGTTTCATATTTATAGTTCTGACATCAAATATCTGTGTGCTAAGTATACCATTTTTGTTTTACATAGGGGAGAAAAGACTCTGAGGACACCCCTCATCCGAGGAGACCACAGACCCCCCACCTCTGGAAGAAGGGGAAATCCACCCAACACAAGAAGGGCAGGAGGAAGAAGACGTGGTGGAAATTGTCACAACAGGGGAGTGTCTGTGACCACAGGCTCAGGTAAGAGATGGATGCCAGCATATTTTTGATACCTATTTTTTTTGTTTTATCTCTTTTTAGGTGATCGTGATGTTATGGATCCATATCCTTTCACATCAGAAAGTGCCCAGATCCTGATCGGGGAGATCATGGGCTGTAATTTACAATTGGAAAACCTCAAGAAAAACATCAATGATGTTATTAAAAAAAAAAAAACCTCAAGAAAAACATCATTGATGTTTTGGTGCGAGTTTAAAACCCCTCCAAATCCCTTTGTTTTTTTGTGTGCTACAATGTTAAAAATCTTTTAGTGATTTTTCGAAAAGCAAAATTTGGAGGATGCACACAGTGTGCCAACATGTGCTATCTGCCATCACGGGAGATCAATGGACGCGTTTTGGGGGTGCAACCCCTTCCTCAATAATAAAGTAGCAGAGAGGAAGGGGTTGCTCCCCCAAAACACGTCCCTTGATCCCCCGCAGATAGCACATGTTGACATTGGTAAATGTGTGTGCATCTTCCAAATTTGGCTTTTCCTGGGGTGAATTCACCCCATCTGAACGCAATATCAAACACAGTTCATGTCTGATATTGGCTTCAAGTTCTACCAAATGTGAACTTTGTAAGTTCTAGATTTGTGTCTTTCTTGTTGGTTTTACACATGCCTGTTTTAGCTTAAATGGACATTTCTATTTTTTATAATGCTACCCCAAAAATTGTTATACAACAAACCTTTTCTAAATGCACATGTGATTGTGCAGGTATTAAAAAAGATTGTTCATCAAGAATGTGTGGATTATTGTCTCAACGCTACAACACTTTTGTGGTGATGTAATTGCTGCTTTCTGTGAAAATGGGGGTTATTTCCAAAGGGAAAATCCTCTTTGCACTACAAGTGCAGTTTCAGTGCAGTTTCAAGTGCACTTGTAGTGCAAAGTGTCTTTGCCTTTAGTAAATAACACCCAACAGTGCTTTGTATAAGGTTACACAATCACGCCATTTTCTGGACTCACCACATTTCTGTCAGGGTCATCTAAAACAAACACAAGCAGTAAATGTCAACAAAGATTTGCTTTTTTTTTTCTTTTTATTTAATATAGGCTTCACAAATTTGCTGGCATATTGATGGCCCCCATAACCCGCAAAGAACTCAAGGTATCTTAACTGGACATCACGGGCACTCAGGGAGGGCAAGCCAGGATGGCCACTTTCAAGCACCGTCAGTGTTGTTTCATGTATCATTCCAGCCTCAGGCCCAACTGAGCCAGCATAGTTGGCCGAATGTTGACATAAAAAGTTATGTAGAACACAGCACGCCAGGATTATATGATTAAGTTTATACTCCGCCATATGGATGGGTGTCAGAAATAGGCGGAACCGGCTGGCCATGATTCCAAATGTGTTCTCCACCACTCTTCTGGCTCTGGCCAGCCGGTAATTAAAAACCCTCTGTTCCGGGGTGAGGGTCCTCATCGGGAATGGCCGCATAAGATGGTCCCCCAGTGCAAATGCTTCATCCGCAACAAAGACAAATGGGAGTCCTTCCACACTGTCTTCTGGAGGTGGCAAGTCCAAGCTGCCATTCTGGAGACGCCTGTAAAACTCCGTCTGGGCGATGACTCCACCATCGGACATCCGGCCATTCTTCCCCACGTCCACATACAAGAAGTCATAATTAGCCGACACCACCGCCAACATCACAATACTATTGAACCCCTTGTAATTATAATAGTATGACCCCGAGTTGGGTGGTGGGACGATGTGGATGTGTTTCCCATCAATTGCCCCTCCGCAGTTAGGAAAGTCCCACCGCTGGGCAAAGTGGGAGGCCACAGTCTGCCATTCCTGTGGCGTGGAAGGAAACTGTTGAGGAAAACAAAAAAAACTTAGTAGTTTTGCACATAAACATGGAAAGCAGATTACACACAAACATTCTTGGCCAACATCCAGATAACATTTATTAAGGGGAATTTTACAACACCAAAGTATAAGGTACACCTATCATATCCCCCCTCTCATGCGCCATTTCTAACATTATAGGGGGGGGATCTTGGACAGGTAACCCTCTTTACTTCATTGAGAGATGAATGCCTAAATAATGTGTATTACTTGGAACTGCCCCTCCTTAGTTACACTATTGGCAGACCACTGGACAGGTAAGAAGTGTCATAATACAAAGATATAAATACACATTGTACACATTTGAGGACATTTGGACATTCTGCTATTACCTATCAAGATAATAATAGGATACAAAAACGTGAAACAGTACCATTTGAGAGTATACAGGCAGGCCCTTGCACTACATGCTTTGGGAAATTCATCCATAAATCTGACCACAAAAGAGATGGGTATAGTGTGTATGGGTTTGGCAAAGTCAGTAGATAGATGATTGAGGATAGATAAAGAATTGGTATCAGCTGACTTAGCAGTTGGGGGGAGGGTTAATAAAAATGATTTGGGGACACTACAAAAAAAAGCCTCTGGCACTCTGCCTGAATTTAAAGCACAAATCAGATTTCTAAACATTTTAGGGGGTGTTTGGGGTAAAGCACTACTATGGAGCTGATAAAATACATTGTTAAGTGAGTACGTGAGGTGAATATAGGGCCAGGAGACCATGCTGGGGAGGTAAGTGAAGGCAAATATGTATGAAGGACATAAAAATCCAGCATGCATGAGGACAAAGGGGACATTCACAGCATATTACAATCATAGTAATTAGGGAATGAGGAAAGAAATACAATATATTATCAAACATTCAATACAATAAAATGTGATATTAAAGGATAAAAATCTTACCTTCATACCTTCACTCCTTCTGCAGGACCTGTATGATGGCAGAACAGGTCTCTGGGATAATGATCCCCAGAGCCTGGGGGGAGATGCCTGTCGAGAACTTCAAGTCCTGCAGGCTTCTCCCTGTCGCCAAATACCGCAGGGTGGTGATGAGCCTCTGCTCCGGAGTGATGGCTTGCCTCATGCAGGTATCCTGCCTGCTGATATAGGGGGTCAGCGAAGCCAACAAACGGTGAAACACGGGGTCCATCATCCGGAGAAAGTTCCTGAAATCATCAGGATTATTCTCATGGATCTCACGGAGCAAAGGCATATGAGAGAACTGGTCACGCTGAAGCAACCAATTCTTGGTCCAGGAACTCCTCCCCACCCTGTTCATGGACTGGACTTGTGTCAAGGTCAGGACCCCAACACCAAGCCCCCGCACAGCACAAACTCTACGAGGAGTGCGCATACAAAACATGGCTAGAAAACGGTCGGCTGCTCAGAACGAAGTAACAGAACGCACTGAAGAACAGCAAGGCCTGAGAAGAGCGACCTGAAAAACAGTAACGAACGAACAAGAACAAAATGACTAATTAAAGTCACACGTAGCTTGCTGCACGCACTGAAGAGCAGATACAAACCCACAAGCACAAACTGAACGTCAGAAAACGATCTGAAAGCCACGAGTCTGAAAAAGTGCGAATCGTCTCTCACCAAACTTTTACTAACATGAGATTAGCAAAAGGGTGCCGCGCTTGGTTCTGAACTTGCCTTTTCTAGTCTCGTCGTACGTGCATGACGTCACCGCGTTGTTGGCGATCGGAAATTCCGAAAACTTTGTGAGACCGTGTGTACGCAAAACAAGTTTGAGCTAACATCCATCAGAAAAAATCCTAGGATTTTGTTGTCGGAATGTCCGAACAATGTCCGATCGTGTGTACGGGGCATTACAGTTTTTTTCTAGCGTTTGAAGCAGTCACTGACAGTCTTTTAGGAAAATAATGATGAATCCGCGCAATGGGGGTAGGTAAAAAAGTGGTTCAGAACTGCTGCCTCCACAAATGCAATCACCACCGAAGTGGAAAAAGCTGAACTGAGAAGAAATTAGGTGTGGGTGCGGTGCTGTTCTGGTTTTATGGCAGTGTTAGAACACTGTGATAAAATATTAAAGTCACCTCTGATAGGTGATTGAAAGTATGAAAATGTTGGTTGATAAAAATTCTTGAAAAACTTTATCCCAAAAAAGAAGTAACAATCAAAAGTGATTTTACATAAAAATAGAAAATGATGTGTATGTAATTTGCTTCAGACAGTGGCTGATCCTATGCAACTCACTGTCTACCATGTGGTGCTGTTATATGAAAATATGCCCATATATTCATACCGTACATTGATATAAAGTACTAAGGTGAGTGGGAAGGAAAAAGGATGGGGGGAGGGGGGAAAGGGAAATGGAAGGGAAAGGGAGGGGGGGGTCCAGTCAATGGTAAAGTGACTTGTGCTCAAAATAACAAGTGTTAATCAGAAAAAACAATGTTGCTTTGAATCCTCTTAATTATAGAGCGCCGGTGATAGTGGTGCTGGAAAGCCGTTCTTCTTGGTAAACAATATTATTCAATGCAATCTTCTTATTCCAGTGTTCATTAGTGACAGTGCTTGATATTGGTGCTCTTACTGTATAAACACTCACCGGATACTTTCACCCCTGCAGGGGTATTGCGCGGTCACAGTCTATGCCACTGTGGAGCAGTTCCTGGCAATCCCGGATCGTGTTATGTTAACATAAAAGAGAAGGGGTGCCCACAGCGTAAATACGTTTAAAACCTTTATTCCAAAAGTAACACAATGGTACTCACATTGTAAAAGTTCAATTCAAGCATAAAAGATCTGAGTTTAAACCTTCAAACAATCCTGTATTTGTTGGGAAATGACGCACGTCGTTGGTCAGGCCACGCCCTATGCGTTTCATCATTGGATGTGTCCCTTGCTGCACCTCGCACCCTTATATAGTGTGCGGTGTTCATACTGCACTTGTGCACTTAGATTGCTGGCAGCCATTTTGCCTGTGATTATTGCAGACCGGAGTCTGTGCCTATTCCCTATCTGCTGCGGTTATACAAGTTTGTTCTCACTTTGTGTTCGGAATTAGTGACACCGCAGACTTATTCCTGATATCCGGAATTGGTGTCACCGCTCGTTTAGTGCTTTAGTTTATCATGATACACTTATTTGCGCAATGCAGATTTAAATGAAATCCTGCATACCACAACCAGGGTCTGTTGACTTAACGGTTATACACAACAATATAAGAAAGTAAGAAAATATATAAAAAAAAATAAAATAAATAAAAATAAAAATTAATCAAAATAAATTAAAAACACATACCGTATATACTCGAGTATAAGTCGTTCCGAGTATAAGTCGAGGCCCTAATTTACCACAAAAAAAATGGGAAAAACTTATTGACCCGAGTATAAGACGAGGGTGAGAAATGCACAGCTACTGTAAGTGGAAAAGAGGGTCAACAATGCCCATTTGCAGCCTCACTGTGCCCATTTGCAGCCTCACTGTGCCCATTTGCAGCCATAGGTCCCCTGAACTTCAAACTTGGTAGTTAAGGGTTCCTAGATGCCCCCTAGCTGCAGCCAAAATTTGGGGTCTCTGAACCCAAAGGGTCCCGAAATGACATTGCAGCAGATGGACACAGTTGACCGAATTTGGGGCCCTGTATCTTAGGGCCACTTAGTGCTAAGAACCCCAAATTTGGTGTGCAAACCAAGTGGAACTAGCACCATAAAATTTCCAAAGCTGGGGTTTCTAGCACCAAGTGGCCCCAAGATACAGGGCCCCAAAAATCAGTTCAGAAAATGTCAAGCACTTTTCTACAGCAGAGAATGACATTTTCCGAACCGGTTTGGGGGCCCTGTATCTCAGGGCCACTTAGTGCTAGGAACTTCAGCTTTGGATATGTTATGGTACAAGGTCCACTGGGTTTTCACACCAAATTTGGGGTTCCTAGCACTAAGTGGCCCTGAGATATGGGGCCTCAAACTCGGTTCAGAAAATGTCAAGCACTTTTCTGCAGCAGAGAATGACATTTTCCGAACCGATTTTGGGGCCCCGTATCTCGGGGCCACTTAGTGCTAGGAACTTCAGCTTTGGATATGTTGTGGTACCAGGTCCACTGGGTTTGCACACCAAATTTGGAGTTCCTAGCACCAAGTGGCCCTGAGATACGGGGCCCCAAAATCGGTTCGGAAAATGAAATTTTTTGCTGCAGAAAAGTGCTTGACTCGAGTATAAGTCGAGGGGGGCACTTTCAGCACTAAATAATGTGCTGAAAAATTCGACTTATACTCGAGTATATACGGTAGCTAAAATCATGTCAGATTAAAAGAATTTCCTCAATCACACAAAACCTTGATTATTAAATATTTTCATAATGTTGAGAGATGAGATATTGCAATTATTTATACCTGGAGTGTATACTATTGTTATCTGCAACATATGATATAAGAATAATGAAATGAATTCTAATAGGGGATTAATACTGTAATCGGGAAGTATTGAATCCATATGGATTCCATACAGGGAAGAAAGGAGATGTCACATAAACTTTTCATGAAATGATGAGAGAAAAAAGGTTATTTTCCCTAGTTTGGGTGTAATAGGATCAGCCAGTATTGGTATTTTTCTTTCAAATTCGACATAAAAGGGAAAAAAGTCATGCTGGAGTCATGCTGGAGTTATGTCCTTGGGCATTAAGCGGGCATTACCCGGTATTTATTTGCCAGGGTATCCTGGTACATAGAAGATGTATATGTGTGACCCTTACACAAAGGGTACATACTCAAGGCCAGATATTAATCAGTTTGTTGAGAAATTGGGTCGAATGTAATATGTAATTAAAGCCGTCAGACGTAGTCCCGATGGCATATTACACCTTATTATTTATATTCCAGTAGAAGTATTCATGGAATTATCTGATGATGCTAGGATTTATGTGTTTTTTAGGGTATACTATTAGGAAGGAAAGGTTATAAGGATAAAGCATAATAATTAAGTGATGTGTAAGTTGAAACCTAAGACATATAGTGAGTGTCAGTGATTTTTGTAACGACATTACTATATTCGTCCCTACAATCTACTGCAATTATTATATGGAGTTGATAAGATATACTCCATTACTTTACTTGGGTCGAATGTGATATATTCATAACCCCTAAAAAGATTTTATACCGACATTTCAATCTTATGGTCTACTAAAATTAATATATGGAATGGAAACATGTCAACCCATGTGTAGATCAAAAATTGGGGGCATATGTTAAATTTGATAAGATGTAATAGACACTGAATAGAAATAGAAATTTGAAGTTGTACCGTCGATATATAGATGACATTGTTATAGTGTGGGGTGGCACCGAAGAGGAGCTGCAATCCTTTTTTGATGAAATAAATCATAACATCTATGGGCTCACGTTTTCTGGAAACTGGAGAAAACAAAGCATAGATTATCTTTATCTACAGATATATAAAAATAATGGATATCTTAACACCAGAACCTTCTTGAAGACCACAGATAGAAATGGTCACATTCCAACCAGTAGCTGCCATCACCCACAATGCATTGGGAATATTCCTGAGGGACAACTCATGGGAATACACAGAAACTGCAGCCATAGAAATGAGGATGAGGAACAAGGAGATATTATAATTAATAGGTTCCTGGAAAAAGGGTATAAAAGTAAAGATCTAAGATTATTATAAGAGAAGGTGAAGAACCTGGATAGGAAAATGTTTATAGAAGGAACAGGGAACCATCACAGAAAAGAATAGAAATCTGGATCTTCCTAACAGAATACAACAGACAATACAAGACCATGGAATCCATCATAAAAATACATTGGCCTATTTTACAATCAGACAAAGATTTAAGTAAAGATATGTATGATGGCTGCGCTTAGGACAAGGATTAAGGTGTGCAGCCTCCCTGAAAGAAGCTTCCCTAAGGCCCCTTTCACACTGGGGCGGTTTGCAGGCGTTATTGCGCTAAAAATAGCGCCTGCAAACCGCCCCAAAACAGCTTCCGCTGTTTGTTCAGTGTGAAAGCCCGAGGGCTTTCACACTGAAGCGGTGCGCTGGCAGGAGAAGAAAAAAACTCCTGTCAGCCGCATCTTTGGAGCGGTGAAGGAGCGGTGTGTTTACCACTCCTAAACCGCTCCTGCCCATTGAAATCAATGGGACAGCGTGGCTATAACACGGCAATACCGCGGCTATAGCCGCGCTGTACGAGTGGTTTTAACCCTTTTTCGGCCATCAGCAGGGGGTTAAAACCGCACCACTAGCGGCCGAATACCGCGGTAAAACAGCACTAAAAATATCACTGTTTTACCGCCAACGCCCCCTACCGCCCCAGTGTGAAAGGGGCCTAAGGATCCTCCAACTAATTACAAATATCTCTACAATGGGGTGTGGCGCTCCCTATAGGATTATATGGGATGAGCAGCTACAGCGGGGGGGGTTCCCCCTGTATTCTGATTAAATTATATTTACAAGCTATAATAGATACCTGAGTGAGGTTTGCAAAAACCACATAAACCCTAGTGGAGGTTTACGAAAACCAACAGTACATTGTGCCAAATTATAAAAATCTCTATGTGATAAGAGAAATCATAGTGAATGGTGTACTAATAAGTATAAAATGTGAGTGAAATTGTGAGCTAGAAACCTAAAATGGTCCCCTATAATTAGTAGTGGTGCTCCTTCAACAAGAAGCCAACATATAATATGATGAATTTGCACTGAACAAATAGATGAACTACACCTCTGCCTAATAGTTCAGGTGTATACACATAACATCAAACACATATAAATAGTGATCATAGTCCATAAAGTAATGAATTTCTGCAAAACCGTGTTCAAATTTTCTTCAAACAAAACCGTGACTGGGGTGCTTTCAAACGTTCTTAGTGACTTTTGTGCTCCCCCTCAAGGATCCCCACTCACCGGATCCAATAACCCCAAAGGGGCATACAGCGTATTAATAATTATTAATTAAAAATGGACCAAGTAAGGCAGCGCCACACCCCATTGTAGAGATATTTGTAATTAATTGGAGGATCCTTAGGGAAGCTCCTTTCAGGGGGGCTGCACACCTTAATCCTTGTCCTAAGCGCAGCCATCATACATATCTTTATCTAATAATCCTCACCTTAGGTGGGATTCCTGGCTGCAGCTATGGACATTTTTGGGTATATGGGAAATAGGAATATTGATTTAGGTGGCATTTTTAGTCAGGAGATAGTGACTAATGCACAAGATATGAACAGCTTGAAGAAGAAACTTAGACACACCATGGATAAGCAGCTCAGAGTCTGGTGGGATATAGCCACCATGGAGACCTATATTACAGCAAAAATGACACCTAGGAGATTAAGGTGGGACCTGGACCCCAATGATGGCATTACTGACCCAGAATTGATGGATGAATGGTACACCTTCTTCAATGGGTGTGAAAACGATCTACTGCATAAAATCTTAAAGAGAAGACAATTTAAATTAAAGGGAATTGAGGCCAACATTATTGAAATTAAAAACCAGCTACTACCCTTTGTCAATCAGACTGAATATAAAAACAAAGAAAAGGAGCTCCAGGAGATTATTAAAAAATATGACATCCAAATACAAGCAAAAAAACAGAAAAAATACAAAAGGGACCCAGGGGCGGACTGATAACTCATGGGGCCCCCGGGCAATAGGAGATTATGGGGCCCCCAGGCAATCAGAGATTATGGGGCCACACAGTATACTTACACACAGTATACAATCACACAGTATACACATACATGTACACACAGTAAACACAGACAGATGTAAAAAAAACACAGATTTATACATACTGTCCCTGGTTTTACCGAGGCTGGCAACCCTGATGGGGCCCCCTAGTGGCCCAGGGCCCTCGGGCAGTGCCCGAGTGGCTCAATGGTCAGTCCGCCCCTGAAGGGACCTCATTGATTATCAGGGCATGAACGTTTACAAATGGCAAACCACCAATGTAGATCCTTGCATATTAGAGGAGGAATTGGGGGTGGATGATAGCCCTGACACCTCCATGGAGATGGAGATGGAGGGACCGATTAATAACACACCGCAACAGACAATAAGAACTAATATGAGGCTCCCATACAGGCAACAACAAGATATACCACACGGGTACATGGCAAGATCTAGAATTAGGAGTGCCAACTATCAGGAAAGACCCGATTACAGAGCCCCCCAAACACCTAGATACAATGTACCTACGAGAAACAGATATTCCCCATTAAGGGAAAATAGGTGGGCCCAACACAGAAATAATTATGAAGACACTTCGAACCCACAATATAGAAGAGATCGGGGACCCCCTAGGGACTTTCCCAGGCGCTGGGCCAGAGACAGACCGCCAGGGAGATGGAAGGCACTGCCCCCCTACAGGAATCCCGAATGGAGAGGATCACACACAGACAGAGGGGAACCCCAAGGAGAACAACACAGAATGATGGAAGAGAATCACCAGTCACACAGGGAAAAGGAATACCCCAGAAGTTACGGAGGAGAAACGAGGCATGTTCCAGGACCCGAAGAAAGAAGAAGACAACTAGAGGAAACAGAGGAGGGAAGAAGAAAGCGAGGGCTAGAATATTAGGGAAGGGTATATTTAATCTTAGTGATGTCCAATTCTCTGAAGACGAAATGAAAATTCTGGACTTAGGACTCAAGTTTTCCCCTGAAAAATCCTTGGATAAGTTTGAAACATATATTGAGCTAAAAAAGTTTATGAGGAAACTCAACCTCAAAAAACATTTTCTTACAAATACAGATATAAGAACAAGGAGAGAAGCAACGTACAAGCAAACAAGGCTGAAAAACAACTCTACTTTTAACCCTAAAACATCTGGGAATCAATGTATGGGAGCTTTCCAAAAAATGGTGGAAGATGATTTAAGGAAATTAGAAAAACGTAGGAACCATAAAACAAAACATGTCTGGAAAACTATAAAATCTTTGGGTGAAAGGATATGACCCGCAGATAAAGGTGGAGGACTAGTAATATTGAACAAGAAAGACTATCAAGAAGAAATGGAGAACTTGCTCCAGGTAGAGAACACTTATAATAAGCTTAATAAGAATCCTAAGCGTGTATATGAAAAGAAATTAAAAGCTTATGTGAAAAAAGGAAAAGATATGGGGATTTTAAACATCAAAGAAGCCCACCAAGCGTGGCTAACTTATTTATGAATATGTGGGAGGAAGAGTACATCTATGCTAATAACATCCCACAAGTGAAACTGTACCGCAGGTACATAGACGATCTAATCATATTTTGGGAAGGAACATCTGAGACCTTTGAAAGCTTTCTGCAGGATCTAAACACCAACAGATACGGGCTTACTTTCACAGGAAAATGGGATTCCCACAAGATTGAATATCTCGACCTTGAAATTTTCAAGAGGGGTGATGGATTACATACAAAAACCTTCTTTTAGGCAACAGATAGAAACGGGTATATCCCGATTAACAGTTACCATCACCCTCCGTGGAATGGGAACATCCCCAAAGGCCAGTTTACTAGACTACGGAGAAACTGTGCAACCACCGAAGATTACCTAGAACAAGCTGACATCCTGATAGAGCGGTTCCATGAAAAAGAATATAATCTAGATATGCTGCATAAAATGAAGAGGGATATAGCACATCTAGATCGGAAAAGCCTGCTAACAAAATCTAAAAGAAAGAAAAAGAATACAGAATTGGTGTTTATCACAGGTTTCAATTCCCAATATAAAGAATTTGAACAGATCTTGAAAAAGTATTGGCCTATCCTAAAAGAGGACAGAACGTTTGCAAATGTACTCCCCAATAAACCTAGGATTGTATATCGAAGAGCCCCCACCCTAAGACATTACTTGGTACATAATGTCATAAACCCTCCCAAGGTGACCCCAATCTTTCCAGACATGAAAGGCTTCTACAGATGCCAAAAATGCCTACCATGTAAGGTCAGTAAAAAACAGCCCCAAAAAAGGGAAACTTTTAAATCAAGAACAGATCATAAACAATATTGGTTTAGGGAACTTATAACTTGCCAGAGTACACACGTGACCTATGTCATTGAGTGCCCATGTCAATTGCAATACGTGGGCAGAACTACCCGACCCTTATATGTGAGAATACGTGAACATATTAAAAACATAAGAAAAGGGTTTCCAAAACACCATTTCTCTTGCCACTTTGATGCATTACACAACCGCGACCCCTCTGGGCTGATTTTTTATGGGGTTGACTGCATTAAGGACCACTGGTGAGGTGGTAATAAAACCGTACTCATCTCACAGAACAAAACCGCCTGGATATACAGATTGGGGTCCCTTGCCCCCAGGGGCCTCAACCTGGATATTGATTTAAATTGCTTTCTAGCTAACCCCTGAGGGAAACATGTATGTTTAGTCAGTATTCGGTGGCTCTATTGGGAGCTGTGATTGTCCCTGTGGTTTAGCCATGAGTGTGCATATGTAGGCCCTTTAGATGTATGGATGGGCTCACGCACACTATTGGGTGTGGGGGCTCATTCATATACCCTATTTGGCTAGAAAGATACTATAAGGCTCATTTTGTAAAATCATAGCCCCACCAGATATGTAATGGTAAAAATAATCCTACTCCTATAATGAGTTCTCCCTTATGAATGGAAACGTATAGTATAAGGGATATAAGTATGGGATTTCTATCCACTCTTGCTCACTTAAGGACTCACCCATGAGTATGGGATTCCTATCCACTCTTGTTCACACAGGGACTCACCCATGTTTTTCATGTTGTATTGCCCATGCCTCATGGATTCACAACCATAGTTTTCCTGACCGTAAGGGTGGCATTATCCCCTTATTAGTGCCAACATGTGGGCACATCTTTAGGTGATTCTCCTGATGTATGCACCTTTCCAGTCATGGATGCATGCATTTGTAGGTAGGATGTGGATCCATCACTCCATTATAGATCTAAATCTAGAATTTCATATACCTGGGCCCAATATATATTTTACACTATCATAACTCTCCTCCCTGGCACTATATACCATTATTTGTAGTATGCAGGTGTGCATCCCTCTAATTATCCTTGGTATCATAATAGGTATGAGGTATATTTAATTATGAGTCCCAGTTCCCACATAATGGAGACTAGACATTGGGAAACGTAAGGGAAATGAACATACCAGATCCGATAGGGGAATATAGGCTAAGCTCTTTTGGTGTGACTTACTATTTATGCTTCTATGAACACTGTATCTAATATAAACATATGTTGTATGTATACTGTAAGGTTTATGTTGGGAATATACTATAAGTTGATGGGGTCTCAAGGGAGGATCGCTAATGATTCACCTTTGCGGACACTGTGGGAAGGGTAGGAGGGGCTACTCCGCCTTACCATGATCCGACTGGTGCCCCCCACATAGAGGGATGTGACGAATGTGGCGGCTCCCTACAAATGGACGTATCGCGTGGCGTGCTGGCACCGTCGCTGAGGACGTCTATGACGAAACGCGTATGACAGCACCACGCACGCTACGTCACTTCCGGGTACGGACTCTTGGAAAGCAGGTGGAGTGCAAACAACTAGCACTACATCCATCCAGTGTCACACTGCTGTGATACACCTGGCTCAATACTGTGGTACGTTCCACCCTTGGTATCTGTACCTGGATTTGTGGTGTATCCGATACACTGTTGCTGGACTTTTTAAATTTTAATTTTGATTTTTAGTTTAATTACTTGGTCCATTTTTAATCATATGTTATTTTTTGACGTTTATAATATGGAGATCTGTTAATAATTTTTTTTTTTTGCCTACTACACTATGGGAGCCTTATATTCCTTTTTCACGAGGGAGTTACCATGAATACAACCTAATCACCAACACGGAGATCGGAGACTACCCTGGGGCCTTACATGATCACGGTGGCAAGGAGATTGTGGATGATATAATCATACGCTGTATGCCCCTTTGGGGTTATTGGATCCGGTGAGTGGGGATCCTTGAGGGGGAGCACAAAAGTCACTAAGAACGTTTGAAAGCACCCCAGTCACGGTTTAGTTTGAAGAAAATTTGAACACGGTTTTGCAGAAATTCATCACTTTATGGACTATGATCACTATTTATATGTGTTTGATGTTATGTGTATACACCTGAACTATTAGGCAGAGGTGTAGTTCATCTATTTGTTCAGTGCAAATTCATCATATTATATGTTGGCTTCTTGTTGAAGGAGCACCACTACTAATTATAGGGGACCATTTTAGGTTTCTAGCTCACAATTTCACTCACATTTTATACTTATTAGCAGGGGCGTTGCTAGGTAGCAAAAAGACCAGGGGCTTCAGCCCGAAGTCAGAGCCCAGCACCGGGGGGGGGGTCGGGGGGTGATGGTGCGGCAGACAGTGGGGTTGTATGGAGGGGGGTGTTACCTACCTGACATACACTGACCTACCTGACATACACTGACCTACCTGACATACACTGACCTACTTATCTGACATACACTGACCTACTTGACACACACTGACCTACCTATCTAACATACACTGACCTACTTGACACACACTGACCTACCTATCTGACATATACTGACCTACCTTGCTGACACACACTGACCTACATGACATACACTGACCTACCTGACACACACTGACCTGCCTGGCTGACATACACTGACCTACATGACATACCTGACATGCACTAATCTACCTGATACGCACTGACCTACCTGACACACACTGACCTACCTGACACACACTGACCTACCTATCTGACATACACTGACCTACCCTATCTGACACACACTGACCTACTTGATACACTGACCTACCTGATATACACTGACCTACCTACCTGACACACACTGACCTACCTATCTGACCTACCTGACACACACTGGCCTACCTATCTGACCTACCTGACACACACTGACCTACCTATCTGACATACATTGACACACACTGACCTACCTATCTGACATGCGCTGACCCACACTGACCTACCTGACACACACTGGCCTACCTATCTGACCTACCTGACACACACTGGCCTACCTATCTGACCTACCTGACACACACTGGCCTACCTATCTGACCTACCTGACACACAATGACCTACCTATCTGACATACACTGACACACACTGACCTACCTATCTGACATGCACTGACCCACACTGACCTACCTGACATGCACTGACCTACCTGCCCTTGCCCCCTTAAAGTCTAAGTTTATTTATTTAAAATTAGCCAAGGGGCAGTCAAATCATCAATTGCAGCCACTGTGCCCATCAATTGCAACTACTGTGCCCCATCAATTGCAACCACTGTGCCCCGTGAAATGAAGCCACTGTGCCCATCAGAAGAGAGAAGAGAGAGAATAGAGACAGAGAAGAAGAGAGAGAGAAGGAGAGAAGGGAGAAAGAGAGAAAGCGAGAGAGAGAAGGAGAGCGAGAAACACAATGAGAGAGTGACACCTTTTTTTTTTTAAATCTTCATTCTGTCCCACTCCCAGTCACAGCCACCATGGCCGTTATTCAGCGTGACTCTGGAGGTTGAGGGAGAAGGAGGCGTCGCGTTCTCCTGATCTCCTTCTGCTTTCCTCAGGCCAGGCAGCATATCACTCCGCCTGTCAGTCAGTGCAGCGGGCGGCACTGCAACGGCCGAATCACACAGGTAAATTGCGGCTGCCGCCGCTGCTGTCTAGCCTATTTTCTCTCCGTTTCTCTTCACTGCAGGATAGGGTTGCCCCCTTTTCTTTAAGCCAAACCTGTACACTTTAGAGGTGCATGGCAAAAAATTTTGGAAAAAAAGCTGCATGGCAAATATTAGCACAACACATTTTGGAATGGATTTACTCCTCTATTCATACATTATTATATGTGTAAGGTGACTGCACAGTATATGTTTAAATAAGATTGGAGTGTATTAATACTTTATCCTTTGCGGTTTCCACCATCATTCACAATTCTTTTTTCACATTTAAATTATTATACACTATAGGATTGTAAAGACCTGGGACACCTTTGGGTGCCACTAAGTAGAGCAATAATGCAGGACGCTTTATTGGTCAGTGTTACCCCCCATAATACAGGAGTCAGTGTTACCCCCATATAATTTAGAGGACCCCCATTAGATCAGAGTCCCCTTATATCAGTGCTCCTCTTAGAGACCCAAAAAAATTAAAATGGAAAAAATGCAGCACAACCTCCCCCTATAATTACATTCATATATGAAAAAATAGTTGTAAATGATGGTGGAAACCCCCAAGGATAATCCAAGTACTAATACACTCCAATCTTATTTAAACATATACTGTGCAATCTCCACACACATATAATAATGTATGAATAGAGGTGTAAACCTCCAATTCATTCCAAAATGTGCTAATATCTAATTTACTTTTTCGGATATTAGCAAAACACATTTTGGAATGGATTTACACCTCTATTCATACACTATTATATGTGTGTGGCAATTGCACGGTGTATGTTTAAATAAGATTGGAGTGTATTAATACTTGGATTACAGTTGGGGGTTTCCACCATCATTCACAATTATTTGTTCACATTTAAATTAATTATTTTAAATCAATTATAATTATAGGGGGAGGTTGCACTGCATTTTAATTTATTTTTGCATAGTTTTTTTCGAGGAATTTTAGTTTTATTCTAGGTGTTTTTTATTTGTTTTTTTTAGATCAGAGTCCCCTATATCTGATTCTCTTTAGAGACAAACCATCAGTCTCTAAGGGGGGTGCTGATATAAGGGGATTGTAATATAATGAGTTTCTCTGAGGAGAGGGAGGGGGAGGTAATATAAGGACAAACTGATCTAATGGCGGGTGCTGATATAAGGAGAGTTTCCCTTATTTAGTAGAGGTCTCTAGAGAGGGGGGGTGGGGGTGCTGATCTAATGGCGGGTGCTGACTGCTGATCTAATGGGTCCCCAGCAGTCAGCACCCCCTCTACATTAGCTCAGAGTCCCCTTATATCAGCACCCCCCTTAGATATCTCTAATAGATCAGTGACCCCTCCCCCCCATCAGTGTCCTCTGCCCCTAAAGATCCCCATTAGACTGCCTTACCGAGAGCCGTTTAGAGTCAGGAAGTGTGGGAGTCGGAGTTTGGGGGCGGAGCGAAGCTGCTCTTCTGTAGTGCCATTTTCCTTCCTTCCATTGTGTGGGGGGGCTTGGGGAGAAGGCATAGTAGAGGCAGATGCTGCATCACTGTGCCCACTGTGTAGGCAGGACACATTTGAACTGGTACACTCACTCACAGGGCTGCTGTTAGGAATCATGGGGCCTCCACCCCCTGAGGGGGGAAAAGAGGTGGGGGGAGGGAGGTGAGAGAGGAGGAGGCAGAAGAGAGAGGGGGTGCTGACACAGAGGAGGGTGGTGCTGACAAAGAGGAGGGTAGTGCTGACAGAGAGGGGGAGGGCTGACAGAGAGGGTGTAGGCTGACAGAGTAGGGGATGCTGACAGAGAGGGGGGTGCTGACAGAGAGGGGGGCGCTGACAGAGGAGGGGGTGGGCTGACAGAGAGGGGGGCGCTGACAGAGGAGGGGGTGGGCTGACAGAGAGGGTGGCACTGACAGAGAGGGTATGGGCTGACAGAGAGGGGGGGTGCTGACAGAGAGGGGGTGCTGACAAGGGAGGGCTGACAGAGAGGGGGGTGCTGACAGGGGGGTGGGCTGACAGAGGGGGGGTGCTGACAGGGGGTGGGCTGACAGAGAGGGGGGTGCTGACAGAGGGGGGTGCTGACAGAGGGGGGTGGGCTGACAGAGAGGGGGGTGCTGACAGAGGGGGGTGCTGACAGAGGGGGGTGGGCTGACAGAGAGGGGGGTGCTGACAGAGAGGGGGGTGGGCTGACAGAGAGGGGGGTGCTGACAGAGAGGGGGGCTGACAGAGAGGGGGTGGGCTGACAGAGAGGGGGGTGCTGACAGGGGGGTGGGCTGACAGAGAGGGGGTGCTGACAGGGGGTGGGCTGACAGAGAGGGGGTGCTGACAGAGGGGGGTGGGCTGACAGAGAGGGGGGGGGCTGACAGGGGGGTGGGCTGACAGAGAGGGGGGTGCTGACAGAGGGGGGTGCTGACAGAGAGGGGGTGCTGACAGGGGGTGGGCTGACAGAGAGGGGGGCACTGACAGAGAGGGTGGCACTGACAGAGAGGGTACGGGCTGACAGAGAGGGGGGGTGCTGACAGAGAGGGGGGGTGCTGACGAGGGTGGGCTGACAGAGAGGGGGGTGCTGACAGGGGGATGGGCTGACAGAGAGGGGGGTGCTGACAGGGGGGTGGGCTGACAGAGAGGGGGGCGCTGACAGAGGAGGGGGTGGGCTGACAGAGAGGGGGCACTGACAGAGAGGGTGTGGGCTGACAGAGAGGGGGGTGCTGACAGAGAGGGGGGTGCTGATGAGGGTGGGCTGACAGAGAGGGGGGTGCTGACAGGGGGGTGGGCTGACAGAGAGGGGGGTGCTGACAGAGAGGGGGGTGCTGACAGGGGGGTGGGCTGACATAGAGGGGGTGCTGACAGAGGGGTGGGCTGACAGAGAGGGGGTGCTGACAGAGGGGGGTGCTGACTGGGGGGTGAGCTGACAGAGAGGGGGGGTGCTGACAGAGAGGGGGGAGGGCTGACAGAGAGGGGGTGGGCTGACAGAGAGGGGGGTGCTGAGAGGGGGGTGGGCTGACAGAGAGGGGGTGCTGACAGAGGGGGGTGGGCTGACAGAGAGGGGGTGCTGACAGAGGGGGTGGGCTGACAGAGAGGGGGGTGCTGACAGGGGGGTGGGCTGACATAGAGGGGGGTGCTGACAGAGGGTGGGCTGACAGAGAGGGGGGTGCTGACAGGGGGGTGGGCTGACATAGAGGGGGGTGCTGACAGAGGGGTGGGCTGACAGAGAGGGGGTGCTGATAGAGGGGAGTGCTGACTGGGGGGGTGAGCTGACAGAGAGGGGGGGTGCTGAAAGAGAGGGGGGAGGGCTGACAGAGAGGGGGTGGGCTGACAGAGAGGGGGGTGCTGACAGGGGGGTGGGCTGACAGAGAGGGGGTGCTGACAGAGGGGGGTGGGCTGACAGAGAGGGGGTGCTGACAGAGGGGGTGGGCTGACAGAGAGGGGGGTGCTGACAGGGTGGTGGGCTGACAGAGAGGGGGATGCTGACAGGGGGGTGGGCTGACAGAGAGGGGGTGCTGACAGAGGGGGGTGTGCTGACAGAGAGGGGGTGCTGACAGGGGGGTGGGCTGACAGAGAGGGGGGTGCTGACAGAGGGAGGTGCTGACAGAGAGGGGGGTGCTGACAGGGGGTGGGCTGACAGAGGGGGGTGCTGACTGGGGGGGTGGGCTGACAGAGAGGGTATGAGCTGGCAACGAGGGGGGGTGCTGACAGAGAGGGGGGTGGGCTGACAGAGAGGGGGTGGGCTGACAGAGAGGGGGGTGCTGACAGAGAGGGGGGTGGGCTGATAGAGGGGGGGTGCTGACAGAGAGGGGGGGTGCTGACAGAGAGGGGGGGTGCTGACAGAGAGGGGGGGTGGGCTGACAGAGAGGGGGGGTGTTGACAGAGAGGGGGGTGGGCTGACAGAGAGGGGGGTGGGCTGACAGAGAGGGGGGTGCTGACAGAGAGAGGGGGTGCTGACAGAGAGGGGGGGGGGTGCTGACAGAGAGGGGGGTGCTGACAGAGAGGGGGGTGTGCTGACAGAGAGGAGGGGTGCTGACAGAGAGGGGGGTACTGACAGAGAGGGGGGGTGCTGACAGAGAGGGGGTGCTGACAGAGAGGGGGGTGGGCTGACAGAGAGGGGGGTGCTGACAGAGAGGGGGGGTACTGACAGAGAGGGGGGGTGCTGACAGAGAGGGGGGTGGGCTGACAGAGAGGGGGGTGCTGACAGAGAGGGGGGGTACTGACAGAGAGGGGGGGTGCTGACAGAGAGGGGGGGTGCTGACAGAGAGGGGGGTGGGCTGACAGAGAGGGGGGTGCTAACAGAGAGGGGGGTGCTGACAGGGGGGTGGGCTGACAGAGAGGGGGGTGCTAACAGAAGGGGGCGGGATGACAGACGGGGATGGCTTACAGAGAGGCACGCTGACAGACTGGAAGAAGGGCAGATAACAGACCTCAGTAAAGAGGAGACACGTTGCGCGCCAGGCAGGGAGGCGGGACTCCGGGCGGCCAAGATCACCCACAGTCCAGCCCAGCCCTGCCTCCACATGTATCCATTTACCACCTCCATCGGGCCAATCACAGACATGTCCGCCGCCTGCACAGCCAATCACAGAGCGCCCGCTGCCCAGCCCTTGTATGTGAGTGTAACACAGATGTCAGTGGGCACGGGAATCGGGATGCGCCGCTCTCGATCTGCCACTGCTCACAGGATAGCTGAGACATGTTTGTATGCAGCCGCTGCATAACTAAGCAGGGAAAAGAGGTGAAGGAGGTGGCGGTCCGATGGCTCAGTGCCTGCTCTTCTCTCCTCCACCTCCAATGCCGCCCGCCGCAGCCGCGACCCGCCCGCTAGTTTCTCCTCCACACCCGCCGCTGAGACTCGGGGCTATGGGCTCCACATTCGGGGCTCCAGCCTCGATAGCCACCCCCTGGCGATGCCTCTGCTTATTAGTACACCATTCACTATGATTTCTCTTATCACATAGAGATTTTTATAATTTGGCACAATGTACTGTTGGTTTTCGTAAACCTCCACTAGGGTTTATGTGTTTTTTGCAAACCTCACTCAGGTATCTATTATAGCTTGTAAATATCATTTAATCAGGATACAGGGGGAACACCCTCCCCCCCCACTGTATCTGCTCATCCCATATAATCCTATAGGGAGCGCCACACCCCATTGTAGAGATATTTGTAATTAGACAAAGATTTAAACCCCGTATTACGGAAAAGACCCGTCTTTATACACAGGAGAGCCCCACCCCTCAGAAATAAGTTAGTACATAACGTCCTCAACCCTCCAAAACAGATCACAATAGCAAACAGCCTAAAAGGATTTTACAAATGTGGGAGGTGCTTACCATATAGGGTGTAGGGTCAGCAAGAAAACAAATAGGAAAATAACTAAATTCAGGTCGACATCCAATGGAAGAGAGTATAACATCAGGGAAGTAATAACCTGTAATAACACCCATGTCACCTATATATTAGAGTGTCATAAACAGTACAATGGAAGAGAATATAACATCAGGGAAGTAATAACCTGTAATAACACCCATGTCACCTATATATTAGAGTGTCATAAACAGTACAATGGAAGAGAATATAACATCAGGGAAGTAATAACCTGTAATAACACCCATGTCACATATATATTAGAGTGTCATAAACAGTACAATGGAAGAGAATATAACACCAGGGAAGTAATAACCTGTAATAACACCCATGTCACCTATATATTAGAGTGCCATAAACAGTACAATGGAAGAGAATATAACATCAGGGAAGTAATAACCTGTAATAACACCCATGTCAACTATATATTAGAGTGTCATAAACAGTACAATGGGAAGAACAACCAGACAGTTACATGTGAGAATCAGAGAACACATCACCAACATAAAACATGGATTCAATAAACACAACGTCTCCAGACACTTCAGAGACATCACAATAAGGATCCAACCTGTGTGGTTTTTTACACTAAAATAAAGGGGCTCTGGGGAGGTGACAACAAAATAATTAAGATCTCATAAAATGAAACCAGGTGGATTTTCCAGCTAGACACCCTCCAACCAATGGGACTGAACATAGATGTCCACCTGAATTGTTTTCTTACTAATTTCTAGCACTAGGAGTAGGGATGAGCCGAACACCCCCCTGTTCGGTTCGCACCAGAATATGCGAACAGGAAAAAAGTTCGCTCGAACACGCGAACACCGTTAAAGTCTATGGGACACGAACATGAATAATCAAAAGTGCTAATTTTAAAGGCTTATATGCAAGTTATTGTCATAAAAAGTGTTTGGGGACCTGAGTCCTGCTCCAGGGGACATGGATCAATGCAAAAAAAAGTTTTAAAAACGGCCGTTTTTTTCAGGAGCAGTGATTTTAATAATGCTTAAAGTCAAACAATAAAAGTGTAATATCCCTTTAAATTTCGTACCTGGGGGGTGTCTATAGTATGCCTGTAAAGGGGCGCATGTTTCCCGTGTTTAGAACAGTCTGACAGCAAAATGACATTTGGAAGGAAAAAACCCATTTAAAACTACCCTCGGCTATTGCATTGCCGACAATACACATAGAAGTTCATTGATAAAAACGACATGGGAATTCCCCACAGGGAAACCCTGAACCAAAATTAAAAAAAAAAAATGAAGTGGGAGTCCCCCTAAATTCCATACCAGGCCCTTTAGGTCTGGTATGGATATTAAGGGGAACCCCGGCCAAAATTTAAAAAAAAAATGACGTGGGGTTCCCCCTAAATTCCATACCAGGTCTGGTATGGATTTTAAGGGGAACCCCACGCCAAAAAAAAAAATGGCGTGGGGTCCCCCCAAAAATCCACACCAGACCCTTATCCGAGCACGCAACCTGGCAGGCCGCAGGAAAAGAGGGGGGATGAGAGTGCAGCCCCCCCCTCCTGAACCGTACCAGGCCACATGCCCTCAACATTGGGAGGGTGCTTTGGGGTAGCCCCCCAAAACACCTTGTCCCCATGTTGATGAGGACAAGGGCCTCATCCCCACAACCCTGGCCGGTGGTTGTGGGGGTCTGCGGGCGGGGGGCTTATCGGAATCTGGAAGCCCCCTTTAACAAGGGGACCCCCAGATCCCGGCCCCTCCCCTGTGTGAAATGGTAAGGGGGTACTTACCCCTACCATTTCACTAAAAAACTGTCAAAAATGTTAAAAATGACAAGAGACAGTTTTTGACAATTCCTTTATTTAAATGCTTCTTCTTTCTTCTATCTTCCTTCATCTTCTTCTTTTGGTTCTTCTGGCTCTTCTGGTTCTTCCTCCGGCGTTCTCGTCCAGCATCTCCTCCGCGGAGTCTTCTATCTTCTTCTCCTCGGGCCGCTCCGCACCCATGGCATGGGGGGAGGCTCTCGCTCTTCTTTTCATCTTCATCCTCTTCTCTTCTTCCTTCTTCTCTTCTTCATTTTCTTCTCCGGGCCGCTCCGCACCCATGCTGGCATGGAGGGAGGCTCCTGCTGTGTGACGGCGTCTCCTCTTCTGACGGTTCTTAAATAACGGGGGCGGGGCCACCCGGTGACCCCGCCCCCCTCTGATGCACGGTGACTTGGCGGGACTTCCCTGTGACGTCACGGGGAATGCCACAGGGAAGTCCCATCATGTCCCGTGCGTCAGAAGATTATTTATATAATATATATATATTATATAAGATTATATATATTCTTATTTAAGAACCATCAGAAGAGGAGACGCCGTCACACAGCGGGAGCCTCCCTCCATGCCAGCATGGATGCGGAGTGGCCCGGAGAAGAAAAGGAAGAAGAGAAGAAGGAAGAAGAGAAGAGAATGAAGAAGAAGATGAAGAGAAGAGCGGGAGCCTCCCCCCATGCCATGGGTGTGGAGCGGCCCGAGGAGAATAAGATAGAAGACGCCGCGGAGGAGATGCTGGATGAGAACGGCGGAGGAAGAACCAGAAGAGCCAGAAGAACCAGAAGAAGATGAAGGAAGAAAGAAGAAGCATTTAAATAAAGGAATTGTCAAAAACTGTCTCTTGTCATTTTTAACATTTTTGACAGTTTTTTAGTGAAATGGTAGGGGTAAGTACCCCCTTACCATTTCACACAGAGGGGGGGCAGGATCTGGGGGTCCCCTTGTTAAAGGGGGCTTCCAGATTCCGATAAGCCCCCCGCCCGCAGACCCCCTCAACCACCGGCCAGGGTTGTGGGGATGAGGCCCTTGTCCTCATCAACATGGGGACAAGGTGTTTTGGGGGGCTACCCCAAAGCACCCTCCCAATGTTGAGGGCAAGGGTCTGGTATGGAATTTAGGGGGAACCCGACATAATTTTTTTTTAAATTTTGGCCGGGGTTCCCCTTAATATCCATACCAGACCTGAAGGGCCTTGTATGGAATTTAGGGGGACCCCCACATCATTTTTTTTTTTTATTTTGGTTCGGGGTTGCCCTGTGGGGAATTCCCATGCCGTTTTTATCAATGAACTTCTATGTGTATTGTCGGCAATGCAATAGCCGCGGGTAGTTTTAAATGACTTTTTTCTTTTTGAAATGTAATTTTGCTGTCAGACTGTTCTAAACACGGGAAACATGCGCCCCTTTACAGGCATACTATAGACACCCCACAGCTACGAAATTTAAAGGGATATTACACTTTTATTGTTTGACTTTAAGCATTATTAAAATCACTGCTCCTGAAAAAACGGCCGTTTTTAAAACTTTTTTTGCATTGATCCATGTCCCCTGGGGCAGGACCCAGGTCCCCAAACACTTTTTATGACAATAACTTGCATATTAGCCTTTAAAATTAGCACTTTTGATTTCTCCCATAGACTTTTAAAGGGTGTTCCGCGGCATTCGAATTTGCCGCGAACACCCCAAATTGTTCGCTGTTCGGCGAACTTGCAAACAGCCAATGTTCCAGTTGAACATGAGTTCGACTCGAACTCGAAGCTCATCCCTAACTAGGAGTATGCTAGGCAAACATTATATTATTTTCTGAGATAAATAATAATCATTTTCCAAGCTAAAGATCAATTTCGTTGGGGACTTTACAACAATATTACATTCAACCCATATAATAGTTTCCAGCAAACAATAAAAATATAATACATCAAATGTTGGGAATAATAATTAAAAAATGTTTTTGGGTCTTACTAATATATTACATTTATCTGGCATAAAGGGGTCTATTACATCTTATCGAATTTAACATATGCCCCCAATTTTTGATCTACACATGGGTTGACATGTTTCCATTCCATATATTAATTTTAGTAGACCATAAGATTGAAATGTCATTATAAAATCTTTTTAGAGGTTATGAATATATCACATTCAACCCAATGCCCTTTAGCTGGCATAAAGGGGTCTATTACATCTTATCAAATTTAACATATGCCCCCAATTTTTGATCTACACATGGGTTGACATGTTTCCATTCCATATATTAATTTGAGTAGACCATAAGATTGAAATGTCATTATAAAAAATATTTTTTAGGGGTTATGAATATATCACATTCGACCGTAGTAAAGTAATGGAGTATATCTTATCAACTCCATATAATAATTGCAGTAGATTGTAGGGACGAATATAGTAATGTCTTTACAAAAACCCTTTTTTGGGAGTTTATGAATATATTATATTCGACCCAAGGAATGAAATGCAGTACATCGTATTGACACTCACTATATGTGTTAGGTTTCAACTTACACATCACTTAATTATCATGCTTTACCCTTATAACCTTTCCTTCCTAATAGTATACCCTAAAAAACACATAAATCCTAGCATCATCAGAAAATTGTGTGAATACTCCTACTGGAATATAAATAATAAGGTGTAATATACCATCGGGACTACGTCTGACGGCTTTAACTACATATTACATTCCACCCAATTTCTCAACAAACTGATTAATATCTGGCCTTGAGTATGTACCCTTTGTGTAAGGGTCACACATATACATCTTCTATGTACAAGGATACCCTGGCAAATAAATACCGGGTAATGCCCGCTTAATGCCCAAGAACCTTTTTTCTCTCATCATGTAATGAAAAGTTTATGTGACATCTCCTTTCTTCCCTGTATGGAATCCATATGGATTCAATACTTCCCAATTACAGTATTAATCCCCTATTAGAATTCATTTCATTATTCTTATATCATATGTTACAGATAACAATAGTTTACACTCCAGGTATAAATAATTGCAATATCTCATCTCTCAACATTATGAAAATATTTATTGTAGCACTGACTCTCGGTGGAGCTGCTGGTTTAAAGCGGGCTGTTACCTTCACTCTTGATACCTCTGTTTCATCGGCATCGGGTCTCGGGTCCTGTTGAGTTTACCTCTGGACGATATAAGCACCAAACACTTGGGTATATTTTCCAATGCTTTAATGAACAAGTAATAAATGAAGTAGCAGGAAAGAGGCAGAAGGAAAGCTGCAGGGAAGCTCAAATACCTTTCCTTAGTATTCTTTAGACAATTCTTTGCAATTGAACACTTGTAGTTGAATGCGCTCCCCTTGTGGGATTCAATCTTTGCTCGCCTGGATAGGCCTCTCTCACTTGCCTGGCAGCCAGTACGTAGCACAAACAAAAGTCTCTGCCACAGACTTGTTTAAAACAAAACCCGTACGATCCTCTGCCACAGGATGTATTGGTTTGCGATGAATATCAGACACAGTACTTGAACCTTTAAGCCAACCCGGCAGTACTATACTGTAAGATTACTTCAGGATACGTCCTCCAACCGAGTCACCAGGCCCCTCTCCAGACCAGCACTCTGCGTGATCCTTCCATGATGGGTCCTCCCCTGGGATCTCCTCGGTTGTCCAGCTTCTTCACTCAGGATAGACAGCTCAGGACCATTCCTCTGCTGCTGTGGTAGGCCCCAGACAGGCTTCTGGGCCCACCCACATGCCGCAGCGACGTGGGCCTCCATTCAGGAGGCCCACGAGGTGGTACTCCTAACACATACCTGTCGGCCAGGAGGACCAGCAGGTGGCTAAAAAACAAACCCCTAAACATGGTGTCTGTCCCATAAATAACCTCTCCCAGAATGCAACTCGGAGGACCACCTCCACCGAGTTATCTCCGGGACAGAGGAGCACTCATACGCTTCAACACGTTGCCTTTCCAACACCAGCCGATGGCGACAACAACACCCACCGGCACAGTGTGGAACTACACGCAACTCAGCCAAGCTGAAACAGAGGCAAATCTAACTTCCTCTAATAAGTAACCCACAAGATTTACCTATCAGCGGTACATTAAATATCTACCAGCACTACATACTCCCCCCACTACAATAGATGTTGCCCCCAACGTCTGTCAAAAATAATAACTCCCAAGCCTGAGAGCATGTATTTGAGCTTAAAAAGGAAAGAAGAAGGAAAGACAGTAGAAAGACATTATAAGATTAACATTAGTAAAACAATATGTTCACATCGGCAAACAAAACTATCCTATGACTGTACATAACCCCACTATCTATCTAGCTGAAAAGTCTAACAGCTTGATAGGAGATCAAATGGTTCCTGAAAAGGAAAACATATTAAACTCACATACGACCTATACAATTTCAGAAGCAAAGTCTCATTTGAAAAAAATGAAACTCTCTTCCAATTATCTACACCAGAATAATCCTTAGGAGTCCATCCCTATATATACATTTTCTTTTTAAATGAAAGAAATCTGGCTAGCAAAAAGAAGTCCTTGGATTTGAAACACTGAGATGAGTATTCAGATCTTGACCACGAAGATCTCTATATACTGACACTAACTAACTAACTAACTACCCCAAAGTTCTTTCGTCCATAATTACCAATAAAACTGGGGATCTGGCAATGTCAGTGATTTTCCCAGTTTATCCACTATAGTGATGAAATATACAACGTCATCTTTTCCGGGCCTGCAGATGACCACTTTGTCAGCATAGATGTGCCGACCATAGTTCCAGTGTAGGAAACATCCACTGAAGCGTTCTTCCATAGCGACAGAATATCCAATATTCAGTTTTCCGGAAAGGCTAATGCCGCCTACACACGGTCGGACTTTCTGTCCTACTTGGTCCGGCACACTTTTTGACGGATTTTGTCCGCCAGGTGCGCTGGACTTTAAAACGGACGGACTTGTCCACACACGAATGGACTATTGCGGCGGGCTAAGTCCGCCCGTCTTTCCGACGGACTTTCGCCGGAGTTACGGCGGACTTTCAGAATGAGCGGACTTGCCCACACACGGACATTACGTTCATTTTGAACGTGACTCGGGTGCGACGGGACTAGAAAAGGATGTCAATCTTGCCGCTTTTATCGGTGAGATTGACACCTTGCGAGCCCTGTCGCGGGTCATACCAGGCCCTTAGGTCTGGTATGGATTATAAAGGGAAGCCCCTATGCTGAAAAAACGGCGTGGGGTGCCCCCTAAAATCCATACCAGACCCCGATCCGAGCACGCAGCCTGGCCGGTCAGGAAAGGGGGTGGGGATGAGCGAGCGCCCCCCCCCTCCTGAACCGTACCAGGCCGCATGCCCTCAACATGGGGGGTGGGTGCTTTGGGGGAGGGGGGCGCCCTGCGGGGCCCCACCACTCCAAAGCACCTTGTCCCCATGTTGATGAGGACAAGGGCCTCTTCCCGACAACCCTGGCCGTTGGTTGTCGGGGTCTGCGGGCGGGGGGCTTATCGGAATCTGGGAGCCCCCTTTAATAAAGGGGCCCCCAGATCCCGGCCCCCCCACCCTATGTAAATGAGTATGGGGTACATGGTACCCCTACCCATTCACCTAGGGAAAAAGTGTAAATAATAAAACACTACACAGGTTTTTAAAATATTTTATCAAACAGCTCTGGGGGGGATCTTCCTCCGGCTTCGGGGGTCTTCTTCCGGCTTCGGTGGTCCCTCCAGTTCATCTTCTCCCGGCGTCAGGTTGGTTCTTCAGCCGGCTCCTCTGCTGTCTTCAGGTAGCTCTCTTGCCAGCAGAGGTCCGGACTTCCGGACTTCTGGACTTCTGGGCTTCTTGTCTTCTGGGCTTCTTGTCTTCTCTTCTCTTCTCCAGATGTTGACACGACGCTCTCTCCGGCTGGACTGCTCTCTGAGGGCTGCGTTGTGACTTATATAGGCGGAGACCCCGCCCCCTTTTGATGTCACAGTCCCTGGGCATGCTGGGACTGTGACGTTTTAGGGGGCGTAGTCAACATCACCCAGTGACCACGACCCCTAAAACGTCACAGTCCCAGCATGCCCAGGGACTGTGACATCAAAAGGGGTGGGGTCTCCGCCTATATAAGTCACAACGCAGCCCTCAGAGAGCAGTCCAGCCGGAGAGAGCGTCATGTCAACATCTGGAGAAGAGAAGACAAGAAGCCCAGAAGACAAGAAGCCCAGAAGTCCAGAAGTCCGGACCTCTGCTGGCAAGAGAGCTACCTGAAGACAGCAGAGGAGCCGGCCGAAGAACCAACCGGACGCCGAGAGAAGATGAACTGGAGGGACCCCCAAAGCCGGAAGAAGACCCCCGAAGCCGGAGGAAGATCCCCCCCCGGAGCTGTTTAATAAAATATTTTAAAAACCTGTGTAGTGTTTTATTATTTACACTTTTTCCCTAGGTGAATGGGTAGGGGTACCATGTACCCCATACTCATTTACATAGGGTGGGGGGCCGGGATCTGGGGGCCCCCTTATTAAAGGGGGCTCCCAGATTCCGATAAGCCCCCCACCCGCAGACCCCGACAACCAACGGCCAGGGTTGTTCGGAAGAGGCCCTTGTCCTCATCAACATGGGGACAAGGTGCTTTGGGGTGGGGGGACCCCGCAGGGCGCCCCCCTCCCCCAAAGCACCCACCCCCCATGTTGAGGGCATGCGGCCTGGTACGGTTCAGGAGGGGGGGCACTCGCTCGTCCCCACCCCCTTTCCTGACCGGCCAGGCTGCGTGCTCGGATTGGGGTCTGGTATGGATTTTAGGGGGGACCCGTTTTTTTGGCGTAGGGGCTTCCCTTTATAATCCATACCAGACTTAAGGGCCTGGTATGCCCCGTGCTCGCCGCAATAGGAAAATTTGTTTTTCCTATTGCAGCGAGCGCGAGATGCAATACCCTGCCCTCGCGTTGTATCTGGTCCGTTGGACCAGCATACACACGAGCGGGCTTTCCATCGGACCAGCACACAGACGAGCGGACTTTCCGCCCGAAACTGAGTCCGACGGAAAGATTTAAACCTTGTTTCAAATCTAGGTCCGGCGGGCTTTTGGGAAAAAGTCCGCCAGAAAAGTCCGCCGGAGCCTACACACGGGCAGATTGTCCGGCACACTCTGGTCCGCCGGACCAAGTATGCCGGAAAGTCCGACCGTGTGTACGTGGCATTAGGCACAGACAAATAGTCCCAAACAGCTTCACTGTACCAAAGTTCCCAGTTAGCTTCAATCACTTGCATTAGGTCCTGAGGGACATAAGGGAACTCCAAACCATATTCCGTAGCCACACGCTTGTTCAACATTCTCTGCAAACGTGCAATTTTCAGTAAAGATCTATTTTTCCCCATACCAGGAGGCACACATGAATTCAATGACTTGCTCACCATAGACCCAGCCGGTGTCTGAAGTGAACTAGCAACTTTTGACAATGTCTCAGTAACAGTGCTGTGTGGCTCCACACATGGTGACGTCTTCCCAGAACTCAGGGCTGTCCATTCAGGGAAAGTCATAGCAGAGGCGACATCTTTGCCTTGGGCCCATAACAGCTCTTGTGACATAGTCTCAAATAGGGATGAGCTTCGCATTCAAGTCGAACCCATGTTCGACTCGAACATCGGCTGTTCGATCGTTCGACGAATTTGTGTGGCGCGTCACGGCCCATAATTCACTGCAGCATCGCAGTGCATTGCTGGCTGATGATTGGCCAAGCATGCACTATGACCCGCATGTTTGGCCAATCACAGCGTCGTCGGTAGAGAGAGCTGTAATTGGCCAAAGCCAGGGTGGCTTTGGCCAATTATGGCTCAGGGGGTTTAGAACACACCCCACACTATATAAGGTCGCCTACACGGCGGCCCTGTGTAGTGTGTGTTCCAGGATTGAGATACATAGATAGACAGAGAGACATTGTCATTTCATTTGAGTTAGCTAGATTAGGCAGGACAATCAGTGAGTTAGCTGCACTTACAGTGTATTGTTTATATATATATGCATCCCAGGTGTTGTATATATATATATATATATATATATATATATACACTGTATTCAGTTTAGCTAAATCCGTTCCTGTTATCTTCCTACTGACAGGCAGGCTTGTCTTGTTACAGTATTTACAGCTACCTGAAGAAAATTACTGGTGTTCTTTTGATCCTATTAGTACCACAGTCAGGCAGCTAGACTATTTACAGTCCTGTTCCTGCTCACAGTGTTCAGCTAAAACTACAAGTTAGTGTGGTGCGTCCTCCTCACAGTGTTCAGCTAAGTTATTTTTTGCGAGCTCTGCACAGTGTTCAGCTAAAACTACAAGTTAGTGTAGTGCGTCCTGCTCACAGTGTTCAGCTAAACCTACAAGTTAGTTTTTTGCGAGCTCTGCACAGTGTTCAGCTAAAGCTACCTGTAGAAGGTTGGTGGTGTTCTCATACTACAGGCAGGCAGTTGATTTTGCTAGCTGCAGTATCAGTACATATATATATATATATATATCCCAGCTTAGTGCAGCTACAGGCCATTACTATGTCTGGAAGGCCAACAAGGAGAGGCAGACAGTCACAAGCCAATAAAAGAGGGCAAGCAGGCTCTGTGTCTAGTGCTGGTCGTGGAGACGGTGCATCCTCATCAGCACGTGGCCGTGGGACACGCTTGGCCTTTTTTTCGGCAGCTGGATGTTCGATGGGAGCTTTTTGTCAGAAATTCCGACCATGTGTAGGGGGATTATAATGTGCAGGAGTCTTGCTGATGGTCATCTAACCCCGCACTTACCGTCTTCTCCCTCCTCCTCCTAAGCATCTAAAAGAATCGCCTGTCCTTTCAGCCAATTGGGTGACGGGTCTCAGGACCCACTTCCTGATTGGCTGGGAGGAGGATCAGTGTTAGAATAATGAATATTAATTTGCTAATGTCAAACAACTGGGTGGACTTGGAGAGTAGTGCTCTGCACCCCGAGCCCTCCCTTTTTTGAAGCACACCCTATTTTGAAGCCTATTAGAGCCTTTCCAACACCATTGGAAACCATGCATCTGGTGCCCTGCATGTAGATTAGGGGGCTGTACACATGGATAGGGGGGCAGCACCCGTGTGCCTCTAATTGTCAGGCTGCCACTGATGGTGTGGGGTTGTTTTTTAGGGGTTGGTCTTGGCCTCTCTGGGGTTGGGCTTGGCCCCTTAGTTCCAGTGAAGGGAACTTCCTTACAAAGAATGCAACGGGAAATGTAAGGGTGCAATTAGGACAGCTAAGATAGAACACAAAAGACACATAGCGGATGAGAGCAAAATAAAAATCCCAAGAAATGATTTAAGTATATGTAGCGCCCTGCTCCTGATGAGCAGATGCTATGTTTTTTTGAAATTTAAACTAGTTGAAGCTACAGTTTAGGCTCAACTTATTATTGCCTAAATTTTATGGTTTCTGTGTCAGATTGCAATAAAAATAATGTGTCTGCGCTAAAAATAAATGTGAAAAAATATGCAAAAATAATAACACTCCTATGATAAACCAAACCAAACTATGCTGGTAAAAAATATAAAATATAAAATAAGTGCAATCCTAATGTGGAAAGAACAACAAACGTGCTTCATATATAAGAAAAACGACATGCATACATATATTCTGTGGACGTCAAAATCAAAGTGCTCCACCTGTGACAATCAAGTGTCTATAATGATATAATCAACTGATAAGTATCAAAATGTAAAGTGTAAGCATAAAGTGTCCATAAAATGAGTGTCCATAATGATTCTTTTTAACGGTGTCCACAACATGAACGTCATTGTTGTTACTGGAGAGGATTGGAGTTCATACCAGCTAACCATGTATGAGCCTAGAAGTGGCTCCAATGCGTGTTCAGACACTGTTTAAACACCGTGTCACACGCTTAGAGGTGAGCGCAAGCACGATTGGGAGAGCACCAACAGCATGTTATATTGTGGACACCGTTAAAAAGAATCATTATGGACACTCATTTTATGGACACTTTATGCTTACACTTTACGTTTTGATACTTATCAGTTGATTATATCATTATAGACACTTGATTGTCACAGGTGGAGCACTTTGATTTTGACGTCCACAGAATATATGTATGTATGTCGTTTTTCTTATATATGAAGCACGTTTGTTGTTCTTTCCACATTAGGATTGCACTTATTTTATATTTTATATTTTTTATCAGCATAGTTTGGTTTGGTTTATCATAGGAGTGTTATTATTTTTGCATATTTTTTCACATTTATTTTTAGCGCAGACACATTATTTTTATTGCAGTTTATATACACGGAATGAAACGTAATTTCATTCTGTGTCAGATTGGTTGGACTGTGCAGATTTCCATCTAACCATGGCTGGTGCTGTCATCATTGGTGGATTGGAAAATACAGTCTGGTAAAACACATTGACTACTCGCTGCTCAGAGGCTTTTCGGGGGGAGTGGTTCACACGCCGGATATTTCTGGGTAGGGGTATTTAAGGCACATATGCCATTTTTAGTGGGGTTCTTTGGTGACTATCGGGTGGTCCGCGCTTCCTGACCCCCCGGGCTCGGGGGGTGGATTGGCACCCCCCCCCCTCGTGGCCCTCCAGGCCTGGGAGACTACAAATCCTTAAAGTTCTGCCTTAAGCTTAGCAGACCTAAGGCCTAGCTACTAAAGGAAGGATTGGAGTCTTGGTGGCCTATGGGTCAGAATGATGGTCTCTTTCCTGTCAGGCCTGCGGGAAGAAGCAAGGGATTGCAATGACCAGGGGAGGACTCTTCGGGAGAGGACCGAGCATAAGGTTGGTATCTTAAGAAGAGCCTGGGAACTCAGTCGGAGACGCATCTTGGATTAGTACCACAGTCAGTTTTTTCAAGACTGTACGGTCTGTGGCAGAGACCGTTTAGATCGTTCACAATTTGTTCACCCAGAGTCGTAAGGTCTGTGGCAGAGGCCGTGTTCGAGCATTGCATCAGCTGCTAGGTCAGTGAGAGGGGCCTATCCGGTGATTGCTGAATCCAGCTGTGGAAGTGTTATTTCGCTGGATGTAGAAATTATCTCCAACCGCAACGTCCAAGGTACCTGAATCCCTTTTCACCCTCTGTCTTTCTATTGCGTATGATGTTACTGAATAAAACTTGGAGAGAAAAAAAGGACTAAGTGTTGGAGCCAGTGTTTCAATTGAACGAGTGATGAGTACCCCCTAGGATGGACACTAGAAAGAAGGTAACTGTAATCCTGAAAAAAAATAATTAGCAGTTGCTTTGGGGTGAAGAGATTAAAGTAATAATCTGAAGCAAGGCACCCGGAGTGATTTTTGCTACATATATAAACAGTAAAAAAGGGAGGACAGACCTTATTGGCCCCATAAAGAATGAGGGAGGACATCTGGTTACAAAGGATGGGGAGATGGTGAAGGTATTGAATTTATTCTTCTCCTCAGTCTTCACGAGGGAATCGGGGGGCTTCAGTAACCAAAACTGCAGTGTTTATCCTCATGGCACATCACAGGAAGCACCTCCATGGCTAACAGAGGACAGAATTAGAAATAGACTTTGGAAACTTAACATTAATAAATCACAGATGGCTTGCACCCGAGGGTCCTTAGGGATTTCATTCAAATATTTGCCAGACCATTGTTCCTAATTTTTACAGACAGTCTACTAACTGGAATGGTAACAGCTGATTGGAGAAAAGTCAATGTAGCACCAATATTTAAAAAAAGGGCCAAAATACATCCCTGGGAATTACAGACCAGTTAGCCTAACATCAATAGTATGCAAGCTCTTGGAGGATGATAAGGGACTATATACATGATTTTAGTAATGAAAACGGTATCATTAGCAGTAATCAGCATGGATTCATGAAGAATCATTCTTGCCAAACCAATCTAATAACCTTCTATGAGAGGTAAGTGTCCGTCTGAAAACCCAGATGGACACTGGCAGCAAAAGCGCCCTGAGGTGATTTAGTTCGTTTATGTAGCGCTATACAAGTTATTCATTCATCTAGATAAAGGAAGGCCCGTAGACGTGGTGTATCTGGATTTTGCAAAAGCATTTGGCAGTTTAAAAAGACACGTGGCCACTCATTAAAAATTAGAAGAAAAAAAGATTTAACCTTAAATTGCGTAGAGGGTTCTTTACTGTAAGATCGGCAAGGATGTGGAATTTCCTTCCACAGGCGGTGGTCTCAGCAGGGGGCATCAATAGTTTAAAAAAAAAGATTAGATAAGCACCTGAATGTCCAAAACATACAGGGATATACAATGTAATATTGACATAAAATAAAACACATAGGTTGGACTTGATGGACTTGTGTCTTTTTTCAACCTCACCTACTATGTAACTATGTAAGGCGTCAGCATACCAAGACATTTTGGACAATTTCATGCTCCCAACTTTGTGGGAACAGTTTAGGGATGGCCCCTTCCTGTTTCAACATGACTGCACACCAGTGCACAAAGCAAGGTCCATAAAGACATGGATGAGCAAGTTTGGGGTGGAGGAACTTGACTGACCTGCACAGAGTCCTAACCTCAATCGGATAGAACACCTTTGGGATGAGTTAGAGCAGAGACTGTGAACCAGGCCTTCTCATCCAACATCAGTGCCTGACCTCACAAATGTACTTCTGGAAGAATGGTCAAACATTACCATAGACACACTCCTAAACCTTGTGGACAGCCTTCCCAGAAGAGTTGAAGGATTTGTAAAGGCAGAAGGTGCATTCTATGCATTAGGATAAAAAAAACTACCAGCTAAGTCATACAGAATACATGCTTAATACTACTTATGGATACACTGAACAATACTTGTGATTTTCTATGATCCTTTATTCTGTATCACTAAAATTTACAATAAAAATTATTATTTGGAAAAAAAAAAGATAAAAAAAACTTCTGTGTGTAGCAGCCCCTCAAGTACTACCTAATTACTTACTGTGATGGGGGGCCCATGGAACCCAGAATCCCTTGGAGAGGTTGGGAAAACCTTATTTCAGCTCCTCATGCACCTCCTATGTCTAAGTCACCCTGTGTCCATTAGGGGCACAGGGTGAATGAGAAAAATGATGGACAGCTGTTTAATGGACAATGAGAAGGTGGTTAATTAAATATAACAGTAATATTTATCCACAATATCTCCCAGGATATATATAAAGAGCTGATCACAGGCCTCTAGAACAGAGCCGGACAGTCTACTTCTACTATAGTTTGTTGCCTACTAGGCTGAGGAGGGGGGAGATCACTGTTTCTATTGTAAATTGTAATTATCTTCTGCTATTGTGAGAATGTTTGCTGTGTTTATATTTATGATAATGTTGATTGTGTCTTCTGAGCTAAAAGACAAGTCTGTCCTGAAAGGTCATGCCTCGGAGTCACCTAGGCTGTCAAAACGATTACCTTATTTATCGGCGTATAACACGCGCCGGCGTATAACACGCACCCCAAGTTTAGGAGGGAATTTTAAGGAAAAAAATGTTTTAAGGAAAAAAACTTACATTTAAATGCCCATCAATGCAGCCTTGCACAGCGTCCATCTGCATGCTTGTCCCGTGTCATTTGCAGCCTTGCAGTCAGCAACCTTGGTGTGATTTGCAGCCTTGCAGCTTTGCCAGTGCCGATCTGCAGCTTTGTCTGTGTCCTTTTGCAGTCTTGCCCAGGCTGCAGTTAAACTGCAGTGACATGTCAGTGTCACTGCAGTTTGAAAATGGCGCCGCCAGCACCGAAATACACAGAGCCGGTCCTCAGCTCTTCTCGGCGGCTCTCGTTCACTTTCGGCCACTTTCGGCTCCACTCGTAGTCCCGCCAGGGATGGGCGTGACTGTGAGCGGAGCTAGCCGAAGTGTCCTCGGCTAGGTTCGGGCAGCGCTCGAGTGAAGCCGAAAGTGGCCGAGAAGAGCCAAGGACCGGCGCTGTGTATTTCGGCGCCGGTGGCGCCATTTTCAAATTGCGGTCAGTGATCTCTCCGCTCAGTCAGCGGGGGATCGCAGGGGATCGGCGTATAACACACACCCGCAATTTTCCCCTGATTTTAAGGGGAAAAAAATGCGTGTTATACGCCGATAAATACGGTAATTAATTAGCTCATGTTAATTAGGTTTCTGGTTACAGTTTGTATTGTCATTCTATGGTATATATTTGTGTGAGATCTCAAAATAAACAGTCCATGTTCAAGCTGTGTTACTGAGCTAGTCTTGTCTGGATCTTGGTTACAATATTCGGCTGTAAAATCTGATATCTGAAGGTCCAGATTGGAGGAAGCAGTGTACTGACGGAAACACTCAAGCAGAGTGCAACGGGGATCCGTTACACTTACCTGAGCCCCATCTCTTTCCAGTGATGTCCATGAATGTCTTAGCCATCCAGGACACTCCACCTGATTGGCTAAGACACAGCAGCAGCACCATTGGCAGCTGTCAAGCAAAGTTAGTCAGCCAATCAGGAAAGAGAGAGGGTGGGGCCAGGTTGGGGCCCCGTGTCTGAATGGATACACTGAGCTCTGACTCAGCTTGGGTGCCCCCATAGGAAGCTGCTGGCTGAGCAGGGACTCGATAGGAAGGAGGGGCCAGGAGCAGCAAAGAGGGAACCCCAGAAGAGGAGGATCTGGGCTACTCTGTGCAAAACCAAGTGCACAGAGGAGGTAAGTATAACATGTTTGTTATTTTATTTTTTTTTAATTTTTAAATAATAGAGTTTTTACAATCACTTTAAAGCTGTTAGAGCTGCAAAGGGTGGGCCAACTCAATATTGAACCCTACGGACTAAGACTGGGATGTCATTAACCACTTGCTGACCGCCGCCATTGTCAGAATCGCACACGTGGGCAAATAGGCGTACCTGTACATCCCTCCTTCCCCGTGGTTGGGGGTTACGATTGTCCCCCCCTGTCTGCAGCAGTCGGATTCATTAGAGAACCGATCAGTCCTCAGGTCCAGGCCAATGATTTATGACTTGGACCTGCTGATCGGTCCTGATGAATTAAATCCTTCCCCTGCCTGTGTAAGTGTAAACACAGACAAGGGAAGTGATGTCATCTCTCCTCGTGGAGTCTTTTCAATTCTAGTGAGAGGAGAGAAGACGTCTTACTGTGAGTTCCACAACACTACACTAACACCAGTACACACAGGTACACTAGTCACCCCCCCCCCCCGATCACCCCCCAATCGCCCCCACAATTAACCACTTCACTCCCTGTCACTGTGTCACCAATTGCAGTTTTCAGATTTTTCACGAATCACTGCATTGGTGTCATTTGTGACTGCAATAAGTGTTAGGGCAGTTAGTAGTAGGCCCAGGTAGGTCTAGGGTACCCCCTAAACCCCCCCTAATAAAGGTTTAACCCTTGATCGCCCCCCAGTTAACCCTTTTCACCCCTTTCACCCCGTGTCGCCAATGTCACTAATAGATCTTTTTTCGGATCTAATGGAGGGGGGTTTGTCCTGGGGGATCTGTACTAATGGAGGGGGATTTGTCTTGAGGGGTCTGTACAAATGAAGAGGGGGGTTTGTCCTGGGGGTCCTTACTAATGGAGGGGGGTTAGTCCTGGTAGGGTTCTGTACTAATGGAGGGGGGGTGGTTTGTCCTGGGGGGTCTACACCCAGGAAAGTACACCCAGGACTCCAGAGGGAGAGTGCAGTGCTGAGAGAACACCATCAGAGAGAGATGGATTACCAGAGGGAAAGCCACACAGCCTAGCGCAATCCCTGGCGGAGAAAGGAATGGAGTCATTGCAGGAATACAGATTTGGGTGCTACCCAGTGGAGTCGCCACAGGCAATTCAGAGTGAGCTGACTCCTGATCAGAGGAACCAATGCTGTATAACTGGGTCAGGTGAGAGGGCCGATCGGCCATTATCTACTAACGTCCATAGGAACTGCAGTCTCTGACCATCTCCTGGATCATGTCTGCAGTCTCTGACCGTCTCTTGTACCTTGTCTACAGTCTCTGACTGTCTCTTGTATCATGTCTACAGTCTCTGACCATTTCCTGTACTATGTCTGCAGTCTCTGACCATATCCTGTACTATGTCTGCAGTCTCTGACCATCTCCTGTACTATGATTGCAGTCTCTGACCGCCTCTTGTTTCATGTCTGCAGTCTTTGACCATCTCCTGTATCATGTCTGCAGTCTCTGACCATCTTCTGTACCACGTCTGCAGTCTCTGACCATCTCATTAACCATGTCTTCAGTCTCTGACCATCTCCTGTATTATGTCTGCAGTCTCTGACCATCTCCTGTAGTATGTCTGAAGTCTCTGACCATCTCCTGTATTATGTCCACAGTCTCTGACTGTCTCTTGCATCATGTCTACAGTCTCTGACCATCTCCTATATTATGTCTGCAGTCTCTGACCATCTCCTGTAGTATGTCTGAAGTCTCTAACCATCTCCTGTATTATGTCCACAGTCTCTGACTGTCTCTTGCATCATGTCTACAGTCTCTGACCATCTCCTGTACTATGATTGCAGTCTCTGTCCATCTCTTGTATCAGGTCTGCAGTCTCTGACCATCTTCTGTATTCTGTCTGCAGTCTCTGACCATCTCCTTTATCATGTCTACAGTCTCTGACCATCTCCTATATTATGTCTGAAGTCTTTGACCATCTCCTATAGTATGTCTGCAGTCTCTGACCATCTCCTATACTATGATTGCAGTCTCTGACCATCTCCTGTACTATGATTGCAGTGTCTTACCGCCTCTTGTTTCATGTCTGCAGACTCTGACCATCTCCTGTATCATGTCTGCAGTTTCTGACCATCTTCTGTACCACGTCTGCAGTCTCTGACCATCTCATGAACCATGTCTTCAGTCTCTTACCATCTCCTGTATTATGTCTGCAGTCTCTGACCATCTCCTGTATCATGTCTACAGTCTCTGACTGTCTCTTGTATCATGTCTGCAGTCTCTGACCATCACCTATATTATGTCTGCAGTCTCTGACCATCTCCTGTAGTATGTCTGAAGTCTCTGACCATCTCCTGTACTATGATTGCAGTCTCTGACCATCTCCTGTACTATGATTGCAGTGTCTGACCGCCTCTTGTTTCATGTCTGCAGTCTCTGACCATCTCCTGTATCATGTCTGCAGTCTCTGACCATCTTCTGTACCACGTCTGCAGTCTCTGACCATCTTCTGTACCACGTCTGCAGTCTCTGACCATCTTCTGTACCACGTCTGCAGTCTCTGACCATCTCCTGCACTGTGATTGCAGTCTCTGACAGTCTCTGGTATCATGTCTGCAGTCTCTGACCATCTCCTGCACTGTGATTGCAGTCTCTGACAGTCTCTGGTATCATGTCTGCAGTCTCTGACCATCTCCTGTACTATGTCTGCAGTCTCTAAACATCTCCTGTACTATGATTGCAGTCTCTGACCGCTTCTTGTTTCATGTCTGCAGTCTTTGACCATCTCCTGTATCATGTCTACAGTCTCGGACTGTCTCTTGTATCATGTCTACAGTCTCTGACCATCTCCTATATTATTTCTGCAGTCTCTGACCATCTCCTGTTTCATGTCTACAGTCTTGGACAGTCTCTTATATTATGTCTACAGTCTCTGACCATCTCCTATATTATGTCTGCAGTCTCTGACCATCTCCTGTATCATGTCTACAGTCTCGGACTGTCTCTTGTATCATGTCTACAGTCTCTGACCATCTCCTGTAGTATGTCTGAAGTCTCTGACCATCTCCTGTACTATGATAGCAGTCTCTGACCATCTCCTGTACTATGATTGCAGTCTCTGCCCATCTCTTGTATCAGGTCTACAGTCTCTGACCATCTCCTATATTATGTCTGCAGTCTCTGACCATCTCCTGTAGTATGCCTGCAGTCTCTTACCATCTCCTGTAATATGATTGCAGTCTCTGACCATCTCCTGTACTATGATTGCAGTCTCTGACCGCCTCTTGTTTCATGTCTGCAGTCTCTGACCATCTCCTGTATCATGTCTGCAGTCTCTGACCATCTTCTGTACAATGTCTGCAGTCTCTGACCATCTCATGTACTATGATTGCAGTCTCTTACTGTCTCTTGTATCATGTCTGCAGTCTCTGTCCATCTCTTGTATCAGGTCTGCAGTCTCTGACCATCTCCTGTATTATGTCTGCAGTCTCTAACCATCTCCTGTATCGTGTCTACAGTCTTTGACGGCCCCTGCATCATGTCTACAGTCTCTGACCATCTCCTATATTATGTCTGCAGTCTCTGACCATCTCCTGGACTATGATTGCAGTCTCTGACCATCTCCTGTACCATGTCTACAGTCTTGGACTGTCTCTTGTATCATGTCTACAGTCTCTGACCATCTCCTATATTATGTCTGCCGTATCTGACCATCTCCTGTACTATGTCTGCAGTCTCTGACCATCTCCTGTACTATGTCTGCAGTCTCTGATCATCTCCTGTATTATGATTGCAGTCTCTGACCGCCTCTTGTTTCATGTCTGCAGTCTCTGACCATCTCCTGTATCATGTCTACAGTCTCGGACTGTCTTTTGTATCATGTCTGCAGTCTCTGACCATCTCCTGTATTATGTCTGCAGTCTCTGACCATCTTCTGTATTATGTCTGCAGTCTCTGACCATCTTCTGCACTGTGATTGCAGTCTCTGACAGTCTCTTGTATCATGTCTGCAGTCTCTGACCATCTACTGTACTATGTCTGCAGTCTCTGACCATCTCCTGTACTATGTCTGCAGTCTCTGACCATCTCCTGTACTATGATTGCAGTCTCTGACCGCCTCTTGTTTCATGTCTGCAGTCTTTGACCATCTCCTGTATCATGTCTACAGTCTCGGACTGTCTCTTGTATCATGTCTACAGTCTCTGACCATCTCCTATATTATGTCTGCAGTCTCTGACCATTTCCTGTATCATGTCTACAGTCTCGGACTGTCTCTTGTATCATGTCTACAGTCTCTGACCATCTCCTGTAGTATGTCTGAAGTCTCTGACCATCTCCTGTACTATGATAGCAGTCTCTGACCATCTCCTGTACCATGATTGCAGTCTCTGACCGTCACTTGTATCATGTCTGCAGTCTCTGCCCATCTCTTGTATCAGGTCTACAGTCTCTGACCATCTCCTATATTATGTCTGCAGTCTCTGACCATCTCCTGTAGTATGCCTGCAGTCTCTTACCATCTCCTGTAATATGATTGCAGTCTCTGACCATCTCCTGCACTATGATTGCAGTCTCTGACCGCCTCTTGTTTCATGTCTGCAGTCTCTGACCATCTCCTGTATCATGTCTTCAGTCACTGACCATCTTCTGTACCATGTCTGCAGTCTCTGACCATCTCATGTACTATGATTGCAGTCTCTGAATGTCTCTTGTATCATGTCCTCAGTCTCTGTCCATCTCTTGTAACATGTCTGCAGTCTCTGACCATCTCCTATATTATGTCTGCAGTCTCTGACCATCTCCTGCACCATGTCTTACAGTCTCTGACTGTCTCTTGTATCATGTCTGCAGTCTCTGACTATCTCCTGTATTATGTCTGCAGTCTCTGACCATCTCCTGTATTATGTCTACAGTCTCTGACCATCTCCTGTACTATGATTGCAGTCTCTGACCATCTCCTGTACCATGTCTGCAGTCTCTGACCATCTCCTGTATTATGTCTGCATTCTCTAACCATCTCCTGTATCGTGTCTACAGTCTCTGACGGCCCCTGCATCATGTCTACAGTCTCTGACCATCTCCTGTATTATGACTGCAGTCTCTGACCATCTCCTGTACCATGTCTGCAGTCTCTGACCATCTCCTGTATTATGTATGCAGTCTCTGACCATCTCCTGTATTATGTCTGCAGTCTCTGACCATCTCCTGCACTGTGATTGCAGTCTCTGACCATCTCCTGTACCATATCTGCAGTCTCTGACCATCTCCTGTATTATGTCTGCAGTCTCTGACCATCTCCTGTACCATGTCTGCAGTCTCTGACCATCTCCTCTATTATGTCTGCAGTCTCTGAACATCTCCTGTATCATGTCTACAGTCTCTGACCATCTCCTGTACTACGATTGCAGTCTCTGACCGTCTCTTGTATCATGTCTGCAGTCTCTGACCATCTCCTGTATTATGTCTACAGTCTCTGACCATCTACTATATTATGTCTGTAGTCTCTGACCATCTCCTGTAGTATGTCTGAAGTCTCTGACCATCTCATGTACTATGATTGCAGTCTTTTACAGTCTCTTGTATCATGTCTTCAGTCTATGACCATCTCCTGTATTATGACTGCAGTCTCTGTTCATCTCCTGTACCATGTCTGCAGTCTCTGACCATCTCCTGTATTATGTCTGCAGTCTCTGACCATCTCCTGTACCATATCTGCAGTCTCTGACCATCTCCTGTATTATGTCTGCAGTCTCTGACCATCTCCTGTACCATGTCTGCAGTCTCTGACCATCTCCTGTATTATGTCTGCAGTCTCTGAACATCTCCTGTATCATGTCTACAGTCTCTGACCATCTCCTGTACTACGATTGCAGTCTCTGACCGTCTCTTGTATCATGTCTGCAGTCTCCGACCATCTCCTGTATTATGTCTACAGTCTCTGACCATCTACTATATTATGTCTGTAGTCTCTGACCATCTCCTGTAGTATGTCTGAAGTCTCTGACCATCTCATGTACTATGATTGCAGTCTTTTACAGTCTCTTGTATCATGTCTTCAGTCTCTGACCATCTCCTGTACTATGTCTGCAGTCTCTGACCATCTCCTGTACTATGTCTTCAGTCTCTGACCATCTCCTGTATTATGTCTGCAGTTTCTGACCAGCTCCTGTATTATGTCTTCAGTCTCTGACCATCTCCTGTACTATGATTGCAGTCTCTGACCATCTCTTGTACTATGATTGCAGTCTCTGACCATCTCTTGTATCATGTCTGCAGTCTCTGTCCATCTCTTGTATAAGGTCTACAGTCTCTGACCATCTCATGTATTATGTCTGCAGTCACTGACCATCTCCTGTATTATGTCTGCAGTCTCTGACCATCTCCTGTACTATGATTGCAGTCTCTGACTATCTCCTGTACCATGTCTGCAGTCTCTGACCATCTCCTGTATTATGTCTGCAGTCTCTGTCTGTCTCTTGTATCATGTCTGCAGTCTCTGACCATCTCCTATACTATGATTGCAGTCTCTGACCATCTCCTGTACTATGATTGCAGTCTCTGACCACCTCTTGTTTCATGTCTGCAGTCTCTGACCATCTCCTGTACCATGTCTGCAGTCTCTGACCATCTCCTGTATTATGTCTGCAGTCCCTGACCATCTCCTGTATCATGTCTACAGTCTCTGACCATCTCCTGTACTACGATTGCAGTCTCTGAACGTCTCTTGTATCATGTCTGCAGTCTCTGACAATCTCCTGTATTATGTCTACAGTCTCTGACCATCTCCTATATTATGTCTGCAGTCTCTGACCATCTCCTGTAGTATGTCTGAAGTCTCTGACCATCTCCTGTACTATGATTGCAGTCTCTGACAGTCTCTTGTATCATGTCTACAGTCTCTGACCATCTCCTGTACTATGTCTGCAGTCTCTGATCATCTCCTGTACTATGTCTGCAGTCTCTGACCATCTCCTGTACTATAATTGCAGTCTCTGACCGCCTCTTGTTTCATGTCTGCAGTCTTTGACCATCTCATGTACCATGTCTTCAGTCTCTGACCATCTCCTGTATTATGTCTGCAGTTTCTGACGATCTACTGTATTATGTCTGCAGTCTCTGACCATCTCCTGTAGTATGTCTGAAGTGTCTGGCCATCTCATTTACTATGATTGCAGTCTTTTACAGTCTCTTGTATCGTGTCTACAGTCTCTGACCATCTCCTGTGCTATGTCTGCAGTCTCTGACCATCTCCTGTACTATGTCTTCAGTCTCTGACCATCTCCTGTATTATGTCTGCAGTTTCTGACCATCTCCTGTATTATGTCTTCAGTCTCTGACCATCTCCTGTACTATGATTGCAGTCTCTGACCATCTCTTGTATCATATCTGCAGTCTCTGACCATCTCCTGTATTATGTTTGCAGTCTCTGACCATCTCCTGTACTATGATTGCAGTCTCTGACCGCCTCTTGTTTCATCTCTGCAGTCTCTGACCATCTCCTATATTATGTCTGCAGTCTCTGACCATCTCCTGTATCATGTCTACAGTCTCTGACTTTCTCTTGTATCATGTCTGCAGTCTCTGACCATCTCCTGTATTATGACTGCAGTCTCTGACCATCTCCTGTACCATGTCTGCAGTCTCTGACCATCTCCTGTATTATGTATGCAGTCTCTGACCATCTCCTGTATTATGTCTGCAGTCTCTGACCATCTCCTGCACTGTGATTGCAGTCTCTGACCATCTCCTGTACCATATCTGCAGTCTCTGACCATCTCCTGTATTATGTCTGCAGTCTCTGACCATCTCCTGTACCATGTCTGCAGTCTCTGACCATCTCCTCTATTATGTCTGCAGTCTCTGAACATCTCCTGTATCATGTCTACAGTCTCTGACCATCTCCTGTACTACGATTGCAGTCTCTGACCGTCTCTTGTATCATGTCTGCAGTCTCTGACCATCTCCTGTATTATGTCTACAGTCTCTGACCATCTACTATATTATGTCTGTAGTCTCTGACCATCTCCTGTAGTATGTCTGAAGTCTCTGACCATCTCATGTACTATGATTGCAGTCTTTTACAGTCTCTTGTATCATGTCTTCAGTCTCTGACCATCTCCTGTATTATGACTGCAGTCTCTGTTCATCTCCTGTACCATGTCTGCAGTCTCTGACCATCTCCTGTATTATGTCTGCAGTCTCTGACCATCTCCTGTACCATATCTGCAGTCTCTGACCATCTCCTGTATTATGTCTGCAGTCTCTGACCATCTCCTGTACCATGTCTGCAGTCTCTGACCATCTCCTGTATTATGTCTGCAGTCTCTGAACATCTCCTGTATCATGTCTACAGTCTCTGACCATCTCCTGTACTACGATTGCAGTCTCTGACCGTCTCTTGTATCATGTCTGCAGTCTCCGACCATCTCCTGTATTATGTCTACAGTCTCTGACCATCTACTATATTATGTCTGTAGTCTCTGACCATCTCCTGTAGTATGTCTGAAGTCTCTGACCATCTCATGTACTATGATTGCAGTCTTTTACAGTCTCTTGTATCATGTCTTCAGTCTCTGACCATCTCCTGTACTATGTCTGCAGTCTCTGACCATCTCCTGTACTATGTCTTCAGTCTCTGACCATCTCCTGTATTATGTCTGCAGTTTCTGACCAGCTCCTGTATTATGTCTTCAGTCTCTGACCATCTCCTGTACTATGATTGCAGTCTCTGACCATCTCTTGTACTATGATTGCAGTCTCTGACCATCTCTTGTATCATGTCTGCAGTCTCTGTCCATCTCTTGTATAAGGTCTACAGTCTCTGACCATCTCATGTATTATGTCTGCAGTCACTGACCATCTCCTGTATTATGTCTGCAGTCTCTGACCATCTCCTGTACTATGATTGCAGTCTCTGACTATCTCCTGTACCATGTCTGCAGTCTCTGACCATCTCCTGTATTATGTCTGCAGTCTCTGTCTGTCTCTTGTATCATGTCTGCAGTCTCTGACCATCTCCTATACTATGATTGCAGTCTCTGACCATCTCCTGTACTATGATTGCAGTCTCTGACCACCTCTTGTTTCATGTCTGCAGTCTCTGACCATCTCCTGTACCATGTCTGCAGTCTCTGACCATCTCCTGTATTATGTCTGCAGTCCCTGACCATCTCCTGTATCATGTCTACAGTCTCTGACCATCTCCTGTACTACGATTGCAGTCTCTGAACGTCTCTTGTATCATGTCTGCAGTCTCTGACAATCTCCTGTATTATGTCTACAGTCTCTGACCATCTCCTATATTATGTCTGCAGTCTCTGACCATCTCCTGTAGTATGTCTGAAGTCTCTGACCATCTCCTGTACTATGATTGCAGTCTCTGACCATCTCCTGTACCATATCTGCAGTCTCTGACCATCTCCTGTATTATGTCTGCAGTCTCTGACCATCTCCTGTACCATGTCTGCAGTCTCTGACCATCTCCTCTATTATGTCTGCAGTCTCTGAACATCTCCTGTATCATGTCTACAGTCTCTGACCATCTCCTGTACTACGATTGCAGTCTCTGACCGTCTCTTGTATCATGTCTGCAATCTCTGACCATCTCCTGTATTATGTCTACAGTCTCTGACCATCTACTATATTATGTCTGTAGTCTCTGACCATCTCCTGTAGTATGTCTGAAGTCTCTGACCATCTCATGTACTATGATTGCAGTCTTTTACAGTCTCTTGTATCATGTCTTCAGTCTCTGACCATCTCCTGTATTATGACTGCAGTCTCTGTTCATCTCCTGTACCATGTCTGCAGTCTCTGACCATCTCCTGTATTATGTCTGCAGTCTCTGACCATCTCCTGTACCATATCTGCAGTCTCTGACCATCTCCTGTATTATGTCTGCAGTCTCTGACCATCTCCTGTACCATGTCTGCAGTCTCTGACCATCTCCTGTATTATGTCTGCAGTCTCTGAACATCTCCTGTATCATGTCTACAGTCTCTGACCATCTCCTGTACTACGATTGCAGTCTCTGACCGTCTCTTGTATCATGTCTGCAGTCTCCGACCATCTCCTGTATTATGTCTACAGTCTCTGACCATCTACTATATTATGTCTGTAGTCTCTGACCATCTCCTGTAGTATGTCTGAAGTCTCTGACCATCTCATGTACTATGATTGCAGTCTTTTACAGTCTCTTGTATCATGTCTTCAGTCTCTGACCATCTCCTGTACTATGTCTGCAGTCTCTGACCATCTCCTGTACTAGGTCTTCAGTCTCTGACCATCTCCTGTATTATGTCTGCAGTTTCTGACCAGCTCCTGTATTATGTCTTCAGTCTCTGACCATCTCCTGTACTATGATTGCAGTCTCTGACCATCTCTTGTACTATGATTGCAGTCTCTGACCATCTCTTGTATCATGTCTGCAGTCTCTGTCCATCTCTTGTATAAGGTCTACAGTCTCTGACCATCTCATGTATTATGTCTGCAGTCACTGACCATCTCCTGTATTATGTCTGCAGTCTCTGACCATCTCCTGTACTATGATTGCAGTCTCTGACTATCTCCTGTACCATGTCTGCAGTCTCTGACCATCTCCTGTATTATGTCTGCAGTCTCTGTCTGTCTCTTGTATCATGTCTGCAGTCTCTGACCATCTCCTATACTATGATTGCAGTCTCTGACCATCTCCTGTACTATGATTGCAGTCTCTGACCACCTCTTGTTTCATGTCTGCAGTCTCTGACCATCTCCTGTACCATGTCTGCAGTCTCTGACCATCTCCTGTATTATGTCTGCAGTCCCTGACCATCTCCTGTATCATGTCTACAGTCTCTGACCATCTCCTGTACTACGATTGCAGTCTCTGAACGTCTCTTGTATCATGTCTGCAGTCTCTGACAATCTCCTGTATTATGTCTACAGTCTCTGACCATCTCCTATATTATGTCTGCAGTCTCTGACCATCTCCTGTAGTATGTCTGAAGTCTCTGACCATCTCCTGTACTATGATTGCAGTCTCTGACAGTCTCTTGTATCATGTCTACAGTCTCTGACCATCTCCTGTACTATGTCTGCAGTCTCTGATCATCTCCTGTACTATGTCTGCAGTCTCTGACCATCTCCTGTACTATAATTGCAGTCTCTGACCGCCTCTTGTTTCATGTCTGCAGTCTTTGACCATCTCATGTACCATGTCTTCAGTCTCTGACCATCTCCTGTATTATGTCTGCAGTTTCTGACGATCTACTGTATTATGTCTGCAGTCTCTGACCATCTCCTGTAGTATGTCTGAAGTGTCTGGCCATCTCATTTACTATGATTGCAGTCTTTTACAGTCTCTTGTATCGTGTCTACAGTCTCTGACCATCTCCTGTGCTATGTCTGCAATCTCTGACCATCTCCTGTACTATGTCTTCAGTCTCTGACCATCTCCTGTATTATGTCTGCAGTTTCTGACCATCTCCTGTATTATGTCTTCAGTCTCTGACCATCTCCTGTACTATGATTGCAGTCTCTGACCATCTCTTGTATCATATCTGCAGTCTCTGACCATCTCCTGTATTATGTTTGCAGTCTCTGACCATCTCCTGTACTATGATTGCAGTCTCTGACCGCCTCTTGTTTCATCTCTGCAGTCTCTGACCATCTCCTATATTATGTCTGCAGTCTCTGACCATCTCCTGTATCATGTCTACAGTCTCTGACTTTCTCTTGTATCATGTCTGCAGTCTCTGACCGTCTCCTGTATTATGTCTGCAGTCACTGACCATCTCCTGTATTATGTCTGCAGTCTCTGACCATCTCCTGTATTATGTCTGCAGTCTCTGATCATCTCCTGTACTATGATTGCAGTCTCTGTCCATCTCTTGTATCAGGTCTGAAGTCTCTGACCATCTCCTGTATTATGTCTGCAGTCTCTGTCCATCTCTTGTATCAGGTCTCTGTCCATCTCATGTACTATGATTGCAGTCTCTGACTGTCTCTTGTATCATGTCTGAAGTCTCTGTCCATCACTTGTATCAGGTCTGCAGTCTCTGACCATCTCCTGTATTATGTCTGCAGTCTCTGACCATCTCCTGTATTATGTCTGCAGTCTCTGATCATCTCCTATACTATGATTGCAGTCTCTGTCCATCTCTTGTATCAGGTCTGAAGTCTCTGACCATCTCCTGTATTATGTCTGCAGTCTCTGTCCATCTCTTGTATCAGGTCTACAGTCTCTGACTGTCTCTTGTATCATGTCTACAGTCTCTGACCATCTCCTATATTATGTCTGCAGTCTCTGACCATCTCCTGTAGTATGCCTGCAGTCTCTTACCATCTCCTGTACTATGATTGCAGTCTCTGACCATCTCCTGTACTATGGTTGCAGTCTCTGACCGCTCTTGTTTCATGTCTGCAGTCTCTGAGCATCTCCTGTACCATGTCTGCAGTCTCTGACCATCTCCTGTATTATGTCTGAAGTCTCTGACTATCTCCTGTACCATGTCTACATTCTCTGACCATATCAAGTATTATGTCTGCAGTCTCTGACCATCTCCTGTACCATGTCTACAGTCTCTGACTGTCTCTTGTATCATGTCTGCAGTCACTGACTATCTCCTGTATTATGTCTGCAGTCTCTGACCATCTCCTGTATTATGTCTGCAGTCTCTGACCATCTTCTGTACCACGTCTTCAGTCTCTGACCATCTCTTGTACCATGTCTTCAGTCTCTGACCATCTCCTGTATTATGTCTGCAGTCTTTGACCATCTCCTGTACTATGATTGCAGTCTCTAACCATCTCCTGTATCATGTCTACAGTCTCTGACTGTCTCTTGTATCATGTCTGCAGTCTCTGACCATCTCCTGTATTATGTCTGCAGTCACTGACCATCTCCTGTATTATGTCTGCAGTCTCTGACCATCTCCTGTATCATGTCTAAAGTCTCTGACTGTCTCTTGTATCATGTCTGCAGTCTCTGACCATCTCCTGTATCATGTCTGCAGTCTCTGTCCATCTCTTGTATCAGGTCTGCAGTCTCTGACCATCTCCTGTATTATGTCTGCAGTCTCTAACCATCTCCTGTATCATGTCTACAGTCTCTGACAGCACCTGCATCATGTTTACAGTCTCTGACCATCTCCTATATTATGTCTGCAGTCTCTGACCGTCTCCTGTACTATGATTGCAGTCTCTGACCATCTCCTGTACTATGATTGCAGTCTCTGACCGACTCTAGTTTCATGTCTGCAGTCTCTGACCATCTCCTGTACCATGTCTGCAGTCTCTGACCATCTCCTGTATTATGTCTGCAGTCTCTGACCATCTCCTGTACCATGTCTACAGTCTCTGACTGTCTCTTGTATCATGTCTGTAGTCTCTGACTATCTCCTGTATGATGTCTGCAGTCTCTGAACATCTCCTGTATTATGTCTGCAGTCTCTGACCATCTCCTGTACTATGATTGCAGTCTCTGACCATCTCCTGTACCATGTCTGCAGTCTCTGACCATCTCCTGTATTATGTCTGCAGTCTCTGACCATCTCCTGTACCATGTCTACAGTCTCTGACTGTCTCTTGTATCCTGTCTCCAGTCTCTGACTATCTGCTGTATTATATCTGCAGTCTCTGACCATCTCCTGTATTATGTCTGCAGTCTCTGTCTGTCTCTTGTATCATGTATGCAGTCTCTGTCCATCTCTTGTATCAGGTCTGCAGTCTCTGACCATCTCCTCTATTATGTCTGCAGTCTCTGACCATCTCCTGTATTATGTCTGCAGTCTCTGACCATCTACTGTACTATGATTGCAGTCTCTGACCGTCTCTTGTATCATGTCTGCAGTCTCTGTCCATCTCTTGTATCTTGTCTGCAGTCTCTGACCATCTCCTGTATTATGTCTGCAGTATCTGACCATCTCCTGTACTATGATTGCAGTCTCTGACCGCCTCTTGTTTCATGTCTGCAGTCTCTGACCATCTCCAGTATTATGTCTGCAGTCTCTGACCATCTCCTGTACCATGTCTACAGTCTCTGACTGTCTCTTGTATCATGTCTGCAGTCTCTGACTATCTCCTGTATTATGTCTGCAGTCTCTGACCATCTCCGGTATTATGTCTGCAGTCTCTGACCATCTCCGGGACTATGATTGCAGTCTCTGACCATCTCCTGTACCTTGTCTACAGTCTCGGACTGTCTCTTGTATCATGTCTACAGTCTCTGACCATCTCCTATATTATGTCTGCAGTATCTGACAATCTCCTGTACTATGTCTGCAGTCTCTGACCATCTCCTGTACTATGCTTGCAGTCTCTGATCATCTCCTGTATTATGATTGCAGTCTCTGACCGCCTCTTGTTTCATGTCTGCAGTCTCTGACCATCTCCTGTATCATGTCTACAGTCTCGGACTGTCTTTTGTATCATGTCTGCAGTCTCTGACCATCTCCTGTATTATGTCTGCAGTCTCTGACCATCTTCTGTATTATGTCTGAAGTCTCTGACCATCTTCTGCACTGTGATTGCAGTCTCTGACAGTCTCTTGTATCATGTCTGCAGTCTCTGACCATCTACTGTACTATGTCTGCAGTCTCTGACCATCTCCTGTACTATGTCTGCAGTCTCTGACCATCTCCTGTACTATGATTGCAGTCTCTGACCGCCTCTTGTTTCATGTCTGCAGTCTTTGACCATCTCCTGTATCATGTCTACAGTCTCGGACTGTCTCTTGTATCATGTCTACAGTCTCTGACCATCTCCTATATTATGTCTGCAGTCTCTGACCATCTCCTGTATCATGTCTACAGTCTCGGACTGTCTCTTGTATCATGTCTACAGTCTCTGACCATCTCCTGTAGTATGTCTGAAGTCTCTGACCATCTCCTGTAATATGATAGCAGTCTCTGACCATCTCCTGTACCATGATTGCAGTCTCTGACCGTCACTTGTATCATGTCTGCAGTCTCTGCCCATCTCTTGTATCAGGTCTACAGTCTCTGACCATCTCCTATATTATGTCTGCAGTCTCTGACCATCTCCTGTAGTATGCCTGCAGTCTCTTACCATCTCCTGTAATATGATTGCAGTCTCTGACCATCTCCTGCACTATGATTGCAGTCTCTGACCGCCTCTTGTTTCATGTCTGCAGTCTCTGACCATCTCCTGTATCATGTCTTCAGTCACTGACCATCTTCTGTACCATGTCTGCAGTCTCTGACCATCTCATGTACTATGATTGCAGTCTCTGAATGTCTCTTGTATCATGTCCTCAGTCTCTGTCCATCTCTTGTATCATGTCTGCAGTCTCTGACCATCTCCTATATTATGTCTGCAGTCTCTGACCATCTCCTGCACCATGTCTTACAGTCTCTGACTGTCTCTTGTATCATGTCTGCAGTCTCTGACTATCTCCTGTATTATGTCTGCAGTCTCTGACCATCTCCTGTATTATGTCTGCAGTCTCTGACCATCTCCTGTACTATGATTGCAGTCTCTGACCATCTCCTGTACCATGTCTGCAGTCTCTGACCATCTCCTGTATTATGTCTGCATTCTCTAACCATCTCCTGTATCGTGTCTACAGTCTCTGACGGCCCCTGCATCATGTCTACAGTCTCTGACCATCTCCTGTATTATGACTGCAGTCTCTGACCATCTCCTGTACCATGTCTGCAGTTTCTGACCATCTCCTGTATTATGTATGCAGTCTCTGACCATCTCCTGTATTATGTCTGCAGTCTCTGACCATCTCCTGCACTGTGATTGCAGTCTCTGACCATCTCCTGTACCATATCTGCAGTCTCTGACCATCTCCTGTATTATGTCTGCAGTCTCTGACCATCTCCTGTACCATGTCTGCAGTCTCTGACCATCTCCTGTATTATGTCTGCAGTCTCTGAACATCTCCTGTATCATGTCTACAGTCTCTGACCATCTCCTGTACTACGATTGCAGTCTCTGACCGTCTCTTGTATCATGTCTGCAGTCTCTGACCATCTCCTATATTATGTCTACAGTCTCTGACCATCTACTATATTATGTCTGCAGTCTCTGACCATCTCCTGTAGTATGTCTGAAGTCTCTGACCATCTCATGTACTATGATTGCAGTCTTTTACAGTCTCTTGTATCATGTCTTCAGTCTCTGACCATCTCCTGTACTATGTCTGCAGTCTCTGACCATCTCCTGTACTATGTCTTCAGTCTCTGACCATCTCCTGTATTATGTCTGCAGTTTCTGACCAGCTCCTGTATTATGTCTTCAGTCTCTGACCATCTCCTGTACTATGATTGCAGTCTCTGACCATCTCTTGTACTATGATTGCAGTCTCTGACCATCTCCTGTACTATGTCTTCAGTCTCTGACCATCTCCTGTATTATGTCTGCAGTTTCTGACCATCTCCTGTATTATGTCTTCAGTCTCTGACCATCTCCTGTACTATGATTGCAGTCTCTGACCGCCTCTTGTTTCATCTCTGCAGTCTCTGACCATCTCCTATATTATGTCTGCAGTCTCTGACCATCTCCTGTATCATGTCTACAGTCTCTGACTTTCTCTTGTATCATGTCTGCAGTCTCTGACCGTCTCCTGTATTATGTCTGCAGTCACTGACCATCTCCTGTATTATGTCTGCAGTCTCTGACCATCTCCTGTATTATGTCTGCAGTCTCTGATCATCTCCTGTACTATGATTGCAGTCTCTGTCCATCTCTTGTATCAGGTCTGAAGTCTCTGACCATCTCCTGTATTATGTCTGCAGTCTCTGTCCATCTCTTGTATCAGGTCTCTGTCCATCTCATGTACTATGATTGCAGTCTCTGACTGTCTCTTGTATCATGTCTGAAGTCTCTGTCCATCACTTGTATCAGGTCTGCAGTCTCTGACCATCTCCTGTATTATGTCTGCAGTCTCTGACCATCTCCTGTATTATGTCTGCAGTCTCTGATCATCTCCTATACTCTGATTGCAGTCTCTGTCCATCTCTTGTATCAGGTCTGAAGTCTCTGACCATCTCCTGTATTATGTCTGCAGTCTCTGTCCATCTCTTGTATCAGGTCTACAGTCTCTGACTGTCTCTTGTATCATGTCTACAGTCTCTGACCATCTCCTATATTATGCCTGCAGTCTCTTACCATCTCCTGTACTATGATTGCAGTCTCTGACCATCTCCTGTACTATGGTTGCAGTCTCTGACCGCTCTTGTTTCATGTCTGCAGTCTCTGAGCATCTCCTGTACCATGTCTGCAGTCTCTGACCATCTCCTGTATTATGTCTGAAGTCTCTGACTATCTCCTGTACCATGTCTACATTCTCTGACCATCTCAAGTATTATGTCTGCAGTCTCTGACCATCTCCTGTACCATGTCTACAGTCTCTGACTGTCTCTTGTATCATGTCTGCAGTCACTGACTATCTCCTGTATTATGTCTGCAGTCTCTGACCATCTCCTGTATTATGTCTGCAGTCTCTGACCATCTTCTGTACCACGTCTTCAGTCTCTGACCATCTCATGTACCATGTCTTCAGTCTCTGACCATCTCCTGTATTATGTCTGCAGTCTTTGACCATCTCCTGTACTATGATTGCAGTCTCTAACCATCTCCTGTATCATGTCTACAGTCTCTGACTGTCTCTTGTATCATGTCTGCAGTCTCTGACCATCTCCTGTATTATGTCTGCAGTCACTGACCATCTCCTGTATTATGTCTGCAGTCTCTGACCATCTCCTGTATCATGTCTAAAGTCTCTGACTGTCTCTTGTATCATGTCTGCAGTCTCTGACCATCTCCTGTATCATGTCTGCAGTCTCTGTCCATCTCTTGTATCAGGTCTGCAGTCTCTGACCATCTCCTGTATTATGTCTGCAGTCTCTAACCATCTCCTGTATCATGTCTACAGTCTCTGACAGCACCTGCATCATGTTTACAGTCTCTGACCATCTCCTATATTATGTCTGCAGTCTCTGACCGTCTCCTGTACTATGATTGCAGTCTCTGACCATCTCCTGTACTATGATTGCAGTCTCTGACCGACTCTAGTTTCATGTCTGCAGTCTCTGACCATCTCCTGTACCATGTCTGCAGTCTCTGACCATCTCCTGTATTATGTCTGCAGTCTCTGACCATTTCCTGTACCATGTCTACAGTCTCTGACTGTCTCTTGTATCATGTCTGTAGTCTCTGACTATCTCCTGTATGATGTCTGCAGTCTCTGACCATCTCCTGTATTATGTCTGCAGTCTCTGACCATCTCCTGTACTATGATTGCAGTCTCTGACCATCTCCTGTACCATGTCTGCAGTCTCTGACCATCTCCTGTATTATGTCTGCAGTCTCTGACCATCTCCTGTACCATGTCTACAGTCTCTGACTGTCTCTTGTATCCTGTCTCCAGTCTCTGACTATCTGCTGTATTATGTCTGCAGTCTCTGACCATCTCCTGTATTATGTCTGCAGTCTCTGTCTGTCTCTTGTATCATGTATGCAGTCTCTGTCCATCTCTTGTATCAGGTCTGCAGTCTCTGACCATCTCCTCTATTATGTCTGCAGTCTCTGACCATCTCCTGTATTATGTCTGCAGTCTCTGACCATCTACTGTACTATGATTGCAGTCTCTGACCGTCTCTTGTATCATGTCTGCAGTCTCTGTCCATCTCTTGTATCTTGTCTGCAGTCTCTGACCATCTCCTGTATTATGTCTGCAGTATCTGACCATCTTCTGTACTATGATTGCAGTCTCTGACCGCCTCTTGTTTCATGTCTGCAGTCTCTGACCATCTCCAGTATTATGTCTGCAGTCTCTGACCATCTCCTGCACCATGTCTACAGTCTCTCACTGTCTCTTGTATCATGTCTGCAGTCTCTGACTATCTCCTGTATTATGTCTGCAGTCTCTGACCATCTCCTGTATTATGTCTGCAGTCTCTGACCATCTCCGGGACTATGATTGCAGTCTCTGACCATCTCCTGTACCATGTCTACAGTCTCGGACTGTCTCTTGTATCATGTCTACAGTCTCTGACCATCTCCTATATTATGTCTGCAGTATCTGACCATCTCCTGTACTATGTCTGCAGTCTCTGACCATCTCCTGTACTATGTCTGCAGTCTCTGATCATCTCCTGTATTATGATTGCAGTCTCTGACCGCCTCTTGTTTCATGTCTGCAGTCTCTGACCATCTCCTGTATCATGTCTACAGTCTCGGACTGTCTTTTGTATCATGTCTGCAGTCTCTGACCATCTCCTGTATTATGTCTGCAGTCTCTGACCATCTTCTGTATTATGTCTGAAGTCTCTGACCATCTTCTGCACTGTGATTGCAGTCTCTGACAGTCTCTTGTATCATGTCTGCAGTCTCTGACCATCTACTGTACTATGTCTGCAGTCTCTGACCATCTCCTGTACTATGTCTGCAGTCTCTGATCATCTCCTGTACTATGATTGCAGTCTCTGACCGCCTCTTGTTTCATGTCTGCAGTCTTTGACCATCTCCTGTATCATGTCTACAGTCTCGGACTGTCTCTTGTATCATGTCTACAGTCTCTGACCATCTCCTATATTATGTCTGCAGTCTCTGACCATCTCCTGTATCATGTCTACAGTCTCGGACTGTCTCTTGTATCATGTCTACAGTCTCTGACCATCTCCTGTAGTATGTCTGAAGTCTCTGACCATCTCCTGTACTATGATAGCAGTCTCTGACCATCTCCTGTACCATGATTGCAGTCTCTGACCGTCACTTGTATCATGTCTGCAGTCTCTGCCCATCTCTTGTATCAGGTCTACAGTCTCTGACCATCTCCTATATTATGTCTGCAGTCTCTGACCATCTCCTGTAGTATGCCTGCAGTCTCTTACCATCTCCTGTAATATGATTGCAGTCTCTGACCATCTCCTGCACTATGATTGCAGTCTCTGACCACCTCTTGTTTCATGTCTGCAGTCTCTGACCATCTCCTGTATCATGTCTTCAGTCACTGACCATCTTCTGTACCATGTCTGCAGTCTCTGACCATCTCATGTACTATGATTGCAGTCTCTGAATGTCTCTTGTATCATGTCCTCAGTCTCTGTCCATCTCTTGTATCATGTCTGCAGTCTCTGACCATCTCCTATATTATGTCTGCAGTCTCTGACCATCTCCTGCACCATGTCTTACAGTCTCTGACTGTCTCTTGTATCATGTCTGCAGTCTCTGACTATCTCCTGTATTATGTCTGCAGTCTCTGACCATCTCCTGTATTATGTCTGCAGTCTCTGACCATCTCCTGTACTATGATTGCAGTCTCTGACCATCTCCTTTACCATGTCTGCAGTCTCTGACCATCTCCTGTATTATGTCTGCATTCTCTAACCATCTCCTGTATCGTGTCTACAGTCTCTGACGGCCCCTGCATCATGTCTACAGTCTCTGACCATCTCCTGTATTATGACTGCAGTCTCTGACCATCTCCTGTACCATGTCTGCAGTCTCTGACCATCTCCTGTATTATGTATGCAGTCTCTGACCATCTCCTGTATTATGTCTGCAGTCTCTGACCATCTCCTGCACTGTGATTGCAGTCTCTGACCATCTCCTGTACCATATCTGCAGTCTCTGACCATCTCCTGTATTATGTCTGCAGTCTCTGACCATCTCCTGTACCATGTCTGCAGTCTCTGACCATCTCCTCTATTATGTCTGCAGTCTCTGAACATCTCCTGTATCATGTCTACAGTCTCTGACCATCTCCTGTACTACGATTGCAGTCTCTGACCGTCTCTTGTATCATGTCTGCATTCTCTGACCATCTCCTGTATTATGTCTACAGTCTCTGACCATCTACTATATTATGTCTGTAGTCTCTGACCATCTCCTGTAGTATGTCTGAAGTCTCTGACCATCTCATGTACTATGATTGCAGTCTTTTACAGTCTCTTGTATCATGTCTTCAGTCTCTGACCATCTCCTGTACTATGTCTGCAGTCTCTGACCATCTCCTGTACTATGTCTTCAGTCTCTGACCATCTCCTGTATTATGTCTGCAGTTTCTGACCAGCTCCTGTATTATGTCTTCAGTCTCTGACCATCTCCTGTACTATGATTGCAGTCTCTGACCATCTCTTGTACTATGATTGCAGTCTCTGACCATCTCTTGTATCATGTCTGCAGTCTCTGTCCATCTCTTGTATAAGGTCTACAGTCTCTGACCATCTCATGTATTATGTCTGCAGTCACTGACCATCTCCTGTATTATGTCTGCAGTCTCTGACCATCTCCTGTACTATGATTGCAGTCTCTGACTATCTCCTGTACCATGTCTGCAGTCTCTGACCATCTCCTGTATTATGTCTGCAGTCTCTGTCTGTCTCTTGTATCATGTCTGCAGTCTCTGACCATCTCCTATACTATGATTGCAGTCTCTGACCATCTCCTGTACTATGATTGCAGTCTCTGACCACCTCTTGTTTCATGTCTGCAGTCTCTGACCATCTCCTGTACCATGTCTGCAGTCTCTGACCATCTCCTGTATTATGTCTGCAGTCCCTGACCATCTCCTGTATCATGTCTACAGTCTCTGCTCATCTCCTGTACTACGATTGCAGTCTCTGAACGTCTCTTGTATCATGTCTGCAGTCTCTGACAATCTCCTGTATTATGTCTACAGTCTCTGACCATCTCCTATATTATGTCTGCAGTCTCTGACCATCTCCTGTAGTATGTCTGAAGTCTCTGACCATCTCCTGTACTATGATTGCAGTCTCTGACAGTCTCTTGTATCATGTCTACAGTCTCTGACCATCTCCTGTACTATGTCTGCAGTCTCTGATCATCTCCTGTACTATGTCTGCAGTCTCTGACCATCTCCTGTACTATAATTGCAGTCTCTGACCGCCTCTTGTTTCATGTCTGCAGTCTTTGACCATCTCATGTACCATGTCTTCAGTCTCTGACCATCTCCTGTATTATGTCTGCAGTTTCTGACGATCTACTGTATTATGTCTGCAGTCTCTGACCATCTCCTGTAGTATGTCTGAAGTGTCTGGCCATCTCATTTACTATGATTGTAGTCTTTTACAGTCTCTTGTATCGTGTCTACAGTCTCTGACCATCTCCTGTGCTATGTCTGCAGTCTCTGACCATCTCCTGTACTATGTCTTCAGTCTCTGACCATCTCCTGTATTATGTCTGCAGTTTCTGACCATCTCATGTATTATGTCTTCAGTCTCTGACCATCTCCTGTACTATGATTGCAGTCTCTGACCATCTCTTGTATCATATCTGCAGTCTCTGACCATCTCCTGTATTATGTTTGCAGTCTCTGACCATCTCCTGTACTATGATTGCAGTCTCTGACCGCCTCTTGTTTCATCTCTGTAGTCTCTGACCATCTCCTATATTATGTCTGCAGTCTCTGACCATCTCCTGTATCATGTCTACAGTCTCTGACTTTCTCTTGTATCATGTCTGCAGTCTCTGACCGTCTCCTGTATTATGTCTGCAGTCACTGACCATCTCCTGTATTATGTCTGCAGTCTCTGACCATCTCCTGTATTATGTCTGCAGTCTCTGATCATCTCCTGTACTATGATTGCAGTCTCTGTCCATCTCTTGTATCAGGTCTGAAGTCTCTGACCATCTCCTGTATTATGTCTGCAGTCTCTGTCCATCTCTTGTATCAGGTCTCTGTCCATCTCATGTACTATGATTGCAGTCTCTGACTGTCTCTTGTATCATGTCTGAAGTCTCTGTCCATCACTTGTATCAGGTCTGCAGTCTCTGACCATCTCCTGTATTATGTCTGCAGTCTCTGACCATCTCCTGTATTATGTCTGCAGTCTCTGATCATCTCCTATACTATGATTGCAGTCTCTGTCCATCTCTTGTATCAGGTCTTTAGTCTCTGACCATCTCCTGTATTATGTCTGCAGTCTCTGTCCATCTCTTGTATCAGGTCTACAGTCTCTGACTGTCTCTTGTATCATGTCTACAGTCTCTGACCATCTCCTATATTATGTCTGCAGTCTCTGACCATCTCCTGTAGTATGCCTGCAGTCTCTTACCATCTCCTGTACTATGATTGCAGTCGCTGACCATCTCCTGTACTATGGTTGCAGTCTCTGACCGCTCTTGTTTCATGTCTGCAGTCTCTGAGCATCTCCTGTACCATGTCTGCAGTCTCTGACCATCTCCTGTATTATGTCTGAAGTCTCTGACTATCTCCTGTACCATGTCTACATTCTCTGACCATATCAAGTATTATGTCTGCAGTCTCTGACCATCTCCTGTACCATGTCTACAGTCTCTGACTGTCTCTTGTATCATGTCTGCAGTCACTGACTATCTCCTGTATTATGTCTGCAGTCTCTGACCATCTCCTGTATTATGTCTGCAGTCTCTGACCATCTTCTGTACCACGTCTTCAGTCTCTGACCATCTCATGTACCATGTCTTCAGTCTCTGACCATCTCCTGTATTATGTCTGCAGTCTTTGACCATCTCCTGTACTATGATTGCAGTCTCTAACCATCTCCTGTATCATGTCTACAGTCTCTGACTGTCTCTTGTATCATGTCTGCAGTCTCTGACCATCTCCTGTATTATGTCTGCAGTCACTGACCATCTCCTGTATTATGTCTGCAGTCTCTGACCATCTCCTGTATCATGTCTAAAGTCTCTGACTGTCTCTTGTATCATGTCTGCAGTCTCTGACCATCTCCTGTATCATGTCTGCAGTCTCTGTCCATCTCTTGTATCAGGTCTGCAGTCTCTGACCATCTCCTGTATTATGTCTGCAGTCTCTAACCATCTCCTGTATCATGTCTACAGTCTCTGACAGCACCTGCATCATGTTTACAGTCTCTGACCATCTCCTATATTATGTCTGCAGTCTCTGACCGTCTCCTGTACTATGATTGCAGTCTCTGACCATCTCCTGTACTATGATTGCAGTCTCTGACCGACTCTAGTTTCATGTCTGCAGTCTCTGACCATCTACTGTACCATGTCTGCAGTCTCTGACCATCTCCTGTATTATGTCTGCAGTCTCTGACCATCTCCTGTACCATGTCTACAGTCTCTGACTGTCTCTTGTATCATGTCTGTAGTCTCTGACTATCTCCTGTATGATGTCTGCAGTCTCTGAACATCTCCTGTATTATGTCTGCAGTCTCTGACCATCTCCTGTACTATGATTGCAGTCTCTGACCATCTCCTGTACCATGTCTGCAGTCTCTGACCATCTCCTGTATTATGTCTGCAGTCTCTGACCATCTCCTGTACCATGTCTACAGTCTCTGACTGTCTCTTGTATCCTGTCTCCAGTCTCTGACCATCTCCTCTATTATGTCTGCAGTCTCTGACCATCTCCTGTATTATGTCTGCAGTCTCTGACCATCTACTGTACTATGATTGCAGTCTCTGACCGTCTCTTGTATCATGTCTGCAGTCTCTGTCCATCTCTTGTATCTTGTCTGCAGTCTCTGACCATCTCCTGTATTATGTCTGCAGTATCTGACCATCTCCTGTACTATGATTGCAGTCTCTGACCGCCTCTTGTTTCATGTCTGCAGTCTCTGACCATCTCCAGTATTATGTCTGCAGTCTCTGACCATCTCTTGTACCATGTCTACAGTCTCTGACTGTCTCTTGTATCATGTCTGCAGTCTCTGACTATCTCCTGTATTATGTCTGCAGTCTCTGACCATCTCCGGTATTATGTCTGCAGTCTCTGACCATCTCCGGGACTATGATTGCAGTCTCTGACCATCTCCTGTACCTTGTCTACAGTCTCGGACTGTCTCTTGTATCATGTCTACAGTCTCTGACCATCTCCTATATTATGTCTGCAGTATCTGACCATCTCCTGTACTATGTCTGCAGTCTCTGACCATCTCCTGTACTATGCCTGCAGTCTCTGATCATCTCCTGTATTATGATTGCAGTCTCTGACCGCCTCTTGTTTCATGTCTGCAGTCTCTGACCATCTCCTGTATCATGTCTACAGTCTCGGACTGTCTTTTGTATCATGTCTGCAGTCTCTGACCATCTCCTGTATTATGTCTGCAGTCTCTGACCATCTTCTGTATTATGTCTGAAGTCTCTGACCATTTTCTGCACTGTGATTGCAGTCTCTGACAGTCTCTTGTATCATGTCTGCAGTCTCTGACCATCTACTGTACTATGTCTGCAGTCTCTGACCATCTCCTGTACTATGTCTGCAGTCTCTGACCATCTCCTGTACTATGATTGCAGTCTCTGACCGCCTCTTGTTTCATGTCTGCAGTCTTTGACCATCTCCTGTATCATGTCTACAGTCTCGGACTGTCTCTTGTATCATGTCTACAGTCTCTGACCATCTCCTATATTATGTCTGCAGTCTCTGACCATCTCCTGTATCATGTCTACAGTCTCGGACTGTCTCTTGTATCATGTCTACAGTCTCTGACCATCTCCTGTAGTATGTCTGAAGTCTCTGACCATCTCCTGTACTATGATAGCAGTCTCTGACCATCTCCTGTACCATGATTGCAGTCTCTGACCGTCACTTGTATCATGTCTGCAGTCTCTGCCCATCTCTTGTATCAGGTCTACAGTCTCTGACCATCTCCTATATTATGTCTGCAGTCTCTGACCATCTCCTGTAGTATGCCTGCAGTCTCTTACCATCTCCTGTAATATGATTGCAGTCTCTGACCATCTCCTGCACTATGATTGCAGTCTCTGACCGCCTCTTGTTTCATGTCTGCAGTCTCTGACCATCTCCTGTATCATGTCTTCAGTCACTGACCATCTTCTGTACCATGTCTGCAGTCTCTGACCATCTCATGTACTATGATTGCAGTCTCTGAATATCTCTTGTATCATGTCCTCAGTCTCTGTCCATCTCTTGTATCATGTCTGCAGTCTCTGACCATCTCCTATATTATGTCTGCAGTCTCTGACCATCTTCTGTATTATGTCTGAAGTCTCTGACCATTTTCTGCACTGTGATTGCAGTCTCTGACAGTCTCTTGTATCATGTCTGCAGTCTCTGACCATCTACTGTACTATGTCTGCAGTCTCTGACCATCTCCTGTACTATGCCTGCAGTCTCTGACCATCTCCTGTACTATGATTGCAGTCTCTGACCGCCTCTTGTTTCATGTCTGCAGTCTTTGACCATCTCCTGTATCATGTCTACAGTCTCGGACTGTCTCTTGTATCATGTCTACAGTCTCTGACCATCTCCTATATTATGTCTGCAGTCTCTGACCATCTCCTGTATCATGTCTACAGTCTCGGACTGTCTCTTGTATCATGTCTACAGTCTCTGACCATCTCCTGTAGTATGTCTGAAGTCTCTGACCATCTCCTGTACTATGATAGCAGTCTCTGACCATCTCCTGTACCATGATTGCAGTCTCTGACCGTCACTTGTATCATGTCTGCAGTCTCTGCCCATCTCTTGTATCAGGTCTACAGTCTCTGACCATCTCCTATATTATGTCTGCAGTCTCTGACCATCTCCTGTAGTATGCCTGCAGTCTCTTACCATCTCCTGTAATATGATTGCAGTCTCTGACCATCTCCTGCACTATGATTGCAGTCTCTGACCGCCTCTTGTTTCATGTCTGCAGTCTCTGACCATCTCCTGTATCATGTCTTCAGTCACTGACCATCTTCTGTACCATGTCTGCAGTCTCTGACCATCTCATGTACTATGATTGCAGTCTCTGAATATCTCTTGTATCATGTCCTCAGTCTCTGTCCATCTCTTGTATCATGTCTGCAGTCTCTGACCATCTCCTATATTATGTCTGCAGTCTCTGACCATCTCCTGCACCATGTCTTACAGTCTCTGACTGTCTCTTGTATCATGTCTGCAGTCTCTGACTATCTCCTGTATTATGTCTGCAGTCTCTGACCATCTCCTGTATTATGTCTGCAGTCTCTGACCATCTCCTGTACTATGATTGCAGTCTCTGACCATCTCCTGTACCATGTCTGCAGTCTCTGACCATCTCCTGTATTATGTCTGCATTCTCTAACCATCTCCTGTATCGTGTCTACAGTCTCTGACGGCCCCTGCATCATGTCTACAGTCTCTGACCATCTCCTGTATTATGACTGCAGTCTCTGACCATCTCCTGTACCATGTCTGCAGTCTCTGACCATCTCCTGTATTATGTATGCAGTCTCTGACCATCTCCTGTATTATGTCTGCAGTCTCTGACCATCTCCTGCACTGTGATTGCAGTCTCTGACCATCTCCTGTACCATATCTGCAGTCTCTGACCATCTCCTGTATTATGTCTGCAGTCTCTGACCATCTCCTGTACCATGTCTGCAGTCTCTGACCATCTCCTGTATTATGTCTGCAGTCTCTGAACATCTCCTGTATCATGTCTACAGTCTCTGACCATCTCCTGTACTCCGATTGCAGTCTCTGACCGTCTCTTGTATCATGTCTGCAGTCTCTGACCATCTCCTGTATTATGTCTACAGTCTCTGACCATCTACTATATTATGTCTGTAGTCTCTGACCATCTCCTGTAGTATGTCTGAAGTCTCTGACCATCTCATGTACTATGATTGCAGTCTTTTACAGTCTCTTGTATCATGTCTTCAGTCTCTGACCATCTCCTGTACTATGTCTGCAGTCTCTGACCATCTCCTGTACTATGTCTTCAGTCTCTGACCATCTCCTGTATTATGTCTGCAGTTTCTGACCAGCTCCTGTATTATGTCTTCAGTCTCTGACCATCTCCTGTACTATGATTGCAGTCTCTGAACATCTCTTGTACTATGATTGCAGTCTCTGACCATCTCTTGTATCATGTCTGCAGTCTCTGTCCATCTCTTGTATAAGGTCTACAGTCTCTGACCATCTCATGTATTATGTCTGCAGTCACTGACCATCTCCTGTATTATGTCTGCAGTCTCTGACCATCTCCTGTACTATGATTGCAGTCTCTGACTATCTCCTGTACCATGTCTGCAGTCTCTGACCATCTCCTGTATTATGTCTGCAGTCTCTGTCTGTCTCTTGTATCATGTCTGCAGTCTCTGACCATCTCCTATACTATGATTGCAGTCTCTGACCATCTCCTGTACTATGATTGCAGTCTCTGACCACCTCTTGTTTCATGTCTGCAGTCTCTGACCATCTCCTGTACCATGTCTGCAGTCTCTGACCATCTCCTGTATTATGTCTGCAGTCCCTGACCATCTCCTGTATCATGTCTACAGTCTCTGACCATCTCCTGTACTACGATTGCAGTCTCTGAACGTCTCTTGTATCATGTCTGCAGTCTCTGACAATCTCCTGTATTATGTCTACAGTCTCTGACCATCTCCTATATTATGTCTGCAGTCTCTGACCATCTCCTGTAGTATGTCTGAAGTCTCTGACCATCTCCTGTACTATGATTGCAGTCTCTGACAGTCTCTTGTATCATGTCTACAGTCTCTGACCATCTCCTGTACTATGTCTGCAGTCTCTGATCATCTCCTGTACTATGTCTGCAGTCTCTGACCATCTCCTGTACTATAATTGCAGTCTCTGACCGCCTCTTGTTTCATGTCTGCAGTCTTTGACCATCTCATGTACCATGTCTTCAGTCTCTGACCATCTCCTGTATTATGTCTGCAGTTTCTGACGATCTACTGTATTATGTCGGCAGTCTCTGACCATCTCCTGTAGTATGTCTGAAGTGTCTGGCCATCTCATTTACTATGATTGCAGTCTTTTACAGTCTCTTGTATCGTGTCTACAGTCTCTGACCATCTCCTGTGCTATGTCTTCAGTCTCTGACCATCTCCTGTATTATGTCTGCAGTTTCTGACCATCTCCTGTATTATGTCTTCAGTCTCTGACCATCTCTTGTATCATATCTGCAGTCTCTGACCATCTCCTGTATTATGTTTGCAGTCTCTGACCATCTCCTGTACTATGATTGCAGTCTCTGACCGCCTCTTGTTTCATCTATGCAGTCTCTGACCATCTCCTATATTATGTCTGCAGTCTCTGACCATCTCCTGTATCATGTCTACAGTCTCTGACTTTCTCTTGTATCATGTCTGCAGTCTCTGACCGTCTCCTGTATTATGTCTGCAGTCACTGACCATCTCCTGTATTATGTCTGCAGTCTCTGACCATCTCCTGTATTATGTCTGCAGTCTCTGATCATCTCCTGTACTATGATTGCAGTCTCTGTCCATCTCTTGTATCAGGTCTGAAGTCTCTGACCATCTCCTGTATTATGTCTGCAGTCTCTGTCCATCTCTTGTATCAGGTCTCTGTCCATCTCTTGTATCAGGTCTCTGTCCATCTCATGTACTATGATTGCAGTCTCTGACTGTCTCTTGTATCATGTCTGAAGTCTCTGTTCATCACTTGTATCAGGTCTGCAGTCTCTGACCATCTCCTGTATTATGTCTGCAGTCTCTAACCATCTCCTGTATTATGTCAGCAGTCTCTGACCATCTCTTGTATTATGTCTGCAGTCTCTGACCATCTCCTGTATTATGTCTGCAGTCTCTGACCATCTCTTGTATCATGTCTACAGTCTCTGACTGTCTCTTGTATCATGTCTACAGTCTCTGACCATCTCCTATATTATGTCTGCAGTCTCTGACCATCTCCTGTAGTATGCCTGCAGTCTCTTACCATCTCTTGTACTATGATTGCAGTCTCTGACCATCTCCTGTACTATGGTTGCAGTCTCTGACCGACTCTTGTTTCATGTCTGCAGTCTCTGACCATCTCCTGTATTATGTCTGCAGTCTCTGACTATCTCCTGAACCATGTCTACAGTCTCTGACCATCTCAAGTATTATGTCTGCAGTCTCTGAACATCTCCTGTACCATGTCTACAGTCTCTGACTGTCTCTTGTATCATGTCTGCAGTCACTGACTATCTCCTGTATTATGTCTGCAGTCTCTGACCATCTCCTGTATTATGTCTGCAGTCTCTGACCATCTTCTGTACCACGTCTGCAGTCTCTGACCATCTCATGTACCATGTCTTCAGTCTCTGACCATCTCCTGTATTATGTCTGCAGTCTTTGACCATCTCCTGTACTATGATTGCAGTCTCTAACCATCTCCTGTATCATGTCTACAGTCTCTGACTGTCTCTTGTATCATGTCTGCAGTCTCTGACCATCTCCTGTATTATGTCTGCAGTCACTGACCATCTCCTGTATTATGTCTGCAGTCTCTGACCATCTGCTGTATCATATCTAAAGTCTCTGACTGTCTCTTGTATCATGTCTGCAGTCTCTGACCATCTCCTGTATCATGTCTGCAGTCTCTGTCCATCTCTTGTATCAGGTCTGCAGTCTCTGACCATCTCCTGTATTATGTCTGCAGTCTCTAACCATCTCCTGTATCATGTCTACAGTCTCTGACAGCACCTGCATCATGTCTACAGTCTCTGACCATCTCCTATATTATGTCTGCAGTCTCTGACCGTCTCCTGTACTATGATTGCAGTCTCTGACCATCTCCTGTACTATGATTGCAGTCTCTGACCGCCTCTAGTTTCATGTCTGCAGTCTCTGACCATCTCCTGTACCATGTCTGCAGTCTCTGACCATCTCCTGTATTATGTCTGCAGTCTCTGACCATCTCCTGTACCATGTCTACAGTCTCTGACTGTCTCTTGTATCATGTCTGTAGTCTCTGACTATCTCCTGTATTATGTCTGCAGTCTCTGACCATCTCCTGTATTATGTCTGCAGTCTCTGACCATCTCCTGTACTATGATTGCAGTCTCTGACCATCTCCTGTACCATGTCTGCAGTCTCTGACCATCTCCTGTATTATGTCTGCAGTCTCTGACCATCTCCTGTACCATGTCTACAGTCTCTGACTGTCTCTTGTATCCTGTCTCCAGTCCCTGACTATCTGCTGTATTATGTCTGCAGTCTCTGACCATCTCCTGTATTATGTCTGCAGTCTCTGTCTGTCTCTTGTATCATGTCTGCAGTCTCTGTCCATCTCTTGTATCAGGTCTGCAGTCTCTGACCATCTCCTCTATTATGTCTGCAGTCTCTGACCATCTCCTGTATTATGTCTGCAGTCTCTGACCATCTCCTGTACTATGATTGCAGTCTCTGACCGTCTCTTGTATCATGTCTGCAGTCTCTGACCATCTCCTGAATTATGTCTGCAGTCTCTGACCATCTCCTGTACTATGATTGCAGTCTCTGACAGTCTCTTGTATCATGTCTGCAGTCTCTGTCCATCTCTTGTATCAGGTCTGCAGTCTCTAACCATCTCCTGTATTACGTCTGCAGTCTCTGACCATCTCGTGTATTATGTCTGCAGTCTCTGATCATCTCCTGTACTATGATTGCAGTCTCTGTCCATCTCTTGTATCAGGTCTGAAGTCTCTGACCATCTCCTGTGTTATGTCTGCAGTCTCTGTCCATCTCTTGTATCAGGTCTGCAGTCTCTGACCATCTCCTGTATTATGTCAGCAGTCTCTGACCATCTCTTGTATCATGTCTACAGTCTCTGACCATCTCCTATATTATGTCTGCAGTCTCAGACCATCTCCTGTAGTATGCCTGCAGTCTCTTACCATCTCCTGTACTATGACTGCAGTCTCTGACCATCTCCTGTACTATGATTGCAGTCTCTGACCATCTCATGTACTATGATTGCAGTCTCTTACCGCCTCTTGTTTCATGTCTGCAGTCTCTGACCATCTCCTGTACCATGTCTGCAGTCTCTGACCATCTACTGTATTATGTCTGCAGTCTTTGACCGTCTCCTGTACCATGTCTACAGTCTCTGACTGTCTCTTGTATCATGTCTACAGTCTCTGACCATCTCTTATATTATGTCTGCAGTCTCTGACCATCTCTTGTACTATGACTGCAGTCTCTGACCATCTCCTGTACTATGATTGCAGTCTCTGACTGCCTCTTGTTTCATGTCTGCAGTCTTTGACCATCTCCTGTATCATGTCTGCAGTCTCTGACCATCTTCTGTACCACATCTGCAGTCTCTGACCATCTCATGTACCATGTCTTCAGTCTCTGACCATCTCCTGTATTATGTCTGCAGTCTCTGACCATCTCCTGTGTCATGTCTACAGTCTCTGACTGTCTCTTGTATCATGTCTACAGTCTCTGACCATCTCCTTAATATGTCTGCAGTCTCTGACCATATCCTGTAGTATGTCTGAAGTCTCTGACCATCTCCTGTACTATGATTGCAGTCTCTGACCATCTCCTGTACTATGATTGCAGTGTCTGACCGTCTCTTGTTTCATGTCTGCAGTCTCTGACCATCTCCTGTATCATGTCTGCAGTCAATGACCATCTTCTGTACCACGTCTGCAGTCTCTGACCATCTTCTCTACCACGTCTGCAGTCTCTGACCATCTCATGTACCATGTCTTCAGTCTCTCACCATCTCCTGTATTATGTCTGCAGTTTCTGACCATCTCCTGTATTATGTCTGCAGTCGCTGACCATCTCCTGTACTATGATTGCAGTCTCTGACCGTCTCTTGTATCATGTCTGCAGTCTCTGTCCATCTCTTGTATCAGGTCTACAGTCTCTGACCATCTCCTGTATTATGTCTGCACTCACTGACCATCTCCTGTATTATGTCTGCAGTCTCTGACCATCTCCTGTACTATGATTGCAGTCTCTGACCATCTCCTGTACTATGATTGCAGTCTCTGACCGCCTCTTGTTTCATGTCTGCAGTCTCTTACCGCCTCTTGTTTCATGTCTGCAGTCTCTGACCATCTCCTGTACCATGTCTGCAGTCTCTGACCATCTCCTGTATTATGTCTGCAGTCTCTGACCATCTCCTGTATTATGTCTGCAGTCTCTGACCATCTCCTGTATCATGTCTACAGTCTTTGACCATCTCCTGTACTATGATTGCAGTCTCTGACAGTCTCTTGTATCATGTCTACAGTCTCTGACCATCTCCTGTACTATGTCTGCAGTCTCTGACCATCTCCTGTACTATGTCTGCAGTCTCTGACCATCTCCTGTATTATATCTGCAGTCTCTGACCATCTCCTGTACCATGTCTACAGTCTCTGACTGTCTCTTGTATCATGTCTGCAGTCTCTGACTATCTCCTGTATTATGTCTGCAGTCTCTGACCATCGCCTATATTATGTCTGCAGTCTCTGTCTGTCTCTTGTATCATGTCTGCAGTCTCTGTCCATCTCTTGTATCAGGTCTGCAGTCTCTGACCATCTCCTCTATTATGTCTGCAGTCTCTGACCATCTCCTGTATTATGTCTGCAGTCTCTGACCATCCCCTGTACTATGATTGCAGTCTCTGACCGTCTCTTGTATCATGTCTGCAGTCTCTGTCAATCTGTTGTATCATGTCTGCAGTCTCTGACCATCTCCTGTACTATGATTGCTGTCTCTGACCGCCTCTTGTTTCATGTCTGCAGTCTCTGAGCATCTCCTGTATTATGTCTGCAGTCTCTGACCATCTCCTGTATAATGTCTACAGTCTCTGACTGTCTCTTGTATCATGTCTGCAGTCTCTGACCATCTCCTGTATTATGTCTGCAGTCACTGACCATCTCCTGTATTATGTCTGCAGTCTCTGACCATCTCCTGTATTATGTCTGCAGTCTCTGACCATCTCCTGTATCATGTCTACAGTCTCTGACTGTCTCTTGTATCATGTCTGCAGTCTCTGACCATCTCCTGTATTATGTCTGCAGTCACTGACCATCTCCTGTATTATGTCTGAAGTCTCTGACCATCTCCTGTATTATGTCTGCAGTCTCGACCATCTCCTGTACTATGATTGCAGTCTCTGACAGTCTCTTGTATCATGTCTGCAGTCTCTGTCCATCTCTTGTATCAGGTCTGCAGTCTCTAACCATCTCCTGTATTACGTCTGCAGTCTCTGACCGTCTCTTGTATCATGTCTGCAGTCTCTTTCCATCTCTTGTACTATGATTGCAGTCTCTGACCGTCTCTTGTATCATGTCTGCAGTCTCTGTCCATTACTTGTATCAGGTCTGCAGTCTCTGACCATCTCCTGTATTATGTCTGCAGTCTCTGATCATCTCCTGTATTATGATTGCAGTCTCTGTCCATCTCTTGTATCAGGTCTGAAGTCTCTGACCATCTCCTGTGTTATGTCTGCAGTCTCTGTCCAACTCTTGTATCAGGTCTGCAGTCTCTGACCATCTCCTGTATTATGTCAGCAGTCTCTGACCATCTCTTGTATCATGTCTACAGTCTCTGACCAGCTCCTATATTATGTCTGCAGTCTCAGACCATCTCCTGTAGTATGCCTGCAGTCTCTGACCATCTCCTGTACTATGATTGCAGTCTCTGACCATCTCCTGTACTATGATTGTAGTCTCTGACCGCCTCTTGTTATATGTCTGCAGTCTCTGACCATCTCATGTACCATGTCTGCAGTCTCTGACCATCTCCTGTATCATGTCTGCAGTCTCTGTCCATCACTTGTATCAGGTCTGCAGTCTCTGACCATCTCCTGTATTATGTCTGCAGTCTCTGATCATCTCCTGTATTATGATTGCAGTCTCTGTCCATCTCTTGTATCAGGTCTGAAGTCTCTGACCATCTCCTGTATTATGTCTGCAGTCTCTGTCCATCTCTTGTATCAGGTCTGCAGTCTCTGACCATCTCCTGTATTATGTCAGCAGTCTCTGACCATCTCTTGTATCATGTCTACAGTCTCTGTCCAGCTCCTATATTATGTCTGCAGTCCCAGACCATCTCCTGTAGTATGCCTGCAGTCTCTGACCATCTCCTGTACTATGATTGCAGTCTCTGACCATCTCCTGTACTATGATTGCAGTCTCTGACCGCCTCTTGTTTCATGTCTGCAGTCTCTGACCATCTCCTGTACCATGTCTGCAGTCTCTGACCATCTCCTGTATTATGTCTGCAGTCTCTGACCGTCTCCTGAACCATGTCCACAGTCTCTGACTGTCTCTTGTATCATGTCTACTGTCTCTGACCATCTCCTATATTATGTCTGCAGTCTCTGACCATTCCCTGTATTATGTCTGCAGTCTCTGACCATCTCCTGTATTATGTCTGCAGTCTCTGACCACCTCCTGTATTATGTCTGCAGTCTCTGACCATCTCCTGTATTATGTCTGCAGTCTCTGACCATCTCCTGTACTATGATTGCAGTCTCTGACCATCTTCTGTATTATGTCTGCAGTCTCTAACCATCTCCTGCATTATGTCTACAGTCTCTGACTGTCTCTTGCATCATGTCTACAGTCTCTGACCATCTCCTGTATTATGTCTGCAGTCTCTGACCATCTCCTGTACTATGATTGCAGTCTCTGTCCATCTCTTGTATCAGGTCTGCAGTCTCTGACCATCTTCTGTATTATGTCTGCAGTCTCTGACCATCTCCTGTATTATGTCTGCAGTCTCTGACCATCTCCTGTACCATGTGTGCAGTCTCTGACTATCTCCTGTATTATGTCTGCAGTCTCTGACCATCTCCTGTATTATGTCTGCAGTCTCTGACCATCTCCTGTAGTATGTCTGAAGTCTCTGACCATCTCCTGTACTATGATTGCAGTCTCTGACCATCTCCTGTACTATGATTGCAGTCTCTGACCGCCTCTTGTTTCATGTCTGCAGTCTTTGACCATCTCCTGTATCATGTCTGCAGTCTCTGACCATCTTCTGTACCACGTCTGCAGTCTCTGACCATCTCATGTACCATGTCTTCAGTCTCTGACCATCTCCTGTATTATGTCTGCAGTCTCTGACCATCTCCTGTGTCATGTCTACAGTCTCTGACTGTCTCTTGTATCATGTCTACAGTCTCTGACCATCTCCTATATTATGTCTGCAGTATCTGACCATCTCCTGTAGTATGTCTGAAGTCTCTGACCATCTCCTGTACTATGATTGCAGTCTCTGGCCATCTCCTGTACTATGATTGCAGTGTCTGACCGCCTCTTGTTTCATGTCTGCAGTCTCTGACCATCTCCTATATCATGTCTGCAGTCTCTGACCATCTTCTGTACCACGTCTGTAGTCTCTGACCATCTTCTGTACCACGTCTGCAGTCTCTGACCATCTCATGTACCATGTCTTCAGTCTCTGACCATCTCCTGTATTATGTCTGCAGTTTCTGACCATCTCCTGTATTATGTCTGCAGTCTCTGACCATCTCCTATACTATGATTGCAGTCTCTGACCGTCTCTTGTATCATGTCTGCAGTCTCTGACCATCTCTTGTATCAGGTCTACAGTCTCTGACCATCTCCTGTATTATGTGTGCACTCACTGACCATCTCCTGTATTATGTCTGCAGTCTCTGACCATCTCCTGTACTATGATTGCAGTCTCTGACCATCTCCTGTACTATGATTGCAGTCCCTGACCGCCTCTTGTTTCATGTCTGCAGTCTTTGACCATCTCCTGTATCATGTCTGCAGTCTCTGACCATCTTCTGTACCACGTCTGCAGTCTCTGACCATCTCATGTACCATGTCTTCAGTCTCTGACCATCTCCTGTATTATGTCTGCAGTCTCTGACCATCTCCTGTGTCATGTCTACAGTCTCTGACTGTCTCTTGTATCATGTCTACAGTCTCTGACCATCTCCTATATTATGTCTGCAGTATCTGACCATCTCCTGTAGTATGTCTGAAGTCTCTGACCATCTCCTGTACTATGATTGCAGTCTCTGGCCATCTCCTGTACTATGATTGCAGTGTCTGACCGCCTCTTGTTTCATGTCTGCAGTCTCTGACCATCTCCTGTATCATGTCTGCAGTCTCTGACCATCTTCTGTACCACGTCTGCAGTCTCTGACCATCTTCTGTACCACGTCTGCAGTCTCTGACCATCTCATGTACCATGTCTTCAGTCTATGACCATCTCCTGTATTATGTCTGCAGTTTCTGACCATCTCCTGTATTATGTCTGCAGTCTCTGACCATCTCCTATACTATGATTGCAGTCTCTGACCGTCTCTTGTATCATGTCTGCAGTCTCTGACCATCTCTTGTATCAGGTCTACAGTCTCTGACCATCTCCTGTATTATGTGTGCACTCACTGACCATCTCCTGTATTATGTCTGCAGTCTCTGACCATCTCCTGTACTATGATTGCAGTCTCTGACCATCTCCTGTACTATGATTGCAGTCCCTGACCGCCTCTTGTTTCATGTCTGCAGTCTCTGACCATCTCCTGTATTATGTCTGCAGTCTCTGACCATCTTCTGTATCATGTCTACAGTCTCTGACCATCTCCTGTACTATGATTGCAGTCTCTGACAGTCTCTTGTATCATGTCTACAGTCTCTGACCATCTCCTGTACTATGTCTGCAGTCTCTGACCATCTCCTGTACTATGTCTGCAGTCTCTGACCATCTCCGGTACTATAATTGCAGTCTCTGACCGCCTCTTGTTTCATGTCTGCAGTCTTTGACCATCTCCTGCATCATGTCTATAGTCTCGGACTGTCTCTTGTATCATGTATGCAGTCTCTGACCATCTCCTGTATTATGTCTGCAGTCTCTGACCATCTCCTGTATCACGTCTACAGTCTCGGACTGTCTCTTGTATCATGTTTACAGTCTCTGACCATCTCCTGTATGATGTCTGCAGTCTCTGGGCATCTCCTGTACTATGTCTGCAGTCTCTGACCATCTCCTGTACTATGATTGCAGTCTCTGACCGCCTCTTGTTTCATGTCTGCAGTCTCTGACCATCTCCTGTATCATGTCTATAGTCTCGGACTGTCTCTTGTATCATGTATGCAGTCTCTGACCATCTCCTGTATTATGTCTGCAGTCTCTGACCATCTCCTGTACTATGATTGCAGTCTCTGACTGCCTCTTGTTTCATGTCTGCAGTCTTTGACCATCTCCTGCATCATATCTACAGTCTCGGACTGTCTCTTGTATCATGTCTTCAGTCTCTGACCATCTCCTATATTATGTCTGCAGTCTCTGACCATCTCCTGTATCATGTCTACAGTCTCGGACTGTCTCTTGTATCATGTCTACAGTCTCTGACCATCTCCTGTATGATGTCTGCAGTCTCTGACCATCTCCTGTACTATGTCTGCAGTCTCTGACCATCTCCTGTACTATGATTGCAGTCTCTGACCGCCTCTTGTTTCATGTCTGCAGTCTCTGACCATCTCCTGTATCATGTCTACAGTCTCTGACCATCTCCTGTACTATGTCTGCAGTCTCTGACCATCTCCTGTACTATGATTGCAGTCTCTGACCGCCTCTTGTTTCATGTCTGCAGTCTCTGACCATCTCCTGTATCATGTCTATAGTCTCGGACTGTCTCTTGTATCATGTATGCAGTCTCTGACCATCTCCTGTATTATGTCTGCAGTCTCTGACCATCTCCTGTACTATGATTGCAGTCTCTGACCGCCTCTTGTTTCATGTCTGCAGTCTCTGAGCATCTCCTGTACCATGTCTGCAGTCTCTGACCATCTCCTGTATCATGTCTACAGTCTCGGACTGTCTCTTGTATCATGTATGCAGTCTCTGACCATCTCCTGTATTATGTCTGCAGTCTCTGACCATCTCCTGTACTATGATTGCAGTCTCTGACCGCCTCTTGTTTCATGTCTGCAGTCTCTGAGCATCTCCTGTATCATGTCTACAGTCTCGGACTGTCTCTTGTATCATGTATGCAGTCTCTGACCATCTCCTGTATTATGTCTGCAGTCTCTGACCATCTCCTGTACTATGATTGCAGTCTCTGACCGCCTCTTGTTTCATTTCTGCAGTCTCTGACTATCTCCTGTACCATGTCTACAGTCTCTGACTGTCTCTTGTATCATGTCTGCAGTCACAGACTATCTCCTGTATTATGTCTGCAGTCTCTGACCATCTCCTGTATTATGTCTGCAGTCTCTGACCATCTCCTGTACTATGATTGCAGTCTCTGACCATCTCTTGTACTATGATTGCAGTGTCTGACCGCCTCTTGTTTCATGTCTGCAGTCTCTGACCATCTCCTGTATCATGTCTGCAGTCTCTGACCATCTTCTGTACTACGTCTGCAGTCTCTGACCATCTCATGTACCATGTCTTCAGTCTCTAACCATCTCCTGTATTATGTCTGAAGTTTCTGACCATCTCCTGTATTATGTCTGCAGTCTCTGACCATCTCCTGTACTATGATTGCAGTCTCTGACTGTCTCTTGTATCATGTCTGCAGTCTCTGTCCATCTCTTGTATCAGGTCTGCAGTCTCTGACCATGTCCTGTATTATGTCTGCAGTCTCTAACCATCTCCTGTATCATGTCTACAGTGTCTGACAGCCCCTGCATCATGTCTACAGTCTCTGACCATCTCCTATATTATGTCTGCAGTCTCTGACCATCTCCTGTACTATGATTGCAGTCTCTGACCATCTCCTGTACTATGATCGCAGTCTCTGACCGCCTCTAGTTTCATGTCTGCAATCTCTGACCATCTCCTTTACCATGTCTGCAGTCTCTGACGATCTCCTGTATTATGTCTGCAGTCTCTGACCATCTCCTGTACCATGTCTGCAGTCTATGACCATCTCCTGTACTATGATTGCAGTCTCTGACCATCTCCTGTACCATGTCTGCAGTCTCTGACCATCTCCTGTATTATGTCTGCAGTCTCTGACCATCTCCTGTATTATGTCTGCAGTCTCTGACCATCTCCTGTACCATGTCTGCAGTCTCTGACCATCTCCTGTATTATGTCTGCAGTCTCTGAACATCTCCTGTACCATGTCTGCAGTCTCTGACCATCTCCTGTATTATGTCTGCAATCTCTGACCATCTCCTGTATTATGTCTGCAGTCTCAGACCATCTCCTGTACCATGTCTGCAGTCTCTGACCATCTCCTGTATTATACTGCAGTCTCTGACCATCTCCTGTATTATGTCTGCAGTCTCTGACCATCTCCTGTACTATGATTGCAGTCTCTGACCATCTCCTGTACCATGTTTGCAGTCTCTGACCATCTCCTGTATTATGTCTGCAGTCTCTGACCATCTCCTGTACCATGTCTACAGTCTCTGCCTGTCTCTTGTATCATGTCTGCAGTCTCTGACTATCTCCTGTATTATGTCTGCAGTATCTGACCATCTCCTGTATTATGTCTGCAGTCTCTGTCCACCGCTTTTATCATGTCTGCAGTCTCTGACCATCTCCTGTATTATGTCTGCAGTCTCTGACCATCTTCTGTACCATGTCTACAGTCTCTGAATGTCTCTTGTATCATGTCTGCAGTCACATACTATCTCCTTTATTATGTCTGCAGTCTCTGACCATCTCCTGTATTATGTCTGCAGTCTCTGACCATCTCCTGTACTATGATTGCAGTCTCTGACCATCTCTTGTACTATGATTGCAGTGTCTGACCACCTCTTGTTTCATGTCTGCAGTCTCTGTCTATCTCCTGTATCATGTCTGCAGTCTCTGACCATCTTCTGTACCACGTCTGCAGTCTCTGACCATCTCATGTACCATGTCTTCAGTCTCTAACCATCTCCTGTATCATGTCTGCAGTCTCTGTCCATCTCTTGTATAAGGTCTGCAGTCTCTGACCATCTCCTGTATTATGTCTGCAGTTTCTGACCATCTCCTGTATTATGTCTGCAGTCTCTTACCATCTCCTGTACTATGATTGCAGTCTCTGACTGTCTCTTGTATCATGTCTGCAGTCTCTGTCCATCTCTTGTATAAGGTCTGTAGTCTCTGACCATCTCCTGTATTATGTCTGCAGTCTCTAACCATCTCCTCTATTATGTCTACAGTCTCTGACAGCCCCTGCATCATGTCTACAGTCCCTGGCCATCTCCTATATTATGTTTGCAGTCTCTGACCATCTCCTGTACTATGATTGCAGTCTCTGACCATCTCCTGTACTATGATTGCAGTCTCTGACCGCCTCTAGTTTCATGTCTGCAGTCTCTGACCATCTCCTGTACCATGTCTGCAGTCTCTGACCATCTCCTGTATTATGTCTGCAGTCTCTGACCATCTCCTGTATCATATCTACAGTCTCTGACAGCCCCTGCATCATGTCTACAGTCTCTGACCATCTCCTATATTATGTTTGTTGCAGTCTCTGACCGTCTCCTGTACTATGATTGCAGTCTCTGACCATCTCCTGTATTATGTCTGCAGTCTCTGACCATCTCCTGTACTATGATTGCAGTCTCTGACCATCTCCTGTACCATGTCTGCAGTCTCTCACCATCTCCTGTATTATGTCTGCAGTCTCTGACCATCTCCTGTATTATGTCTGCAGTCTCTGACCATCTCCTGTACCATGTCTGCAGTCTCTGACCATCTCCTGTATTATGTCTGCAGTCTCTGACCATCTCCTGTACCATGTCTACAGTCTCTGCCTGTCTCTTGTATCATGTCTGCAGTCTCTGTCCATCTCTTGTATCAGGTCTGCAGTCTCTAACCATCTCCTGTATTATGTCTGCAGTCTCTGACCATCTCCTGTATTATGTCTGCAGTCTCTGACCATCTCCTGTACCATGTCTGCAGTCTCTGACTATCTCCTGTATTATGTCTGCAGTCTCTGACCATCTCCTGTGTTATGTCTGCAGTCTCTGTCCGTCTCTTTTATCATGTCTGCAGTCTCTGTCCATCTCTTGTATCAGGTCTGCAGTCTCTAACCATCTCCTGTATTATGTCTGCAGTCTCTGACCATCTCCTGTATTATGTCTGCTGTCTCTGACCATCTCCTGTACTATGATTGCAGTCTCTGACCATCTCTTGTTTCATGTCTGCAGTCTCTGTCCATCTCTTGTATCATGTCTGCAGTCTCTGACCATCTCCTGTATTATGTGTGCGGTCTCTGACCATCTCCTGTACTATGATTGCAGTCTCTGACCGCCTCCTGTTTCATGTCTGCAGTCTTTGACCATCTCCTGTATTATGTCTGCAGTCTCTGACCATCTCCTGTATCATGTCTACAGTCTCTTACTGTCTCTTGTATCATGTCTGCAGTCTCTGACCATGTCCTGTATTATGTCTGCAGTCACTGACCATCTAGTGTATTATGTCTGCAGTCTCTGACCATCTCCTGTATTATGTCTGGAGTCTCTGACCATCTCCTGTATCATGTCTGCAGTCTCTGACCATCTCCTATATTATGTCTGCAGTCTCTGACCATCTCCTGTACTATGATTGCAGTCTCTGACCGCCTCCTGTTTCATGTCTGCAGTCTCTGACCATCTCCTGTATTATGTCTGCAGTCTCTGACCATCTCCTGTACCATGTCTACAGTCTCTGACTGTCTCTTGTATCATGTCTGCAGTCAATGACTTTCTCCTGTATTATGTCTGCAGTTTCTGACCATCTCCTGTATTATGTCTGCAGTCTCTGACCATCTCCAGTACTATGATTGCAGTCTCTGACCATCTTTTGTACTATGATTGCAGTGTCTGACCGCCTCTTGTTTCATGTCTGCAGTCTCTGACCATCTCCTGTATTATGTCTGCAGTCTCTGACCATCTTCTGTACCACGTCTGCAGTCTCTGACCATCTCATGTACCATGTCTTCAGTCTCTGACCATCTCTTGTATTATGTTTGCAGTTTCTGACCATCTCCTGTATTATGTCTGCAGTCTCTGACCATCTCCTGTACTATGATTGCAGTCTCTGACTGTCTCTTGTATCATGTCTGCAGTCTCTGTCCATCTCTTGTATCAGGTCTGCAGTCTCTGACCATCTCCTGTATTATGTCTGCAGTCTCTAACCTTCTCCTGTATCATGTCTACAGTCTCTGACAGCCCCTGCATCATGTCTACAGTCTCTGACCATCTCCTATATTATGTCTGCAGTCTCTGACCGTCTCCTGTACTATGATTGCAGTCTCTGACAATCTCCTGTACTATGATTGCAGTCTCTGACCGCCTCTAGTTTCATGTCTGCAGTCTCTGACCATCTCCTGTACAATGTCTGCAGTCTTTGACCATCTCCTGTATTATGTCTGCAGTCTATGATCATCTCCTGTACCATGTCTGCAGTCTCTGACCATCTCCTGTATCATGTCTGCAGTCTCTGACCATCTTCTGTACCACGTCTGCAGTCTCTGACCATCTTCTGTACCACGTCTGCAGTCTCTGACCATCTCATGTACCATGTCTTCAGTCTCTGACCATCTCCTGTATTATGTCTGCAGTCTCTGACCATCTCCTGTACTATGATTGCAGTCTCTGACTGTCTCTTGTATCATGTCTGCAGTCTCTGTCCATCTCTTGTATAAGGTCTGTAGTCTCTGACCATCTCCTGTATTATGTCTGCAGTCTCTAACCATCTCCTCTATTATGTCTACAGTCTCTGACAGCCCCTGCATCATGTCTACAGTCTCTGGCCATCTCCTATATTATGTTTGCAGTCTCTGACCATCTCCTGTACTATGATTGCAGTCTCTGACCATCTCCTGTACTATGATTGCAGTCTCTGACCGCCTCTAGTTTCATGTCTGCAGTCTCTGACCATCTCCTGTACCATGTCTGCAGTCTCTGACCATCTCCTGTATTATGTCTGCAGTCTCTAACCATCTCCTGTATCATATCTACAGTCTCTGACAGCCCCTGCATCATGTCTACAGTCTCTGACCATCTCCTATATTATGTTTGTTGCAGTCTCTGACCGTCTCCTGTACTATGATTGCAGTCTCTGACCATCTCCTGTATTATGTCTGCAGTCTCTGACCATCTCCTGTACTATGATTGCAGTCTCTGACCATCTCCTGTACCATGTCTGCAGTCTCTCACCATCTCCTGTATTATGTCTGCAGTCTCTGACCATCTCCTGTATTATGTCTGCAGTCTCTGACCATCTCCTGTACCATGTCTGCAGTCTCTGACCATCTCCTGTATTATGTCTGCAGTCTCTGACCATCTCCTGTACCATGTCTACAGTCTCTGCCTGTCTCTTGTATCATGTCTGCAGTCTCTGTCCATCTCTTGTATCAGGTCTGCAGTCTCTAACCATCTCCTGTATTATGTCTGCAGTCTCTGACCATCTCCTGTATTATGTCTGCAGTCTCTGACCATCTCCTGTACCATGTCTGCAGTCTCTGACTATCTCCTGTATTATGTCTGCAGTCTCTGACCATCTCCTGTGTTATGTCTGCAGTCTCTGTCCGTCTCTTTTATCATGTCTGCAGTCTCTGTCCATCTCTTGTATCAGGTCTGCAGTCTCTAACCATCTCCTGTATTATGTCTGCAGTCTCTGACCATCTCCTGTATTATGTCTGCTGTCTCTGACCATCTCCTGTACTATGATTGCAGTCTCTGACCATCTCTTGTTTCATGTCTGCAGTCTCTGTCCATCTCTTGTATCATGTCTGCAGTCTCTGACCATCTCCTGTATTATGTGTGCGGTCTCTGACCATCTCCTGTACTATGATTGCAGTCTCTGACCGCCTCCTGTTTCATGTCTGCAGTCTTTGACCATCTCCTGTATTATGTCTGCAGTCTCTGACCATCTCCTGTATCATGTCTACAGTCTCTTACTGTCTCTTGTATCATGTCTGCAGTCTCTGACCATGTCCTGTATTATGTCTGCAGTCACTGACCATCTAGTGTATTATGTCTGCAGTCTCTGACCATCTCCTGTATTATGTCTGGAGTCTCTGACCATCTCCTGTATCATGTCTGCAGTCTCTGACCATCTCCTATATTATGTCTGCAGTCTCTGACCATCTCCTGTACTATGATTGCAGTCTCTGACCGCCTCCTGTTTCATGTCTGCAGTCTCTGACCATCTCCTGTATTATGTCTGCAGTCTCTGACCATCTCCTGTACCATGTCTACAGTCTCTGACTGTCTCTTGTATCATGTCTGCAGTCAATGACTTTCTCCTGTATTATGTCTGCAGTTTCTGACCATCTCCTGTATTATGTCTGCAGTCTCTGACCATCTCCAGTACTATGATTGCAGTCTCTGACCATCTCTTGTACTATGATTGCAGTGTCTGACCGCCTCTTGTTTCATGTCTGCAGTCTCTGACCATCTCCTGTATCATGTCTGCAGTCTCTGACCATCTTCTGTACCACGTCTGCAGTCTCTGACCATCTCATGTACCATGTCTTCAGTCTCTGACCATCTCTTGTATTATGTTTGCAGTTTCTGACCATCTCCTGTATTATGTCTGCAGTCTCTGACCATCTCCTGTACTATGATTGCAGTCTCTGACTGTCTCTTGTATCATGTCTGCAGTCTCTGTCCATCTCTTGTATCAGGTCTGCAGTCTCTGACCATCTCCTGTATTATGTCTGCAGTCTCTAACCTTCTCCTGTATCATGTCTACAGTCTCTGACAGCCCCTGCATCATGTCTACAGTCTCTGACCATCTCCTATATTATGTCTGCAGTCTCTGACCGTCTCCTGTACTATGATTGCAGTCTCTGACAATCTCCTGTACTATGATTGCAGTCTCTGACCGCCTCTAGTTTCATGTCTGCAGTCTCTGACCATCTCCTGTACAATGTCTGCAGTCTTTGACCATCTCCTGTATTATGTCTGCAGTCTATGATCATCTCCTGTACCATGTCTGCAGTCTCTGACCATCTCCTGTATCATGTCTGCAGTCTCTGACCATCTTCTGTACCACGTCTGCAGTCTCTGACCATCTTCTGTACCACGTCTGCAGTCTCTGACCATCTCATGTACCATGTCTTCAGTCTCTGACCATCTCCTGTATTATGTCTGCAGTCTCTGACCATCTCCTGTACTATGATTGCAGTCTCTGACTGTCTCTTGTATCATGTCTGCAGTCTCTGTCCATCTCTTGTATAAGGTCTGTAGTCTCTGACCATCTCCTGTATTATGTCTGCAGTCTCTAACCATCTCCTCTATTATGTCTACAGTCTCTGACAGCCCCTGCATCATGTCTACAGTCTCTGGCCATCTCCTATATTATGTTTGCAGTCTCTGACCATCTCCTGTACTATGATTGCAGTCTCTGACCATCTCCTGTACTATGATTGCAGTCTCTGACCGCCTCTAGTTTCATGTCTGCAGTCTCTGACCATCTCCTGTACCATGTCTGCAGTCTCTGACCATCTCCTGTATTATGTCTGCAGTCTCTAACCATCTCCTGTATCATATCTACAGTCTCTGACAGCCCCTGCATCATGTCTACAGTCTCTGACCATCTCCTATATTATGTTTGTTGCAGTCTCTGACCGTCTCCTGTACTATGATTGCAGTCTCTGACCATCTCCTGTATTATGTCTGCAGTCTCTGACCATCTCCTGTGCTATGATTGCAGTCTCTGACCATCTCCTGTACCATGTCTGCAGTCTCTCACCATCTCCTGTATTATGTCTGCAGTCTCTGACCATCTCCTGTATTATGTCTGCAGTCTCTGACCATCTCCTGTACCATGTCTGCAGTCTCTGACCATCTCCTGTATTATGTCTGCAGTCTCTGACCATCTCCTGTACCATGTCTACAGTCTCTGCCTGTCTCTTGTATCATGTCTGCAGTCTCTGTCCATCTCTTGTATCAGGTCTGCAGTCTCTAACCATCTCCTGTATTATGTCTGCAGTCTCTGACCATCTCCTGTATTATGTCTGCAGTCTCTGACCATCTCCTGTACCATGTCTGCAGTCTCTGACTATCTCCTGTATTATGTCTGCAGTCTCTGACCATCTCCTGTGTTATGTCTGCAGTCTCTGTCCGTCTCTTTTATCATGTCTGCAGTCTCTGTCCATCTCTTGTATCAGGTCTGCAGTCTCTAACCATCTCCTGTATTATGTCTGCAGTCTCTGACCATCTCCTGTATTATGTCTGCTGTCTCTGACCATCTCCTGTACTATGATTGCAGTCTCTGACCATCTCTTGTTTCATGTCTGCAGTCTCTGTCCATCTCTTGTATCATGTCTGCAGTCTCTGACCATCTCCTGTATTATGTGTGCGGTCTCTGACCATCTCCTGTACTATGATTGCAGTCTCTGACCGCCTCCTGTTTCATGTCTGCAGTCTTTGACCATCTCCTGTATTATGTCTGCAGTCTCTGACCATCTCCTGTATCATGTCTACAGTCTCTTACTGTCTCTTGTATCATGTCTGCAGTCTCTGACCATGTCCTGTATTATGTCTGCAGTCACTGACCATCTAGTGTATTATGTCTGCAGTCTCTGACCATCTCCTGTATTATGTCTGGAGTCTCTGACCATCTCCTGTATCATGTCTGCAGTCTCTGACCATCTCCTATATTATGTCTGCAGTCTCTGACCATCTCCTGTACTATGATTGCAGTCTCTGACCGCCTCCTGTTTCATGTCTGCAGTCTCTGACCATCTCCTGTATTATGTCTGCAGTCTCTGACCATCTCCTGTACCATGTCTACAGTCTCTGACTGTCTCTTGTATCATGTCTGCAGTCAATGACTTTCTCCTGTATTATGTCTGCAGTTTCTGACCATCTCCTGTATTATGTCTGCAGTCTCTGACCATCTCCAGTACTATGATTGCAGTCTCTGACCATCTCTTGTACTATGATTGCAGTGTCTGACCGCCTCTTGTTTCATGTCTGCAGTCTCTGACCATCTCCTGTATCATGTCTGCAGTCTCTGACCATCTTCTGTACCACGTCTGCAGTCTCTGACCATCTCATGTACCATGTCTTCAGTCTCTGACCATCTCTTGTATTATGTTTGCAGTTTCTGACCATCTCCTGTATTATGTCTGCAGTCTCTGACCATCTCCTGTACTATGATTGCAGTCTCTGACTGTCTCTTGTATCATGTCTGCAGTCTCTGTCCATCTCTTGTATCAGGTCTGCAGTCTCTGACCATCTCCTGTATTATGTCTGCAGTCTCTAACCTTCTCCTGTATCATGTCTACAGTCTCTGACAGCCCCTGCATCATGTCTACAGTCTCTGACCATCTCCTATATTATGTCTGCAGTCTCTGACCGTCTCCTGTAATATGATTGCAGTCTCTGACAATCTCCTGTACTATGATTGCAGTCTCTGACCGCCTCTAGTTTCATGTCTGCAGTCTCTGACCATCTCCTGTACAATGTCTGCAGTCTTTGACCATCTCCTGTATTATGTCTGCAGTCTATGATCATCTCCTGTACCATGTCTGCAGTCTCTGACCATCTCCTGTATCATGTCTGCAGTCTCTGACCATCTTCTGTACCACGTCTGCAGTCTCTGACCATCTTCTGTACCACGTCTGCAGTCTCTGACCATCTCATGTACCATGTCTTCAGTCTCTGACCATCTCCTGTATTATGTCTGCAGTTTCTGACCATCTCCTGTATTATGTCTGCAGTCTCTGACCATCTCCTATACTATGATTGCAGTCTCTGACCGTCTCTTGTATCATGTCTGCAGTCTCTGACCATCTCTTGTATCAGGTCTACAGTCTCTGACCATCTCCTGTATTATGTGTGCACTCACTGACCATCTCCTGTATTATGTCTGCAGTCTCTGACCATCTCCTGTACTATGATTGCAGTCTCTGACCATCTCCTGTACTATGATTGCAGTCCCTGACCGCCTCTTGTTTCATGTCTGCAGTCTCTGACCATCTCCTGTATTATGTCTGTTGTCTCTGACCATCTTCTGTATCATGTCTACAGTCTCTGACCATCTCCGGTACTATAATTGCAGTCTCTGACTGCCTCTTGTTTCATGTCTGCAGTCTTTGACCATCTCCTGCATCATGTCTACAGTCTCGAACTGTCTCTTGTATCATGTTTACAGTCTCTGACCATCTCCTATATTATGTCTGCAGTCTCTGACCATCTCCTGTATCACGTCTACAGTCTCGGACTGTCTCCTGTATGATGTCTGCAGTCTCTGGGCATCTCCTGTACTATGTCTGCAGTCTCTGACCATCTCCTGTACTATGATTGCAGTCTCTGACCGCCTCTTGTTTCATGTCTGCAGTCTCTGACCATCTCCTGTATCATGTCTATAGTCTCGGACTGTCTCTTGTATCATGTATGCAGTCTCTGACCATCTCCTGTATTATGTCTGCAGTCTCTGACCATCTCCTGTACTATGATTGCAGTCTCTGACTGCCTCTTGTTTCATGTCTGCAGTCTTTGACCATCTCCTGCATCATGTCTACAGTCTCGGACTGTCTCTTGTATCATGTCTTCAGTCTCTGACCATCTCCTATATTATGTCTGCAGTCTCTGACCATCTCCTGTATCATGTCTACAGTCTCGGACTGTCTCTTGTATCATGTCTACAGTCTCTGACCATCTCCTGTATGATGTCTGCAGTCTCTGACCATCTCCTGTACTATGTCTGCAGTCTCTGACCATCTCCTGTACTATGATTGCAGTCTCTGACCGCCTCTTGTTTCATGTCTGCAGTCTCTGACCATCTTCTGTATCATGTCTACAGTCTCTGACCATCTCCTGTACTATGTCTGCAGTCTCTGACCATCTCCTGTACTATGATTGCAGTCTCTGACCGCCTCTTGTTTCATGTCTGCAGTCTCTGACCATCTCCTGTATCATGTCTATAGTCTCGGACTGTCTCTTGTATCATGTATGCAGTCTCTGACCATCTCCTGTATTATGTCTGCAGTCTCTGACCATCTCCTGTACTATGATTGCAGTCTCTGACCGCCTCTTGTTTCATGTCTACAGTCTCTGAGCATCTCCTGTACCATGTCTGCAGTCTCTGACCATCTCCTGTATCATGTCTACAGTCTCGGACTGTCTCTTGTATCATGTATGCAGTCTCTGACCATCTCCTATATTATGTCTGCAGTCTCTGACCATCTCCTGTACTATGATTGCAGTCTCTGACCGCCTCTTGTTTCATGTCTGCAGTCTCTGAGCATCTCCTGTATCATGTCTACAGTCTCGGACTGTCTCTTGTATCATGTATGCAGTCTCTGACCATCTCCTGTATTATGTCTGCAGTCTCTGACCATCTCCTGTACTATGATTGCAGTCTCTGACCGCCTTTTGTTTCATGTCTGCAGTCTCTGACTATCTCCTGTACCATGTCTACAGTCTCTGACTGTCTCTTGTATCATGTCTGCAGTCACAGACTATCTCCTGTATTATGTCTGCAGTCTCTGACCATCTCCTGTATTATGTCTGCAGTCTCTGACCATCTCCTGTACTATGATTGCAGTCTCTGACCATCTCTTGTACTATGATTGCAGTGTCTGACCGCCTCTTGTTTCATGTCTGCAGTCTCTGACCATCTCCTGTATCATGTCTGCAGTCTCTGACCATCTTCTGTACTACGTCTGCAGTCTCTGACCATCTCATGTACCATGTCTTCAGTCTTTAACCATCTCCTGTATTATGTCTGAAGTTTCTGACCATCTCCTGTATTATGTCTGCAGTCTCTGACCATCTCCTGTACTATGATTGCAGTCTCTGACTGTCTCTTGTATCATGTCTGCAGTCTCTGTCCATCTCTTGTATCAGGTCTGCAGTCTCTGACCATGTCCTGTATTATGTCTGCAGTCTCTAACCATCTCCTGTATCATGTCTACAGTGTCTGACAGCTCCTGCATCATGTCTACAGTCTCTGACCATCTCCTATATTATGTCTGCAGTCTCTGACCGTCTCTTGTACTATGATTGCAGTCTCTGACCATCTCCTGTACTATGATCGCAGTCTCTGACCGCCTCTAGTTTCATATCTGCAATCTCTGACCATCTCCTTTACCATGTCTGCAGTCTCTGACGATCTCCTGTATTATGTCTGCAGTCTCTGACCATCTCCTGTACCATGTCTGCAGTCTATGACCATCTCCTGTACTATGATTGCAGTCTCTGACCATCTCCTGTACCATGTCTGCAGTCTCTGACCATCTCCTGTATTATGTCTGCAGTCTCTGACCATCTCCTGTACCAGGTCTGCAGTCTCTGACCATCTCCTGTATTATGTCTGCAGTCTCTGACCATCTCCTGTATTATGTCTGCAGTCTCTGACCATCTCCTGTACCATGTCTGCAGTCTCTGACCATCTCCTGTATTATACTGCAGTCTCTGACCATCTCCTGTATTATGTCTGCAGTCTCTGACCATCTCCTGTACTATGATTGCAGTCTCTGACCATCTCCTGTACCATGTCTGCAGTCTCTGACCATCTCCTGTATTATGTCTGCAGTCTCTGACCATCTCCTGTACCATGTCTACAGTCTCTGCCTGTCTCTTGTATCATGTCTGCAGTCTCTGACTATCTCCTGTATTATGTCTGCAGTATCTGACCATCTCCTGTATTATGTCTGCAGTCTCTGTCCATCGCTTTTATCATGTCTGCAGTCTCTGACCATCTCCTGTATTATGTCTGCAGTCTCTGACCATCTTCTGTACCATGTCTACAGTCTCTGACTTTCTCTTGTATCATGTCTGCAGTCACATACTATCTCCTTTATTATGTCTGCAGTCTCTGACCATCTCTTGTATTATGTCTGCAGTCTCTGACCATCTCCTGTACTATGATTGCAGTCTCTGACTGTCTCTTGTATCATGTCTGCAGTCTCTGTCCATCTCTTGTATCAGGTCTGCAGTCTCTGACCATGTCCTGTATTATGTCTGCAGTCTCTAACCATCTCCTGTATCATGTCTACAGTGTCTGACAGCTCCTGCATCATGTCTACAGTCTCTGACCATCTCCTATATTATGTCTGCAGTCTCTGACCGTCTCTTGTACTATGATTGCAGTCTCTGACCATCTCCTGTACTATGATCGCAGTCTCTGACCGCCTCTAGTTTCATATCTGCAATCTCTGACCATCTCCTTTACCATGTCTGCAGTCTCTGACGATCTCCTGTATTATGTCTGCAGTCTCTGACCATCTCCTGTACCATGTCTGCAGTCTATGACCATCTCCTGTACTATGATTGCAGTCTCTGACCATCTCCTGTACCATGTCTGCAGTCTCTGACCATCTCCTGTATTATGTCTGCAGTCTCTGACCATCTCCTGTATTATGTCTGCAGTCTCTGACCATCTCCTGTACCATGTCTGCAGTCTCTGACCATCTCCTGTATTATGTCTGCAGTCTCTGACCATCTCCTGTACCAGGTCTGCAGTCTCTGACCATCTCCTGTATTATGTCTGCAGTCTCTGACCATCTCCTGTATTATGTCTGCAGTCTCTGACCATCTCCTGTACCATGTCTGCAGTCTCTGACCATCTCCTGTATTATACTGCAGTCTCTGACCATCTCCTGTATTATGTCTGCAGTCTCTGACCATCTCCTGTACTATGATTGCAGTCTCTGACCATCTCCTGTACCATGTCTGCAGTCTCTGACCATCTCCTGTATTATGTCTGCAGTCTCTGACCATCTCCTGTACCATGTCTACAGTCTCTGCCTGTCTCTTGTATCATGTCTGCAGTCTCTGACTATCTCCTGTATTATGTCTGCAGTATCTGACCATCTCCTGTATTATGTCTGCAGTCTCTGTCCATCGCTTTTATCATGTCTGCAGTCTCTGACCATCTCCTGTATTATGTCTGCAGTCTCTGACCATCTTCTGTACCATGTCTACAGTCTCTGACTTTCTCTTGTATCATGTCTGCAGTCACATACTATCTCCTTTATTATGTCTGCAGTCTCTGACCATCTCTTGTATTATGTCTGCAGTCTCTGACCATCTCCTGTACTATGATTGCAGTCTCTGACCATCTCTTGTACTATGATTGCAGTGTCTGACCACCTCTTGTTTCATGTCTGCAGTCTCTGTCCATCTCCTGTATCATGTCTGCAGTCTCTGACCATCTTCTGTACCACGTCTGCAGTCTCTGACCATCTCATGTACCATGTCTTCAGTCTCTAACCATCTCCTGTATCATGTCTGCAGTCTCTGTCCATCTCTTGTATAAGGTCTGCAGTCTCTGACCATCTCCTGTATTATGTCTGCGGTTTCTGACCATCTCCTGTATTATGTCTGCAGTCTCTGACCATCTCCTGTACTATGATTGCAGTCTCTGACTGTCTCTTTTATCATGTCTGCAGTCTCTGTCCATCTCTTGTATAAGGTCTGTAGTCTCTGACCATCTCCTGTATTATGTCTGCAGTCTCTAACCATCTCCTGTATTATGTCTACAGTCTCTGACAGCCCCTGCAACATGTCTACAGTCTCTGACCATCTCCTATATTATGTTTGCAGTCTCTGACCGTCTCCTGTACTATGATTGCAGTCTCTGACCATCTCCTGTACTATGATTGCAGTCTCTGACCGCCTCTAGTTTCATGTCTGCAGTCTCTGACCATCTCCTGTACCATGTCTGCAGTCTCTGACCATCTCCTGTATTATGTCTGCAGTCTCTGACCATCTCCTGTACTATGATTGCAGTCTCTGACCATCTCCTGTACCATGTCTGCAGTCTCTGACCATCTCCTGTATCATGTGTACAGTCTCTGACTGTCTCTTGTATCTTGTCTGCAGTCTCTGACTATCTCCTGTATTATGTCTGCAGTCTCTGACCATCTCCTGTATTATGTCTGCAGTCTCTGACCATCTCCTGTACCATGTCTGCAGTCTCTGACCATCTCCTGTATTATGTCTGCAGTCTCTGACCATCTCCTGTACCATGTCTACAGTCTCTGCCTGTCTCTTGTATCATGTCTGCAGTCTCTGACTATCTCCTGTATTATGTCTGCAGTCTCTGACCATCTCCTGTGTTATGTCTGCAGTCTCTGTCCGTCTCTTTTATCATATCTGCAGTCTCTGTCCATCTCTTGTATAAGGTCTGCAGTCTCTAACCATCTCCTGTATTATGTCTGCAGTCTCTGACCATCTCCTGTATTATGTCTGCTGTCTCTGACCATCTCCTGTACTATGATTGCAGTCTCTGACCATCTCTTGTATCATGTCTGCAGTCTCTGTCCATCTCTTGTATCATGTCTGCAGTCTCTGACCATCTCCTGTATTATGTCTGCGGTCTCTGACCATCTCCTGTACTATGATTGCAGTCTCTGACCGCCTCCTGTTTCATGTCTGCAGTCTTTGACCATCTCCTGTATTATGTCTGCAGTCTCTGACCATCTCCTGTATCATGTCTACAGTCTCTTACTGTCTCTTGTATCATGTCTGCAGTCTCTGACCATGTCCTGCATTATGTCTGCAGTCACTGACCATCTAGTGTATTATGTCTGCAGTCTCTGACCATCTCCTGTATTATGTCTGGAGTCTCTGACCATCTCCTGTATCATGTCTGCAGTCTCTGACCATCTCCTATATTATGTCTGCAGTCTCTGACCATCTCCTGTACTATGATTGCAGTCTCTGACCGCCTCCTGTTTCATGTCTGCAGTCTCTGACCATCTCCTGTATTATGTCTGCAGTCTCTGACCATCTCCTGTACCATGTCTACAGTCTCTGACTGTCTCTTGTATCATGTCTGCAGTCAATGACTTTCTCCTGTATTATGTCTGCAGTTTCTGACCATCTCCTGTATTATGTCTGCAGTCTCTGACCATCTCCAGTACTATGATTGCAGTCTCTGACCATCTCTTGTACTATGATTGCAGTGTCTGACCGCCTCTTGTTTCATGTCTGCAGTCTCTGACCATCTCTTGTACTATGATTGCAGTGTCTGACCGCCTCTTGTTTCATGTCTGCAGTCTCTGACCATCTTCTGTACCACGTCTGCAGTCTCTGACCATCTCATGTACCATGTCTTCAGTCTCTGACCATCTCTTGTATTATGTTTGCAGTTTCTGACCATCTCCTGTATTATGTCTGCAGTCTCTGACCATCTCCTGTACTATGATTGCAGTCTCTGACTGTCTCTTGTATCATGTCTGCAGTCTCTGTCCATCTCTTGTATCAGGTCTGCAGTCTCTGACCGTCTCTTGTACTATGATTGCAGTCTCTGACCATCTCCTGTACTATGATCGCAGTCTCTGACCGCCTCTAGTTTCATATCTGCAATCTCTGACCATCTCCTTTACCATGTCTGCAGTCTCTGACGATCTCCTGTATTATGTCTGCAGTCTCTGACCATCTCCTGTACCATGTCTGCAGTCTATGACCATCTCCTGTACTATGATTGCAGTCTCTGACCATCTCCTGTACCATGTCTGCAGTCTCTGACCATCTCCTGTATTATGTCTGCAGTCTCTGACCATCTCCTGTATTATGTCTGCAGTCTCTGACCATCTCCTGTACCATGTCTGCAGTCTCTGACCATCTCCTGTATTATGTCTGCAGTCTCTGACCATCTCCTGTACCAGGTCTGCAGTCTCTGACCATCTCCTGTATTATGTCTGCAGTCTCTGACCATCTCCTGTATTATGTCTGCAGTCTCTGACCATCTCCTGTACCATGTCTGCAGTCTCTGACCATCTCCTGTATTATACTGCAGTCTCTGACCATCTCCTGTATTATGTCTGCAGTCTCTGACCATCTCCTGTACTATGATTGCAGTCTCTGACCATCTCCTGTACCATGTCTGCAGTCTCTGACCATCTCCTGTATTATGTCTGCAGTCTCTGACCATCTCCTGTACCATGTCTACAGTCTCTGCCTGTCTCTTGTATCATGTCTGCAGTCTCTGACTATCTCCTGTATTATGTCTGCAGTATCTGACCATCTCCTGTATTATGTCTGCAGTCTCTGTCCATCGCTTTTATCATGTCTGCAGTCTCTGACCATCTCCTGTATTATGTCTGCAGTCTCTGACCATCTTCTGTACCATGTCTACAGTCTCTGACTTTCTCTTGTATCATGTCTGCAGTCACATACTATCTCCTTTATTATGTCTGCAGTCTCTGACCATCTCTTGTATTATGTCTGCAGTCTCTGACCATCTCCTGTACTATGATTGCAGTCTCTGACCATCTCTTGTACTATGATTGCAGTGTCTGACCACCTCTTGTTTCATGTCTGCAGTCTCTGTCCATCTCCTGTATCATGTCTGCAGTCGCTGACCATCTTCTGTACCACGTCTGCAGTCTCTGACCATCTCATGTACCATGTCTTCAGTCTCTAACCATCTCCTGTATCATGTCTGCAGTCTCTCTCCATCTCTTGTATAAGGTCTGCAGTCTCTGACCATCTCCTGTATTATGTCTGCGGTTTCTGACCATCTCCTGTATTATGTCTGCAGTCTCTGACCATCTCCTGTACTATGATTGCAGTCTCTGACTGTCTCTTGTATCATGTCTGCAGTCTCTGTCCATCTCTTGTATAAGGTCTGTAGTCTCTGACCATCTCCTGTATTATGTCTGCAGTCTCTAACCATCTCCTGTATTATGTCTACAGTCTCTGACAGCCCCTGCAACATGTCTACAGTCTCTGACCATCTCCTATATTATGTTTGCAGTCTCTGACCGTCTCCTGTACTATGATTGCAGTCTCTGACCATCTCCTGTACTATGATTGCAGTCTCTGACCGCCTCTAGTTTCATGTCTGCAGACTCTGACCATCTCCTGTACCATGTCTACAGTCTCTGACTGTCTCTTGTATCTTGTCTGCAGTCTCTGACTATCTCCTGTATTATGTCTGCAGTCTCTGACCATCTCCTGTATTATGTCTGCAGTCTCTGACCATCTCCTGTACCATGTCTGCAGTCTCTGACCATCTCCTGTATTATGTCTGCAGTCTCTGACCATCTCCTGTACCATGTCTACAGTCTCTGCCTGTCTCTTGTATCATGTCTGCAGTCTCTGACTATCTCCTGTATTATGTCTGCAGTCTCTGACCATCTCCTGTGTTATGTCTGCAGTCTCTGTCCGTCTCTTTTATCATGTCTGCAGTCTCTGTCCATCTCTTGTATAAGGTCTGCAGTCTCTAACCATCTCCTGTATTATGTCTGCAGTCTCTGACCATCTCCTGTATTATGTCTGCTGTCTCTGACCATCTCCTGTACTATGATTGCAGTCTCTGACCATCTCTTGTATCATGTCTGCAGTCTCTGTCCATCTCTTGTATCATGTCTGCAGTCTCTGACCATCTCCTGTATTATGTCTGCGGTCTCTGACCATCTCCTGTACTATGATTGCAGTCTCTGACCGCCTCCTGTTTCATGTCTGCAGTCTTTGACCATCTCCTGTATTATGTCTGCAGTCTCTGACCATCTCCTGTATCATGTCTACAGTCTCTTACTGTCTCTTGTATCATGTCTGCAGTCTCTGACCATGTCCTGCATTATGTCTGCAGTCACTGACCATCTAGTGTATTATGTCTGCAGTCTCTGACCATCTCCTGTATTATGTCTGGAGTCTCTGACCATCTCCTGTATCATGTCTGCAGTCTCTGACCATCTCCTATATTATGTCTGCAGTCTCTGACCATCTCCTGTACTATGATTGCAGTCTCTGACCGCCTCCTGTTTCATGTCTGCAGTCTCTGACCATCTCCTGTATTATGTCTGCAGTCTCTGACCATCTCCTGTACCATGTCTACAGTCTCTGACTGTCTCTTGTATCATGTCTGCAGTCAATGACTTTCTCCTGTATTATGTCTGCAGTTTCTGACCATCTCCTGTATTATGTCTGCAGTCTCTGACCATCTCCAGTACTATGATTGCAGTCTCTGACCATCTCTTGTACTATGATTGCAGTGTCTGACCGCCTCTTGTTTCATGTCTGCAGTCTCTGACCATCTCTTGTACTATGATTGCAGTGTCTGACCGCCTCTTGTTTCATGTCTGCAGTCTCTGACCATCTTCTGTACCACGTCTGCAGTCTCTGACCATCTCATGTACCATGTCTTCAGTCTCTGACCATCTCTTGTATTATGTTTGCAGTTTCTGACCATCTCCTGTATTATGTCTGCAGTCTCTGACCATCTCCTGTACTATGATTGCAGTCTCTGACTGTCTCTTGTATCATGTCTGCAGTCTCTGTCCATCTCTTGTATCAGGTCTGCAGTCTCTGACCATCTCCTGTATTATGTCTGCAGTCTCTAACCTTCTCCTGTATCATGTCTACAGTCTCTGACAGCCCCTGCATCATGTCTACAGTCTCTTACCATCTCCTATATTATGTCTGCAGTCTCTGACCGTCTCCTGTACTATGATTGCAGTCTCTGACCGCCTCTAGATTCATGTCTGCAGTCTCTGAACATCTCCTGTACAATGTCTGCAGTCTTTGACCATCTCCTGTATTATGTCTGCAGTCTATGATCATCTCCTGTACCATGTCTACAGTCTCTGACCATCTCCTGTATCATGTCTACAGTCTCTGACCATCTCCTGTACTATGATTGCAGTCTCTGACCATCTCCTGTACTATGATTGCAGTCTCTGACCATCTCCTGTACCATGTCTGCAGTCTCTGACCATCTCCTGTATTATGTCTGCAGTCTCTGACCATCTCCTGTACCATGTCTGCAGTCTTTGACTGTCTCTTGTATCATGTCTGCAGTCTCTGACTATCTCCTGTATTATGTCTGCAGTCTCTGACCATCTCCTGTATTATGTCTGCAGTCTCTGTCCGTCTCTTGTATCACGTCTGCAGTCTCTGTCCATCTCTTGTATAAGGTCTGCAGTCTCTGACCATCTCCTGTATTATGTCTGCAGTCTCTGACCATCTCCTTTATTATGTCTGCAGTCTCTGACCATCTCCTGTATTATGATTGCAGTCTCTGACCATCTCCTGTATTATGTCCGCAGTCTCTGACCATCTCCTGTATTATGTCTGCAGTCTCTGACCATCTCCTGTACTATGATTGCAGTCTCTGACCGTCTCTTGTATCATGTCTGCAGTCTCTGTCCATCTCTTGTATCATGTCTGCAGTCTCTGACCATCTCCTCTATTATGTCTGCAGTCTCTGACCATCTCCTGTATCATGTCTACAGTCTCTGACTGTCTCTTGTATCATGTCTGCAGTCTCTGACCATCTCCTGTATTATGTCTGCAGTCACTGACCATCTCCTGTATTATGTTTGCAGTCTCTGACCATCTCCTGTATTATGTCTGCAGTCTCTGACCATCTCCTGTATCATGTCTGCAGTCTCTGACCATCTCCTGTATTATGTCTGCAGTATCTGACCATCTCCTGTACTATGATTGCAGTCTCTGACAGTCTCTTGTATCATGTCTACAGTCTCTGACCATCTCCTGTACTATGTCTGCAGTCTCTGACCATCTCTTGTACTATGTCTGCAATCTCTGACCATCTCCTGTACTATGATTGCAGTCTCTGACCGCCTCTTGTTTCATGTCTGCAGTCTTTGACCATCTCCTGTATCATGTCTGCAGTCTCTGACCATCTTCTGTACCACGTCTGCAGTCTCCGACCATCTCATGTACCATGTCTTCAGTCTCTGGCCATCTCCTGTATTATGTCTGCAGTCTCTGACCATCTCCAGTGTCATGTCTACAGTCTCTGACTGTCTCTTGTATCATGTCTACAGTCTCTGACCATCTCCTATATTATGTCTGCAGTATCTGACCATCTCCTGTAGTATGTCTGAAGTCTCTGACCATCTCCTGTACTATGATTGCAGTCTCTGGCCATCTCCTGTACTATGATTGCAGTGTCTGACCGCCTCTTGTTTCATGTCTGCAGTCTCTGACCATCTCCTGTATCATGTCTGCAGTCTCTGACCATCTCCTGTACCACGTCTGCAGTCTCTGACCATCTTCTGTACCACGTCTGCAGTCTCTGACCATCTCATGTACCATGTCTTCAGTCTCTGACCATCTCCTGTATTATGTCTGCAGTTTCTGACCATCTCCTGTATTATGTCTCAATCTCTGACCATCTCCTATACTATGATTGCAGTCTCTGACCGTCTCTTGTATCATGTCTGCAGTCTCTGACCATCTTTTGTATCAGGTCTACAGTCTCTGACCATCTCCTGTATTATGTGTGCACTCACTGACCATCTCCTGTATTATGTCTGCAGTCTCTGACCATATCCTATACTATGATTGCAGTCTCTGACCATCTCCTGTACTATGATTGCAGTCCCTGACCGCCTCTTGTTTCATGTCTGCAGTCTCTGACCATCTCCTGTATTATGTCTGCAGTCTCTGACCATCTTCTGTATCATGTCTACAGTCTCTGACCATCTCCTGTACTATGATTGCAGTCTCTGACAGTCTCTTGTATCATGTCTACAGTCTCTGACCATCTCCTGTACTATGTCTGCAGTCTCTGACCATCTCCTGTACTATGTCTGCAGTCTCTGACCATCTCCGGTACTATAATTGCAGTCTCTGACCGCCTCTTGTTTCATGTCTGCAGTCTTTGACCATCTCCTGCATCATGTCTACAGTCTCGGACTGTCTCTTGTATCATGTCTTCAGTCTCTGACCATCTCCTATATTATGTCTGCAGTCTCTGACCATCTCCTGTATCACGTCTACAGTCTCGGACTGTCTATTGTATTATGTTTACAGTCTCTGACCATCTCCTGTATGATGTCTGCAGTATCTGACCATCTCCTGTACTATGTCTGCAGTCTCTGACCATCTCCTGTACTATGATTGCAGTCTCTGACCACCTCTTGTTTCATGTCTGCAGTCTCTGACCATCTCCTGTATCATGTCTATAGTCTCGGACTGTCTCTTGTATCATGTATGCAGTCTCTGACCATCTCCTGTATTATGTCTGCAGTCTCTGACCATCTCCTGTACTATGATTGCAGTCTCTGACTGCCTCTTGTTTCATGTCTGCAGTCTTTGACCATCTCCTGCATCATGTCTACAGTCTCGGACTGTCTCTTGTATCATGTCTTCAGTCTCTGACCATCTCCTATATTATGTCTGCAGTCTCTGACCATCTCCTGTATCATGTCTACAGACTCGGACTGTCTCTTGTATCATGTCTACAGTCTCTGACCATCTCCTGTATGATGTCTGCAGTCTCTGACCATCTCCTGTACTATGTCTGCAGTCTCTGACCATCTCCTGTACTATGATTGCAGTCTCTGACCGCCTCTTGTTTCATGTCTGCAGTCTCTGACCATCTCTTGTATCATGTCTACAGTCTCTGACCATCTCCTGTACTATGTCTGCAGTCTCTGACCATCTCCTGTACTATGTCTGCAGTCTCTGACCATCTCCGGTACTATAATTGCAGTCTCTGACCGCCTCTTGTTTCATGTCTGCAGTCTTTGACCATCTCCTGCATCATGTCTACAGTCTCGGACTGTCTCTTGTATCATGTCTTCAGTCTCTGACCATCTCCTATATTATGTCTGCAGTCTCTGACCATCACCTGTATCATGTCTACAGTCTCGGACTGTCTCTTGTATCATGTCTACAGTCTCTGACCATCTCCTGTATGATGTCTGCAGTCTCTGACCATCTCCTGTACTATGTCTGCAGTCTCTGACCATCTCCTGTACTATGATTGCAGTCTCTGACCGCCTCTTGTTTCATGTCTGCAAACTCTGACCATCTCCTGTATCATGTCTATAGTCTCGGACTGTCTCTTGTATCATGTATGCAGTCTCTGACCATCTCCTGTATTATGTCTGCAGTCTCTGACCATCTCCTGTACTATGATTGCAGTCTCTGACCGCCTCTTGTTTCATGTCTGCAGTCTCTGAGCATCTCCTGTACCATGTCTGCAGTCTCTGACCATCTCCTGTATCATGTCTACAGTCTCGGACTGTCTCTTGTATCATGTATGCAGTCTCTGACCATCTCCTGTATTATGTCTGCAGTCTCTGACCATCTCCTGTACTATGATTGCAGTCTCTGACCGCCTCTTGTTTCATGTCTGCAGTCTCTGAGCATCTCCTGTATCATGTCTACAGTCTCGGACTGTCTCTTGTATCATGTATGCAGTCTCTGACCATCTCCTGTATTATGTCTGCAGTCTCTGACCATCTCCTGTACTATGATTGCAGTCTCTGACCGCCTCTTGTTTCATGTCTGCAGTCTCTGAGCATCTCCTGTATCATGTCTACAGTCTCGGACTGTCTCTTGTATCATGTATGCAGTCTCTGACCATCTCCTGTACTATGTCTGCAGTCTCTGACCATCTCCTGTACTATGATTGCAGTCTCTGACCGCCTCTTGTTTCATATCTGCAGTCTCTGACCATCTCCTGTATCATGTCTACAGTCTCTGACCATCTCCTGTACTATGTCTGCAGTCTCTGACCATCTCCTGTACTATATCTGCAGTCTCTGACCATCTCCGGTACTATAATTGCAGTCTCTGACCGCCTCTTGTTTCATGTCTGCAGTCTTTGACCATCTCCTGCATCATGTCTACAGTCTCGGACTGTCTCTTGTATCATGTCTTCAGTCTCTGACCATCTCCTATATTATGTCTGCAGTCTCTGACCATCTCCTGTATCATGTCTACAGTCTCGGACTGTCTCTTGTATCATGTCTACAGTCTCTGACCATCTCCTGTATGATGTCTGCAGTCTCTGACCATCTCCTGTACTATGTCTGCAGTCTCTGACCATCTCCTGTACTATGATTGCAGTCTCTGACCGCCTCTTGTTTCATGTCTGCAGTCTCTGACCATCTCCTGTATCATGTCTATAGTCTCGGACTGTCTCTTGTATCATGTATGCAGTCTCTGACCATCTCCTGTATTATGTCTGCAGTCTCTGACCATCTCCTGTACTATGATTGCAGTCTCTGACCGCCTCTTGTTTCATGTCTGCAGTCTCTGAGCATCTCCTGTACCATGTCTGCAGTCTCTGACCATCTCCTTTATCATGTCTACAGTCTCGGACTGTCTCTTGTATCATGTATGCAGTCTCTGACCATCTCCTGTATTATGTCTGCAGTCTCTGACCATCTCCTGTACTATGATTGCAGTCTCTGACCGCCTCGTGTTTCATGTCTGCAGTCTCTGAGCATCTCCTGTATCATGTCTACAGTCTCGGACTGTCTCTTGTATCATGTATGCAGTCTCTGAACATCTCCTGTACTATGATTGCAGTCTCTGACCATCTCCTGTACCATGTCTGCAGTCTCTGACCATCTCCTGTATTATGTCTGCAGTCTCTGACCATCTCCTGTACCATGTCTACAGTCTCTGACTGTCTCTTGTATCATGTCTGCAGTCACAGACTATCTCCTGTATTATGTCTGCAGTCTCTGACCATCTCCTGTATTATGTCTGCAGTCTCTGACCATCTCCTGTACTATGATTGCAGTCTCTGACCATCTCTTGTACTATGATTGCAGTGTCTGACCGCCTCTTGTTTCATGTCTGCAGTCTCTGACCATCTCCTGTATCATGTCTGCAGTCTCTGACCATCTTCTGTACTACGTCTGCAGTCTCTGACCATCTCATGTACCATGTCTTCAGTCTTTAACCATCTCCTGTATTATGTCTGAAGTTTCTGACCATCTCCTGTATTATGTCTGCAGTCTCTGACCATCTCCTGTACTATGATTGCAGTCTCTGACTGTCTCTTGTATCATGTCTGCAGTCTCTGTCCATCTCTTGTATCAGGTCTGCAGTCTCTGACCATGTCCTGTATTATGTCTGCAGTCTCTAACCATCTCTTGTATCATGTCTACAGTGTCTGACAGCCCCTGCATCATGTCTACAGTCTCTGACCATCTCCTATATTGTGTCTGCAGTCTCTGACCGTCTCCTGTACTATGATTGCAGTCTCTGACCATCTCCTGTACTATGATCGCAGTCTCTGACCGCCTCTAGTTTCATGTCTGCAATCTCTGACCATCTCCTTTACCATGTCTGTAGTCTCTGACGATCTCCTGTATTATGTCTGCAGTCTCTGACCATCTCCTGTACCATGTCTGCAGTCTTTGACCATCTCCTGTACTATGATTGCAGTCTCTGACCATCTCCTGTACCATGTCTGCAGTCTCTGACCATCTCCTGTATTATGTCTGCAGTCTCTGACCATCTCCTGTATTATGTCTGCAGTCTCTGACCATCTCCTGTACCATGTCTGCAGTCTCTGACCATCTCCTGTATTATGTCTGCAGTCTCTGACCATCTCCTGTACCATGTCTGCAGTCTCTGACCATCTCCTGTATTATGTCTACAGTCTCTGACCATCTCCTGTATTATGTCTGCAGTCTCTGACCATCTCCTGTACCATGTCTGCAGTCTCTGACCATCTCCTGTATTATACTGCAGTCTCTGACCATCTCCTGTATTATGTCTGCAGTCTCTGACCATCTCCTGTACTATGATTGCAGTCTCTGACCATCTCCTGTACCATGTCTGCAGTCTCTGACCATCTCCTGTATTATGTCTGCAGTCTCTGACCATCTCCTGTACCATGTCTACAGTCTCTGCCTGTCTCTTGAATCATGTCTGCAGTCTCTGACCATCTCCTGTATTATGTCTGGAGTATCTGACCATCTCCTGTATTATGTCTGCAGTCTCTGTCCATCGCTTTTATCATGTCTGCAGTCTCTGACCATCTCCTGTATTACGTCTGCAGTCTCTGACCATCTTCTGTACCATGTCTACAGTCTCTGACTTTCTCTTGTATCATGTCTGCAGTCACATACTATCTCCTTTATTATGTCTGCAGTCTCTGACCATCTCCTGTATTATGTCTGCAGTCTCTGACCATCTCCTGTACTATGATTGCAGTCTCTGACCATCTCTTGTACTATGATTGCAGTGTCTGACCACCTCTTGTTTCATGTCTGCAGTCTCTGTCCATCTCCTATATCATGTCTGCAGTCTCTGACCATCTTCTGTACCACGTCTGCAGTCTCTGACCATCTCATGTACCATGTCTTCAGTCTCTAACCATCTCCTGTATCATGTCTGCAGTCTCTGTCCATCTCTTGTATAAGGTCTGCAGTCTCTGACCATCTCCTGTATTATGTCTGCAGTTTCTGACCATCTCCTGTATTATGTCTGCAGTCTCTGACCATCTCCTGTACTATGATTGCAGTCTCTGACTGTCTCTTGTATCATGTCTGCAGTCTCTATCCATCTCTTGTATAAGGTCTGTAGTCTCTGACCATCTCCTGTATTATGTCTGCAGTCTCTAACCATCTCCTGTATCATATCTACAGTCTCTGACAGCCCCTGCATCATGTCTACAGTCTCTGACCATCTCCTATATTATGTTTGTTGCAGTCTCTGACCGTCTCCTGTACTATGATTGCAGTCTCTGACCATCTCCTGTACTATGATTGCAGTCTCTGACCGCCTCTAGTTTCATGTCTGCAGTTTCTGACCATCTCCTGTACCATGTCTGCAGTCTCTGACCATCTCCTGTATTATGTCTGCAGTCTCTGACCATCTCCTGCATCATGTCTACAGTCTCGGACTGTCTCTTGTATCATGTCTTCAGTCTCTGACCATCTCCTATATTATGTCTGCAGTCTCTGACCATCTCCTGTATCATGTCTACAGTCTCGGACTGTCTCTTGTATCATGTCTACAGTCTCTGACCATCTCCTGTATGATGTCTGCAGTCTCTGACCATCTCCTGTACTATGTCTGCAGTCTCTGACCATCTCCTGTACTATGATTGCAGTCTCTGACCGCCTCTTGTTTCATGTCTGCAGTCTCTGACCATCTCCTGTATCATGTCTATAGTCTCGGACTGTCTCTTGTATCATGTATGCAGTCTCTGACCATCTCCTGTATTATGTCTGCAGTCTCTGACCATCTCCTGTACTATGATTGCAGTCTCTGACCGCCTCTTGTTTCATGTCTGCAGTCTCTGAGCATCTCCTGTACCATGTCTGCAGTCTCTGACCATCTCCTTTATCATGTCTACAGTCTCGGACTGTCTCTTGTATCATGTATGCAGTCTCTGACCATCTCCTGTATTATGTCTGCAGTCTCTGACCATCTCCTGTACTATGATTGCAGTCTCTGACCGCCTCTTGTTTCATGTCTGCAGTCTCTGAGCATCTCCTGTATCATGTCTACAGTCTCGGACTGTCTCTTGTATCATGTATGCAGTCTCTGACCATCTCCTGTATTATGTCTGCAGTCTCTGACCATCTCCTGTACTATGATTGCAGTCTCTGACCGCCTCTTGTTTCATGTCTGCAGTCTCTGACTATCTCCTGTACCATGTCTACAGTCTCTGACTGTCTCTTGTATCATGTCTGCAGTCACAGACTATCTTCTGTATTATGTCTGCAGTCTCTGACCATCTCCTGTATTATGTCTGCAGTCTCTGACCATCTCCTGTACTATGATTGCAGTCTCTGACCATCTCTTGTACTATGATTGCAGTGTCTGACCGCCTCTTGTTTCATGTCTGCAGTCTCTGACCATCTCCTGTATCATGTCTGCAGTCTCTGACCATCTTCTGTACTACGTCTGCAGTCTCTGACCATCTCATGTACCATGTCTTCAGTCTTTAACCATCTCCTGTATAAGGTCTGTAGTCTCTGACCATCTCCTGTATTATGTCAGCAGTCTCTAACCATCTCCTGTATTATGTCTACAGTCTCTGACAGCCCCTGCATCATGTCTACAGTCTCTGACCATCTCCTATATTATGTTTGCAGTCTCTGACCGTCTCCTGTACTATGATTGCAGTCTCTGACCATCTCCTGTACTATGATTGCAGTCTCTGACCGCCTCTAGTTTCATGTCTGCAGTCTCTGACCATCTCCTGTACCATGTCTGCAGTCTCTGACCATCTCCTGTATTATGTCTGCAGTCTCTAACCATCTCCTGTATCATATCTACAGTCTCTGACAGCCCCTGCATCATGTCTACAGTCTCTGACCATCTCCGATATTATGTTTGTTGCAGTCTCTGACCGTCTCCTGTACTATGATTGCAGTCTCTGACCATCTCCTGTACTATGATTGCAGTCTCTGACCGCCTCTAGTTTCATGTCTGCAGTTTCTGACCATCTCCTGTACCATGTCTGCAGTCTCTGACCATCTCCTGTATTATGTCTGCAGTCTCTGACCATCTCCTGTACTATGATTGCAGTCTCTGACCATCTCCTGTACCATGTCTGCAGTCTCTGACCATCTCCTGTATTATGTCTGCAGACTCTGACCATCTCCTGTACCATGTCTACAGTCTCTGACTGTCTCTTGTATCTTGTCTGCAGTCTCTGACTATCTCCTGTATTATGTCTGCAGTCTCTGACCATCTCCTGTATTATGTCTGCAGTCTCTGACCATCTCCTGTACCATGTCTGCAGTCTCTGACCATCTCCTGTATTATGTCTGCAGACTCTGACCATCTCCTGTATTATGTCTGCAGTCTCTGACCATCTCCTGTACTATGATTGCAGTCTCTGACCGCCTCTTGTTTCATGTCTGCAGTCTCTGACTATCTCCTGTACCATGTCTACAGTCTCTGACTGTCTCTTGTATCATGTCTGCAGTCACAGACTATCTCCTGTATTATGTCTGCAGTCTCTGACCATCTCCTGTATTATGTCTGCAGTTTCTGACCATCTCCTGTACTATGATTGCAGTCTCTGACCATCTCTTGTACTATGATTGCAGTGTCTGACCGCCTCTTGTTTCATGTCTGCAGTCTCTGACCATCTCCTGTATCATGTCTGCAGTCTCTGACCATCTTCTGTACTACGTCTGCAGTCTCTGACCATCTCATGTACCATGTCTTCAGTCTTTAACCATCTCCTGTATTATGTCTGAAGTTTCTGACCATCTCCTGTATTATGTCTGCAGTCTCTGACCATCTCCTGTACTATGATTGCAGTCTCTGACTGTCTCTTGTATCATGTCTGCAGTCTCTGTCCATCTCTTGTATCAGGTCTGCAGTCTCTGACCATGTCCTGTATTATGTCTGCAGTCTCTAACCATCTCCTGTATCATGTCTACAGTGTCTGACAGCCCCTGCATCATGTCTACAGTCTCTGACCATCTCCTATATTATGTCTGCAGTCTCTGACCGTCTCCTGTACTATGATTGCAGTCTCTGACCATCTCCTTTACTATGATCGCAGTCTCTGACCGCCTCTAGTTTCATGTCTGCAATCTCTGACCATCTCCTTTACCATGTCTGCAGTCTCTGACGATCTCCTGTATTATGTCTGCAGTCTCTGACCATCTCCTGTACCATGTCTGCAGTCTATGACCATCTCCTGTACTATGATTGCAGTCTCTGACCATCTACTGTACCATGTCTGCAGTCTCTGACCATCTCCTGTATTATGTCTGCAGTCTCTGACCATCTCCTGTATTATGTCTGCAGTCTCTGACCATCTCCTGTACCATGTCTGCAGTCTCTGACCATCTCCTGTATTATGTCTGCAGTCTCTGACCATCTCCTGTACCATGTCTGCAGTCTCTGACCATCTCCTGTATTATGTCTGCAGTCTCTGACCATCTCCTGTATTATGTCTGCAGTCTCTGACCATCTCCTGTACCATGTCTGCAGTCTCTGACCATCTCCTGTATTATACTGCAGTCTCTGACCATCTCCTGTATTATGTCTGCAGTCTCTGACCATCTCCTGTACTATGATTGCAGTCTCTGACCATCTCCTGTACCATGTCTGCAGTCTCTGACCATCTCCTGTATTATGTCTGCAGTCTCTGACCATCTCCTGTACCATGTCTACAGTCTCTGCCTGTCTCTTGTATCATGTCTGCAGTCTCTGACCATCTCCTGTATTATGTCTGCAGTATCTGACCATCTCCTGTATTATGTCTGCAGTCTCTGTCCATCGCTTTTATCATGTCTGCAGTCTCTGACCATCTCCTGTATTACGTCTGCAGTCTCTGACCATCTTCTGTACCATGTCTACAGTCTCTGACTTTCTCTTGTATCATGTCTGCAGTCACATACTATCTCCTTTATTATGTCTGCAGTCTCTGACCATCTCCTGTATTATGTCTGCAGTCTCTGACCATCTCCTGTACTATGATTGCAGTCTCTGACCATCTCTTGTACTATGATTGCAGTGTCTGACCACCTCTTGTTTCATGTCTGCAGTCTCTGTCCATCTCCTATATCATGTCTGCAGTCTCTGACCATCTTCTGTACCACGTCTGCAGTCTCTGACCATCTCATGTACCATGTCTTCAGTCTCTAACCATCTCCTGTATCATGTCTGCAGTCTCTGTCCATCTCTTGTATAAGGTCTGCAGTCTCTGACCATCTCCTGTATTATGTCTGCAGTTTCTGACCATCTCCTGTATTATGTCTGCAGTCTCTGACCATCTCCTGTACTATGATTGCAGTCTCTGACTGTCTCTTGTATCATGTCTGCAGTCTCTGTCCATCTCTTGTATAAGGTCTGTAGTCTCTGACCATCTCCTGTATTATGTCTGCCGTCTCTAACCATCTCCTGTATTATGTCTACAGTCTCTGACAGCCCCTGCATCATGTCTACAGTCTCTGACCATCTCCTCTATTATGTTTGCAGTCTCTGACCGTCTCCTGTACTATGATTGCAGTCTCTGACCATCTCCTGTACTATGATTGCAGTCTCTGACCGCCTCTAGTTTCATGTCTGCAGTCTCTGACCATCTCCTGTACCATGTCTGCAGTCTCTGACCATCTCCTGTATTATGTCTGCAGTCTCTAACCATCTCCTGTATCATATCTACAGTCTCTGACAGCCCCTGCATCATGTCTACAGTCTCTGACCATCTCCTATATTATGTTTGTTGCAGTCTCTGACCGTCTCCTGTACTATGATTGCAGTCTCTGACCATCTCCTGTACTATGATTGCAGTCTCTGACCGCCTCTAGTTTCATGTCTGCAGTCTCTGACCATCTCCTGTACCATGTCTGCAGTCTCTGACCATCTCCTGTATTATGTCTGCAGTCTCTGACCATCTCCTGTACTATGATTGCAGTCTCTGACCATCTCCTGTACCATGTCTGCAGTCTCTGACCATCTCCTGTATTATGTCTGCAGACTCTGACCATCTCCTGTACCATGTCTACAGTCTCTGACTGTCTCTTGTATCTTGTCTGCAGTCTCTGACTATCTCCTGTATTATGTCTGCAGTCTCTGACCATCTCCTGTATTATGTCTGCAGTCTCTGACCATCTCCTGTACCATGTCTGCAGTCTCTGACCATCTCCTGTGTTATGTCTGCAGTCTCTGTCCGTCTCTTTTATCATGTCTGCAGTCTCTGTCCATCTCTTGTATAAGGTCTGCAGTCTCTAACCATCTCCTGTATTATGTCTGCAGTCTCTGACCATCTCCTGTATTATGTCTGCTGTCTCTGACCATCTCCTGTACTATGATTGCAGTCTCTGACCATCTCTTGTATCATGTCTGCAGTCTCTGTCCATCTCTTGTATCATGTCTGCAGTCTCTGACCATCTCCTGTATTATGTCTGCGGTCTCTGACCATCTCCTGTACTATGATTGCAGTCTCTGACCGCCTCCTGTTTCATGTCTGCAGTCTTTGACCATCTCCTGTATTATGTCTGCAGTCTCTGACCATCTCCTGTATCATGTCTACAGTCTCTTACTGTCTCTTGTATCATGTCTGCAGTCTCTGACCATGTCCTGTATTATGTCTGCAGTCACTGACCATCTAGTGTATTATGTCTGCAGTCTCTGACCATCTCCTGTATTATGTCTGGAGTCTCTGACCATCTCCTGTATCATGTCTGCAGTCTCTGACCATCTCCTATATTATGTCTGCAGTCTCTGACCATCTCCTGTACTATGATTGCAGTCTCTGACCGCCTCCTGTTTCATGTCTGCAGTCTCTGACCATCTCCTGTATTATGTCTGCAGTCTCTGACCATCTCCTGTACCATGTCTACAGTCTCTGACTGTCTCTTGTATCATGTCTGCAGTCAATGACTTTCTCCTGTATTATGTCTGCAGTTTCTGACCATCTCCTGTATTATGTCTGCAGTCTCTGACCATCTCCAGTACTATGATTGCAGTGTCTGACCGCCTCTTGTTTCATGTCTGCAGTCTCTGACCATCTCCTGTATCATGTCTGCAGTCTCTGACCATCTTCTGTACCACGTCTGCAGTCTCTGACCATCTCATGTACCATGTCTTCAGTCTCTGACCATCTCTTGTATTATGTTTGCAGTTTCTGACCATCTCCTGTATTATGTCTGCAGTCTCTGACCATCTCCTGTACTATGATTGCAGTCTCTGACTGTCTCTTGTATCATGTCTGCAGTCTCTGTCCATCTCTTGTATCAGGTCTGCAGTCTCTGACCATCTCCTGTATTATGTCTGCAGTCTCTAACCTTCTCCTGTATCATGTCTACAGTCTCTGACAGCCCCTGCATCATGTCTACAGTCTCTGACCATCTCCTATATTATGTCTGCAGTCTCTGACCGTCTCCTGTACTATGATTGCAGTCTCTGACCATCTCCTGTACTATGATTGCAGTCTCTGACCGCCTCTAGTTTCATGTCTGCAGTCTCTGACCATCTCCTGTACAATGTCTGCAGTCTTTGACCATCTCCTGTATTATGTCTGCAGTCTCCGACCATCTCCTGTATCATGTCTGCAGTCTCTGACCATCTCCTATATTATGTCTGCAGTCTCTGACCATCTCCTGTACTATGATTGCAGTCTCTGACCGCCTCCTGTTTCATGTCTGCAGTCTCTGACCATCTCCTGTATTATGTCTGCAGTCTCTGACCATCTCCTTTACCATGTCTACAGTCTCTGACTGTCTCTTGTATCATGTCTGCAGTCAATGACTTTCTCCTGTATTATGTCTGCAGTTTCTGACCATCTCCTGTATTATGTCTGCAGTCTCTGACCATCTCTTGTACTATGATTGCAGTGTCTGACCGCCTCTTGTTTCATGTCTGCAGTCTCTGACCATCTCCTGTATCATGTCTGCAGTCTCTGACCATCTTCTGTACCACGTCTGCAGTCTCTGACCATCTCATGTACCATGTCTTCAGTCTCTGACCATCTCTTGTATCAGGTCTGCAGTCTCTGGCCATCTCCTGTATTATGTCTGCAGTCTCTAACCTTCTCCTGTATCATGTCTACAGTCTCTGACAGCCCCTGCATCATGTCTACAGTCTCTGACCATCTCCTATATTATGTCTGCAGTCTCTGACCGTCTCCTGTACTATGATTGCAGTCTCTGACCATCTCCTGTACTATGATTGCAGTCTCTGACCGCCTCTAGTTTCATGTCTGCAGTCTCTGACCATCTCCTGTACAATGTCTGCAGTCTTTGACCATCTCCTGTATTATGTCTGCAGTCTATGACCATCTCCTGTACCATGTCTACAGTCTCTGACCATCTCCTGTATCATGTCTACAGTCTCTGACCATCTCCTGTACTATGATTGCAGTCTCTGACCATCTCCTGTACCATGTCTGCAGTCTCTGACCATCTCCTGTATTATGTCTGCAGTCTCTGACCATCTCCTGTATTATGTCTGCAGTCTCTGACCATCTCCTATACCATGTCTGCAGTCTCTGACCATCTCCTGTATTATACTGCAGTCTCTGACCATCTCCTGTATTATGTCTGCAGTCTCTGACCATCTCCTGTACTATGATTGCAGTCTCTGACCATCTCCTGTACCATGTCTGCAGTCTCTGACCATCTCCTGTATTATGTCTGCAGTCTCTGACCATCTCCTGTACCATGTCTACAGTCTCTGCCTGTCTCTTGTATCATGTCTGCAGTCTCTGACTATCTCCTGTATTATGTCTGCAGTATCTGACCATCTCCTGTATTATGTCTGCAGTCTCTGTCCATCGCTTTTATCATGTCTGCAGTCTCTGACCATCTCCTGTATTATGTCTGCAGTCTCTGACCATCTTCTGTACCATGTCTACAGTCTCTGACTGTCTCTTGTATCATGTCTGCAGTCACATACTATCTCCTTTATTATGTCTGCAGTCTCTGACCATCTCCTGTATTATGTCTGCAGTCTCTGACCATCTCCTGTACTATGTCTGCAGTCTCTGACCATCTCCTGTACTATGATTGCAGTCTCTGACCGCCTCTTGTTTCATGTCTGCAGTCTCTGACCATCTCCTGTATCATGTCTATAGTCTCAGACTGTCTCTTGTATCATGTATGCAGTCTCTGACCATCTCCTGTATTATGTCTGCAGTCTCTGACCATCTCCTGTATTATGTCTGCAGTCTCTGACCATCTCCTGTACCATGTCTGCAGTCTCTGACCATCTCCTGTATTATACTGCAGTCTCTGACCATCTCCTGTATTATGTCTGCAGTCTCTGACCATCTCCTGTACTATGATTGCAGTCTCTGACCATCTCCTGTACCATGTCTGCAGTCTCTGACCATCTCCTGTATTATGTCTGCCGTCTCTGACCATCTCCTGTACCATGTCTACAGTCTCTGCCTGTCTCTTGTGTCATGTCTGCAGTCTCTGACTATCTCCTGTATTATGGCTGCAGTATCTGACCATCTCCTGTATTATGTCTGCAGTCTCTGTCCATCGCTTTTATCATGTCTGCAGTCTCTGACCATCTCCTGTATTATGTCTGCAGTCTCTGACCATCTTCTGTACCATGTCTACAGTCTCTGACTTTCTCTTGTATCATGTCTGCAGTCACATACTATCTCCTTTATTATGTCTGCAGTCTCTGACCATCTCCTGTATTATGTCTGCAGTCTCTGACCATCTCCTGTACTATGATTGCAGTCTCTGACCATCTCTTGTACTATGATTGCAGTGTCTGACCACCTCTTGTTTCATGTCTGCAGTCTCTGTCCATCTCCTGTATCATGTCTGCAGTCTCTGACCATCTTCTGTACCACGTCTGCAGTCTCTGACCATCTCATGTACCATGTCTTCAGTCTCTAACCATCTCCTGTATCATGTCTGCAGTCTCTGTCCATCTCTTGTATAAGGTCTGCAGTCTCTGACCATCTCCTGTATTATGTCTGCAGTTTCTGACCATCTCCTGTATTATGTCTGCAGTCTCTGACCATCTCCTGTACTATGATTGCAGTCTCTGACTGTCTCTTGTATCATGTCTGCAGTCTCTGTCCATCTCTTGTATAAGGTCTGTAGTCTCTGACCATCTCCTGTATTATGTCTGCAGTCTCTAACCATCTCCTGTATTATGTCTACAGTCTCTGACAGCCCCTGCATCATGTCTACAGTCTCTGACCATCTCCTATATTATGTTTGCAGTCTCTGACCGTCTCCTGTACTATGATTGCAGTCTCTGACCATCTCCTGTACTATGATTGCAGTCTCTGACCGCCTCTAGTTTCATGTCTGCAGTCTCTGACCATCTCCTGTACCATGTCTGCAGTCTCTGACCATCTCCTGTATTATGTCTGCAGTCTCTAACCATCTCCTGTATCATATCTACAGTCTCTGACAGCCCCTGCATCATGTCTACAGTCTCTGACCATCTCCTATATTATGTTTGTTGCAGTCTCTGACCGTCTCCTGTACTATGATTGCAGTCTCTGACCATCTCCTGTACTATGATTGCAGTCTCTGACCGCCTCTAGTTTCATGTCTGCAGTCTCTGACCATCTCCTGTACCATGTCTGCAGTCTCTGACCATCTCCTGTATTATGTCTGCAGTCTCTGACCATCTCCTGTACTATGATTGCAGTCTCTGACCATCTCCTGTACCATGTCTGCAGTCTCTGACCATCTCCTGTATTATGTCTGCAGACTCTGACCATCTCCTGTACCATGTCTACAGTCTCTGACTGTCTCTTGTATCTTGTCTGCAGTCTCTGACTATCTCCTGTATTATGTCTGCAGTCTCTGACCATCTCCTGTATTATGTCTGCAGTCTCTGACCATCTCCTGTACCATGTCTGCAGTCTCTGACCATCTCCTGAATTATGTCTGCAGTCTCTGACCATCTCCTGTATTATGTCTGCAGTCTCTGACCATCTCCTGTACTATGATTGCAGTCTCTGACCGCCTCTTGTTTCATGTCTGCAGTCTCTGACTATCTCCTGTACCATGTCTACAGTCTCTGACTGTCTCTTGTATCATGTCTTCAGTCACAGACTATCTCCTTTATTATGTCTGCAGTCTCTGACCATCTCCTGTATTATGTCTGCAGTCTCTGACCATCTCCTGTACTATGATTGCAGTCTCTGACCATCTCTTGTACTATGATTGCAGTGTCTGACCACCTCTTGTTTCATGTCTGCAGTCTCTGTCCATCTCCTGTATCATGTCTGCAGTCTCTGACCATCTTCTGTACCACGTCTGCAGTCTCTGACCATCTCATGTACCATGTCTTCAGTCTCTAACCATCTCCTGTATCATGTCTGCAGTCTCTGTCCATCTCTTGTATAAGGTCTGCAGTCTCTGACCATCTCCTGTATTATGTCTGCAGTTTCTGACCATCTCCTGTATTATGTCTGCAGTCTCTGACCATCTCCTGTACTATGATTGCAGTCTCTGACTGTCTCTTGTATCATGTCTGCAGTCTCTGTCCATCTCTTGTATAAGGTCTGTAGTCTCTGACCATCTCCTGTATTATGTCTGCAGTCTCTAACCATCTCCTGTATTATGTCTACAGTCTCTGACAGCCCCTGCATCATGTCTACAGTCTCTGACCATCTCCTATATTATGTTTGCAGTCTCTGACCGTCTCCTGTACTATGATTGCAGTCTCTGACCATCTCCTGTACTATGATTGCAGTCTCTGACCGCCTCTAGTTTCATGTCTGCAGTCTCTGACCATCTCCTGTACCATGTCTGCCGTCTCTGACCATCTCCTGTATTATGTCTGCAGTCTCTAACCATCTCCTGTACTATGATTGCAGTCTCTGACCATCTCCTGTACCATGTCTGCAGTCTCTGACCATCTCCTGTATTATGTCTGCAGACTCTGACCATCTCCTGTACCATGTCTGCAGTCTATGACCATCTCCTGTACTATGATTGCAGTCTCTGACCATCTCCTGTACCATGTCTGCAGTCTCTGACCATCTCCTGTATTATGTCTGCAGTCTCTGACCATCTCCTGTATTATGTCTGCAGTCTCTGACCATCTCCTGTACATTGTCTGCAGTCTCTGACCATCTCCTGTATTATGTCTGCAGTCTCTGACCATCTCCTGTACCATGTCTGCAGTCTCTGACCATCTCCTGTATTATGTCTGCAGTCTCTGACCATCTCCTGTATTATGTCTGCAGTCTCTGACCATCTCCTATACCATGTCTGCAGTCTCTGACCATCTCCTGTATTATACTGCAGTCTCTGACCATCTCCTGTATTATGTCTGCAGTCTCTGACCATCTCCTGTACTATGATTGCAGTCTCTGACCATCTCCTGTACCATGTCTGCAGTCTCTGACCATCTCCTGTATTATGTCTGCAGTCTCTGACCATCTCCTGTACCATGTCTACAGTCTCTGCCTGTCTCTTGTATCATGTCTGCAGTCTCTGACTATCTCCTGTATTATGTCTGCAGTATCTGACCATCTCCTGTATTATGTCTGCAGTCTCTGTCCATCGCTTTTATCATGTCTGCAGTCTCTGACCATCTCCTGTATTATGTCTGCAGTCTCTGACCATCTTCTGTACCATGTCTACAGTCTCTGACTGTCTCTTGTATCATGTCTGCAGTCACATACTATCTCCTTTATTATGTCTGCAGTCTCTGACCATCTCCTGTATTATGTCTGCAGTCTCTGACCATCTCCTGTACTATGATTGCAGTCTGTGACCATCTCTTGTACTATGATTGCAGTGTCTGACCACCTCTTGTTTCATGTCTGCAGTCTCTGTCCATCTCCTGTATCATGTCTGCAGTCTCTGACCATCTTCTGTACCATGTCTGCAGTCTCTGACCATCTCATGTACCATGTCTTCAGTCTCTAACCATCTCCTGTATCATGTCTGCAGTCTCTGTCCATCTCTTGTATAAGGTCTGCAGTCTCTGACCATCTCCTGTATTATGTCTGCAGTTTCTGACCATCTCCTGTATTATGTCTGCAGTCTCTGACCATCTCCTGTACTATGATTGCAGTCTCTGACTGTCTCTTGTATCATGTCTGCAGTCTCTGTCCATCTCTTGTATAAGGTCTGTAGTCTCTGACCATCTCCTGTATTATGTCTGCAGTCTCTAACCATCTCCTGTATTATGTCTGCAGTCTCTGACCATCTCCTGTACCATGTCTACAGTCTCTGCCTGTCTCTTGTATCATGTCTGCAGTCTCTGACTATCTCCTGTATTATGGCTGCAGTATCTGACCATCTCCTGTATTATGTCTGCAGTCTCTGTCCATCGCTTTTATCATGTCTGCAGTCTCTGACCATCTCCTGTATTATGTCTGCAGTCTCTGACCATCTTCTGTACCATGTCTACAGTCTCTGACTTTCTCTTGTATCATGTCTGCAGTCACATACTATCTCCTTTATTATGTCTGCAGTCTCTGACCATCTCCTGTATTATGTCTGCAGTCTCTGACCATCTCCTGTACTATGATTGCAGTCTCTGACCATCTCTTGTACTATGATTGCAGTGTCTGACCACCTCTTGTTTCATGTCTGCAGTCTCTGTCCATCTCCTGTATCATGTCTGCAGTCTCTGACCATCTTCTGTACCACGTCTGCAGTCTCTGACCATCTCCTGTATCATGTCTGCAGTCTCTGTCCATCTCTTGTATAAGGTCTGCAGTCTCTGACCATCTCCTGTATTATGTCTGCAGTTTCTGACCATCTCCTGTATTATGTCTGCAGTCTCTGACCATCTCCTGTACTATGATTGCAGTCTCTGACTGTCTCTTGTATCATGTCTGCAGTCTCTGTCCATCTCTTGTATAAGGTCTGTAGTCTCTGACCATCTCCTGTATTATGTCTGCAGTCTCTAACCATCTCCTGTATTATGTCTACAGTCTCTGACAGCCCCTGCATCATGTCTACAGTCTCTGACCATCTCCTATATTATGTTTGCAGTCTCTGACCGTCTCCTGTACTATGATTGCAGTCTCTGACCATCTCCTGTACTATGATTGCAGTCTCTGACCGCCTCTAGTTTCATGTCTGCAGTCTCTGACCATCTCCTGTACCATGTCTGCAGTCTCTGACCATCTCCTGTATTATGTCTGCAGTCTCTAACCATCTCCTGTATCATATCTACAGTCTCTGACAGCCCCTGCATCATGTCTACAGTCTCTGACCATCTCCTATATTATGTTTGTTGCAGTCTCTGACCGTCTCCTGTACTATGATTGCAGTCTCTGACCATCTCCTGTACTATGATTGCAGTCTCTGACCGCCTCTAGTTTCATGTCTGCAGTCTCTGACCATCTCCTGTACCATGTCTGCAGTCTCTGACCATCTCCTGTATTATGTCTGCAGTCTCTGACCATCTCCTGTACTATGATTGCAGTCTCTGACCATCTCCTGTACCATGTCTGCAGTCTCTGACCATCTCCTGTATTATGTCTGCAGACTCTGACCATCTCCTGTACCATGTCTACAGTCTCTGACTGTCTCTTGTATCTTGTCTGCAGTCTCTGACTATCTCCTGTATTATGTCTGCAGTCTCTGACCATCTCCTGTATTATGTCTGCAGTCTCTGACCATCTCCTGTACCATGTCTGCAGTCTCTGACCATCTCCTGAATTATGTCTGCAGTCTCTGACCATCTCCTGTATTATGTCTGCAGTCTCTGACCATCTCCTGTACTATGATTGCAGTCTCTGACCGCCTCTTGTTTCATGTCTGCAGTCTCTGACTATCTCCTGTACCATGTCTACAGTCTCTGACTGTCTCTTGTATCATGTCTGCAGTCACAGACTATCTCCTTTATTATGTCTGCAGTCTCTGACCATCTCCTGTATTATGTCTGCAGTCTCTGACCATCTCCTGTACTATGATTGCAGTCTCTGACCATCTCTTGTACTATGATTGCAGTGTCTGACCACCTCTTGTTTCATGTCTGCAGTCTCTGTCCATCTCCTGTATCATGTCTGCAGTCTCTGACCATCTTCTGTACCACGTCTGCAGTCTCTGACCATCTCATGTACCATGTCTTCAGTCTCTAACCATCTCCTGTATCATGTCTGCAGTCTCTGTCCATCTCTTGTATAAGGTCTGCAGTCTCTGACCATCTCCTGTATTATGTCTGCAGTTTCTGACCATCTCCTGTATTATGTCTGCAGTCTCTGACCATCTCCTGTACTATGATTGCAGTCTCTGACTGTCTCTTGTATCATGTCTGCAGTCTCTGTCCATCTCTTGTATAAGGTCTGTAGTCTCTGACCATCTCCTGTATTATGTCTGCAGTCTCTAACCATCTCCTGTATTATGTCTACAGTCTCTGACAGCCCCTGCATCATGTCTACAGTCTCTGACCATCTCCTATATTATGTTTGCAGTCTCTGACCGTCTCCTGTACTATGATTGCAGTCTCTGACCATCTCCTGTACTATGATTGCAGTCTCTGACCGCCTCTAGTTTCATGTCTGCAGTCTCTGACCATCTCCTGTACCATGTCTGCCGTCTCTGACCATCTCCTGTATTATGTCTGCAGTCTCTAACCATCTCCTGTACTATGATTGCAGTCTCTGACCATCTCCTGTACCATGTCTGCAGTCTCTGACCATCTCCTGTATTATGTCTGCAGACTCTGACCATCTCCTGTACCATGTCTGCAGTCTATGACCATCTCCTGTACTATGATTGCAGTCTCTGACCATCTCCTGTACCATGTCTGCAGTCTCTGACCATCTCCTGTATTATGTCTGCAGTCTCTGACCATCTCCTGTATTATGTCTGCAGTCTCTGACCATCTCCTGTACCATGTCTGCAGTCTCTGACCATCTCCTGTATTATGTCTGCAGTCTCTGACCATCTCCTGTACCATGTCTGCAGTCTCTGACCATCTCCTGTATTATGTCTGCAGTCTCTGACCATCTCCTGTATTATGTCTGCAGTCTCTGACCATCTCCTATACCATGTCTGCAGTCTCTGACCATCTCCTGTATTATACTGCAGTCTCTGACCATCTCCTGTATTATGTCTGCAGTCTCTGACCATCTCCTGTACTATGATTGCAGTCTCTGACCATCTCCTGTACCATGTCTGCAGTCTCTGACCATCTCCTGTATTATGTCTGCAGTCTCTGACCATCTCCTGTACCATGTCTACAGTCTCTGCCTGTCTCTTGTATCATGTCTGCAGTCTCTGACTATCTCCTGTATTATGTCTGCAGTATCTGACCATCTCCTGTATTATGTCTGCAGTCTCTGTCCATCGCTTTTATCATGTCTGCAGTCTCTGACCATCTCCTGTATTATGTCTGCAGTCTCTGACCATCTTCTGTACCATGTCTACAGTCTCTGACTGTCTCTTGTATCATGTCTGCAGTCACATACTATCTCCTTTATTATGTCTGCAGTCTCTGACCATCTCCTGTATTATGTCTGCAGTCTCTGACCATCTCCTGTACTATGATTGCAGTCTCTGACCATCTCTTGTACTATGATTGCAGTGTCTGACCACCTCTTGTTTCATGTCTGCAGTCTCTGTCCATCTCCTGTATCATGTCTGCAGTCTCTGACCATCTTCTGTACCATGTCTGCAGTCTCTGACCATCTCATGTACCATGTCTTCAGTCTCTAACCATCTCCTGTATCATGTCTGCAGTCTCTGTCCATCTCTTGTATAAGGTCTGCAGTCTCTGACCATCTCCTGTATTATGTCTGCAGTTTCTGACCATCTCCTGTATTATGTCTGCAGTCTCTGACCATCTCCTGTACTATGATTGCAGTCTCTGACTGTCTCTTGTATCATGTCTGCAGTCTCTGTCCATCTCTTGTATAAGGTCTGTAGTCTCTGACCATCTCCTGTATTATGTCTGCAGTCTCTAACCATCTCCTGTATTATGTCTACAGTCTCTGACAGCCCCTGCATCATGTCTACAGTCTCTGACCATCTCCTATATTATGTTTGCAGTCTCTGACCGTCTCCTGTACTGTGATTGCAGTCTCTGACCATCTCCTGTACTATGATTGCAGTCTCTGACCGCCTCTAGTTTCATGTCTGCAGTCTCTGACCATCTCCTGTACCATGTCTGCAGTCTCTGACCATCTCCTGTATTATGTCTGCAGTCTCTATCCATCTCCTGCATCATATCTACAGTCTCTGACAGCCCCTGCATCATGTCTACAGTCTCTGACCATCTCCTATATTATGTTTGTTGCAGTCTCTGACCGTCTCCTGTACTATGATTGCAGTCTCTGACCATCTCCTGTACTATGATTGCAGTCTCTGACCGCCTCTAGTTTCATGTCTGCAGTCTCTGACCATCTCCTGTACCATGTCTGCAGTCTCTGACCATCTCCTGTATTATGTCTGCAGTCTCTGACCATCTCCTGTACTATGATTGCAGTCTCTGACCATCTCCTGTACCATGTCTGCAGTCTCTGACCATCTCCTGTATTATGTCTGCAGACTCTGACCATCTCCTGTACCATGTCTACAGTCTCTGACTGTCTCTTGTATCTTGTCTGCAGACTCTGACCATCTCCTGTACCATGTCTACAGTCTCTGACTGTCTCTTGTATCTTGTCTGCAGTCTCTGACTATCTCCTGTATTATGTCTGCAGTCTCTGACCATCTCCTGTATTATGTCTGCAGTCTCTGACCATCTCCTGTACCATGTCTGCAGTCTCTGACCATCTCCTGTATTATGTCTGCAGTCTCTGACCATCTCCTGTACCATGTCTACAGTCTCTGCCTGTCTCTTGTATCATGTCTGCAGTCTCTGACTATCTCCTGTATTATGTCTGCAGTCTCTGACCATCTCCTGTACCATGTCTGCAGTCTCTGACCATCTCCTGTATTATGTCTGCAGTCTCTAACCATCTCCTGTATCATATCTACAGTCTCTGACAGCCCCTGCATCATGTCTACAGTCTCTGACCATCTCCTATATTATGTTTGTTGCAGTCTCTGACCGTCTCCTGTACTATGATTGCAGTCTCTGACCATCTCCTGTACTATGATTGCAGTCTCTGACCGCCTCTAGTTTCATGTCTGCAGTCTCTGACCATCTCCTGTACCATGTCTGCAGTCTCTGACCATCTCCTGTATTATGTCTGCAGTCTCTGACCATCTCCTGTACTATGATTGCAGTCTCTGACCATCTCCTGTACCATGTCTGCAGTCTCTGACCATCTCCTGTATTATGTCTGCAGACTCTGACCATCTCCTGTACCATGTCTACAGTCTCTGACTGTCTCTTGTATCTTGTCTGCAGTCTCTGACTATCTCCTGTATTATGTCTGCAGTCTCTGACCATCTCCTGTATTATGTCTGCAGTCTCTGACCATCTCCTGTACCATGTCTGCAGTCTCTGACCATCTCCTGAATTATGTCTGCAGTCTCTGACCATCTCCTGTATTATGTCTGCAGTCTCTGACCATCTCCTGTACTATGATTGCAGTCTCTGACCGCCTCTTGTTTCATGTCTGCAGTCTCTGACTATCTCCTGTACCATGTCTACAGTCTCTGACTGTCTCTTGTATCATGTCTGCAGTCACAGACTATCTCCTTTATTATGTCTGCAGTCTCTGACCATCTCCTGTATTATGTCTGCAGTCTCTGACCATCTCCTGTACTATGATTGCAGTCTCTGACCATCTCTTGTACTATGATTGCAGTGTCTGACCACCTCTTGTTTCATGTCTGCAGTCTCTGTCCATCTCCTGTATCATGTCTACAGTCTCTGACCATCTTCTGTACCACGTCTGCAGTCTCTGACCATCTCATGTACCATGTCTTCAGTCTCTAACCATCTCCTGTATCATGTCTGCAGTCTCTGTCCATCTCTTGTATAAGGTCTGCAGTCTCTGACCATCTCCTGTATTATGTCTGCAGTTTCTGACCATCTCCTGTATTATGTCTGCAGTCTCTGACCATCTCCTGTACTATGATTGCAGTCTCTGACTGTCTCTTGTATCATGTCTGCAGTCTCTGTCCATCTCTTGTATAAGGTCTGTAGTCTCTGACCATCTCCTGTATTATGTCTGCAGTCTCTAACCATCTCCTGTATTATGTCTACAGTCTCTGACAGCCCCTGCATCATGTCTACAGTCTCTGACCATCTCCTATATTATGTTTGCAGTCTCTGACCGTCTCCTGTACTATGATTGCAGTCTCTGACCATCTCCTGTACTATGATTGCAGTCTCTGACCGCCTCTAGTTTCATGTCTGCAGTCTCTGACCATCTCCTGTACCATGTTTGCCGTCTCTGACCATCTCCTGTATTATGTCTGCAGTCTCTAACCATCTTCTGTACTATGATTGCAGTCTCTGACCATCTCCTGTACCATGTCTGCAGTCTCTGACCATCTCCTGTATTATGTCTGCAGACTCTGACCATCTCCTGTACCATGTCTGCAGTCTATGACCATCTCCTGTACTATGATTGCAGTCTCTGACCATCTCCTGTACCATGTCTGCAGTCTCTGACCATCTCCTGTATTATGTCTGCAGTCTCTGACCATCTCCTGTATTATGTCTGCAGTCTCTGACCATCTCCTGTACCATGTCTGCAGTCTCTGACCATCTCCTGTATTATGTCTGCAGTCTCTGACCATCTCCTGTACCATGTCTGCAGTCTCTGACCATCTCCTGTATTGTGTCTGCAGTCTCTGACCATCTCCTGTATTATGTCTGCAGTCTCTGACCATCTCCTATACCATGTCTGCAGTCTCTGACCATCTCCTGTATTATACTGCAGTCTCTGACCATCTCCTGTATTATGTCTGCAGTCTCTGACCATCTCCTGTACTATGATTGCAGTCTCTGACCATCTCCTGTACCATGTCTGCAGTCTCTGACCATCTCCTGTATTATGTCTGCAGTCTCTGACCATCTCCTGTACCATGTCTACAGTCTCTGCCTGTCTCTTGTATCATGTCTGCAGTCTCTGACTATCTCCTGTATTATGTCTGCAGTATCTGACCATCTCCTGTATTATGTCTGCAGTCTCTGTCCATCGCTTTTATCATGTCTGCAGTCTCTGACCATCTCCTGTATTATGTCTGCAGTCTCTGACCATCTTCTGTACCATGTCTACAGTCTCTGACTGTCTCTTGTATCATGTCTGCAGTCACATACTATCTCCTTTATTATGTCTGCAGTCTCTGACCATCTCCTGTATTATGTCTGCAGTCTCTGACCATCTCCTGTACTATGATTGCAGTCTCTGACCATCTCTTGTACTATGATTGCAGTGTCTGACCACCTCTTGTTTCATGTCTGCAGTCTCTGTCCATCTCCTGTATCATGTCTGCAGTCTCTGACCATCTTCTGTACCATGTCTGCAGTCTCTGACCATCTCATGTACCATGTCTTCAGTCTCTAACCATCTCCTGTATCATGTGTCTGCAGTCTCTGTCCATCTCTTGTATAAGGTCTGCAGTCTCTGACCATCTCCTGTATTATGTCTGCAGTTTCTGACCATCTCCTGTATCATGTCTGCAGTCTCTGTCCATCTCTTGTATAAGGTCTGCAGTCTCTGACCATCTCCTGTATTATGTCTGCAGTTTCTGACCATCTCCTGTATTATGTCTGCAGTCTCTGACCATCTCCTGTACTATGATTGCAGTCTCTGACTGTCTCTTGTATCATGTCTGCAGTCTCTGTCCATCTCTTGTATAAGGTCTGTAGTCTCTGACCATCTCCTGTATTATGTCTGCAGTCTCTAACCATCTCCTGTATTATGTCTACAGTCTCTGACAGCCCCTGCATCATGTCTACAGTCTCTGACCATCTCCTATATTATGTTTGTTGCAGTCTCTGACCGTCTCCTGTACTATGATTGCAGTCTCTGACCATCTCCTGTACTATGATTGCAGTCTCTGACCGCCTCTAGTTTCATGTCTGCAGTCTCTGACCATCTCCTGTACCATGTCTGCAGTCTCTGACCATCTCCTGTATTATGTCTGCAGTCTCTGACCATCTCCTGTACTATGATTGCAGTCTCTGACCATCTCCTGTACCATGTCTGCAGTCTCTGACCATCTCCTGTATTATGTCTGCAGACTCTGACCATCTCCTGTACCATGTCTACAGTCTCTGACTGTCTCTTGTATCTTGTCTGCAGTCTCTGACTATCTCCTGTATTATGTCTGCAGTCTCTGACCATCTCCTGTATTATGTCTGCAGTCTCTGACCATCTCCTGTACCATGTCTGCAGTCTCTGACCATCTCCTGAATTATGTCTGCAGTCTCTGACCATCTCCTGTATTATGTCTGCAGTCTCTGACCATCTCCTGTACTATGATTGCAGTCTCTGACCGCCTCTTGTTTCATGTCTGCAGTCTCTGACTATCTCCTGTACCATGTCTACAGTCTCTGACTGTCTCTTGTATCATGTCTTCAGTCACAGACTATCTCCTTTATTATGTCTGCAGTCTCTGACCATCTCCTGTATTATGTCTGCAGTCTCTGACCATCTCCTGTACTATGATTGCAGTCTCTGACCATCTCTTGTACTATGATTGCAGTGTCTGACCACCTCTTGTTTCATGTCTGCAGTCTCTGTCCATCTCCTGTATCATGTCTGCAGTCTCTGACCATCTTCTGTACCACGTCTGCAGTCTCTGACCATCTCATGTACCATGTCTTCAGTCTCTAACCATCTCCTGTATCATGTCTGCAGTCTCTGTCCATCTCTTGTATAAGGTCTGCAGTCTCTGACCATCTCCTGTATTATGTCTGCAGTTTCTGACCATCTCCTGTATTATGTCTGCAGTCTCTGACCATCTCCTGTACTATGATTGCAGTCTCTGACTGTCTCTTGTATCATGTCTGCAGTCTCTGTCCATCTCTTGTATAAGGTCTGTAGTCTCTGACCATCTCCTGTATTATGTCTGCAGTCTCTAACCATCTCCTGTATTATGTCTACAGTCTCTGACAGCCCCTGCATCATGTCTACAGTCTCTGACCATCTCCTATATTATGTTTGCAGTCTCTGACCGTCTCCTGTACTATGATTGCAGTCTCTGACCATCTCCTGTACTATGATTGCAGTCTCTGACCGCCTCTAGTTTCATGTCTGCAGTCTCTGACCATCTCCTGTACCATGTCTGCCGTCTCTGACCATCTCCTGTATTATGTCTGCAGTCTCTAACCATCTCCTGTACTATGATTGCAGTCTCTGACCATCTCCTGTACCATGTCTGCAGTCTCTGACCATCTCCTGTATTATGTCTGCAGACTCTGACCATCTCCTGTACCATGTCTGCAGTCTATGACCATCTCCTGTACTATGATTGCAGTCTCTGACCATCTCCTGTACCATGTCTGCAGTCTCTGACCATCTCCTGTATTATGTCTGCAGTCTCTGACCATCTCCTGTATTATGTCTGCAGTCTCTGACCATCTCCTGTACCATGTCTGCAGTCTCTGACCATCTCCTGTATTATGTCTGCAGTCTCTGACCATCTCCTGTACCATGTCTGCAGTCTCTGACCATCTCCTGTATTATGTCTGCAGTCTCTGACCATCTCCTGTATTATGTCTGCAGTCTCTGACCATCTCCTATACCATGTCTGCAGTCTCTGACCATCTCCTGTATTATACTGCAGTCTCTGACCATCTCCTGTATTATGTCTGCAGTCTCTGACCATCTCCTGTACTATGATTGCAGTCTCTGACCATCTCCTGTACCATGTCTGCAGTCTCTGACCATCTCCTGTATTATGTCTGCAGTCTCTGACCATCTCCTGTACCATGTCTACAGTCTCTGCCTGTCTCTTGTATCATGTCTGCAGTCTCTGACTATCTCCTGTATTATGTCTGCAGTATCTGACCATCTCCTGTATTATGTCTGCAGTCTCTGTCCATCGCTTTTATCATGTCTGCAGTCTCTGACCATCTCCTGTATTATGTCTGCAGTCTCTGACCATCTTCTGTACCATGTCTACAGTCTCTGACTGTCTCTTGTATCATGTCTGCAGTCACATACTATCTCCTTTATTATGTCTGCAGTCTCTGACCATCTCCTGTATTATGTCTGCAGTCTCTGACCATCTCCTGTACTATGATTGCAGTCTGTGACCATCTCTTGTACTATGATTGCAGTGTCTGACCACCTCTTGTTTCATGTCTGCAGTCTCTGTCCATCTCCTGTATCATGTCTGCAGTCTCTGACCATCTTCTGTACCATGTCTGCAGTCTCTGACCATCTCATGTACCATGTCTTCAGTCTCTAACCATCTCCTGTATCATGTCTGCAGTCTCTGTCCATCTCTTGTATAAGGTCTGCAGTCTCTGACCATCTCCTGTATTATGTCTGCAGTTTCTGACCATCTCCTGTATTATGTCTGCAGTCTCTGACCATCTCCTGTACTATGATTGCAGTCTCTGACTGTCTCTTGTATCATGTCTGCAGTCTCTGTCCATCTCTTGTATAAGGTCTGTAGTCTCTGACCATCTCCTGTATTATGTCTGCAGTCTCTAACCATCTCCTGTATTATGTCTGCAGTCTCTGACCATCTCCTGTACCATGTCTACAGTCTCTGCCTGTCTCTTGTATCATGTCTGCAGTCTCTGACTATCTCCTGTATTATGGCTGCAGTATCTGACCATCTCCTGTATTATGTCTGCAGTCTCTGTCCATCGCTTTTATCATGTCTGCAGTCTCTGACCATCTCCTGTATTATGTCTGCAGTCTCTGACCATCTTCTGTACCATGTCTACAGTCTCTGACTTTCTCTTGTATCATGTCTGCAGTCACATACTATCTCCTTTATTATGTCTGCAGTCTCTGACCATCTCCTGTATTATGTCTGCAGTCTCTGACCATCTCCTGTACTATGATTGCAGTCTCTGACCATCTCTTGTACTATGATTGCAGTGTCTGACCACCTCTTGTTTCATGTCTGCAGTCTCTGTCCATCTCCTGTATCATGTCTGCAGTCTCTGACCATCTTCTGTACCACGTCTGCAGTCTCTGACCATCTCATGTACCATGTCTTCAGTCTCTAACCATCTCCTGTATCATGTCTGCAGTCTCTGTCCATCTCTTGTATAAGGTCTGCAGTCTCTGACCATCTCCTGTATTATGTCTGCAGTTTCTGACCATCTCCTGTATTATGTCTGCAGTCTCTGACCATCTCCTGTACTATGATTGCAGTCTCTGACTGTCTCTTGTATCATGTCTGCAGTCTCTGTCCATCTCTTGTATAAGGTCTGTAGTCTCTGACCATCTCCTGTATTATGTCTGCAGTCTCTAACCATCTCCTGTATTATGTCTACAGTCTCTGACAGCCCCTGCATCATGTCTACAGTCTCTGACCATCTCCTATATTATGTTTGCAGTCTCTGACCGTCTCCTGTACTATGATTGCAGTCTCTGACCATCTCCTGTACTATGATTGCAGTCTCTGACCGCCTCTAGTTTCATGTCTGCAGTCTCTGACCATCTCCTGTACCATGTCTGCAGTCTCTGACCATCTCCTGTATTATGTCTGCAGTCTCTAACCATCTCCTGTATCATATCTACAGTCTCTGACAGCCCCTGCATCATGTCTACAGTCTCTGACCATCTCCTATATTATGTTTGTTGCAGTCTCTGACCGTCTCCTGTACTATGATTGCAGTCTCTGACCATCTCCTGTACTATGATTGCAGTCTCTGACCGCCTCTAGTTTCATGTCTGCAGTCTCTGACCATCTCCTGTACCATGTCTGCAGTCTCTGACCATCTCCTGTATTATGTCTGCAGTCTCTGACCATCTCCTGTACTATGATTGCAGTCTCTGACCATCTCCTGTACCATGTCTGCAGTCTCTGACCATCTCCTGTATTATGTCTGCAGACTCTGACCATCTCCTGTACCATGTCTACAGTCTCTGACTGTCTCTTGTATCTTGTCTGCAGTCTCTGACTATCTCCTGTATTATGTCTGCAGTCTCTGACCATCTCCTGTATTATGTCTGCAGTCTCTGACCATCTCCTGTACCATGTCTGCAGTCTCTGACCATCTCCTGAATTATGTCTGCAGTCTCTGACCATCTCCTGTATTATGTCTGCAGTCTCTGACCATCTCCTGTACTATGATTGCAGTCTCTGACCGCCTCTTGTTTCATGTCTGCAGTCTCTGACTATCTCCTGTACCATGTCTACAGTCTCTGACTGTCTCTTGTATCATGTCTGCAGTCACAGACTATCTCCTTTATTATGTCTGCAGTCTCTGACCATCTCCTGTATTATGTCTGCAGTCTCTGACCATCTCCTGTACTATGATTGCAGTCTCTGACCATCTCTTGTACTATGATTGCAGTGTCTGACCACCTCTTGTTTCATGTCTGCAGTCTCTGTCCATCTCCTGTATCATGTCTGCAGTCTCTGACCATCTTCTGTACCACGTCTGCAGTCTCTGACCATCTCATGTACCATGTCTTCAGTCTCTAACCATCTCCTGTATCATGTCTGCAGTCTCTGTCCATCTCTTGTATAAGGTCTGCAGTCTCTGACCATCTCCTGTATTATGTCTGCAGTTTCTGACCATCTCCTGTATTATGTCTGCAGTCTCTGACCATCTCCTGTACTATGATTGCAGTCTCTGACTGTCTCTTGTATCATGTCTGCAGTCTCTGTCCATCTCTTGTATAAGGTCTGTAGTCTCTGACCATCTCCTGTATTATGTCTGCAGTCTCTAACCATCTCCTGTATTATGTCTACAGTCTCTGACAGCCCCTGCATCATGTCTACAGTCTCTGACCATCTCCTATATTATGTTTGCAGTCTCTGACCGTCTCCTGTACTATGATTGCAGTCTCTGACCATCTCCTGTACTATGATTGCAGTCTCTGACCGCCTCTAGTTTCATGTCTGCAGTCTCTGACCATCTCCTGTACCATGTCTGCCGTCTCTGACCATCTCCTGTATTATGTCTGCAGTCTCTAACCATCTCCTGTACTATGATTGCAGTCTCTGACCATCTCCTGTACCATGTCTGCAGTCTCTGACCATCTCCTGTATTATGTCTGCAGACTCTGACCATCTCCTGTACCATGTCTGCAGTCTATGACCATCTCCTGTACTATGATTGCAGTCTCTGACCATCTCCTGTACCATGTCTGCAGTCTCTGACCATCTCCTGTATTATGTCTGCAGTCTCTGACCATCTCCTGTATTATGTCTGCAGTCTCTGACCATCTCCTGTACCATGTCTGCAGTCTCTGACCATCTCCTGTATTATGTCTGCAGTCTCTGACCATCTCCTGTACCATGTCTGCAGTCTCTGACCATCTCCTGTATTATGTCTGCAGTCTCTGACCATCTCCTGTATTATGTCTGCAGTCTCTGACCATCTCCTATACCATGTCTGCAGTCTCTGACCATCTCCTGTATTATACTGCAGTCTCTGACCATCTCCTGTATTATGTCTGCAGTCTCTGACCATCTCCTGTACTATGATTGCAGTCTCTGACCATCTCCTGTACCATGTCTGCAGTCTCTGACCATCTCCTGTATTATGTCTGCAGTCTCTGACCATCTCCTGTACCATGTCTACAGTCTCTGCCTGTCTCTTGTATCATGTCTGCAGTCTCTGACTATCTCCTGTATTATGTCTGCAGTATCTGACCATCTCCTGTATTATGTCTGCAGTCTCTGTCCATCGCTTTTATCATGTCTGCAGTCTCTGACCATCTCCTGTATTATGTCTGCAGTCTCTGACCATCTTCTGTACCATGTCTACAGTCTCTGACTGTCTCTTGTATCATGTCTGCAGTCACATACTATCTCCTTTATTATGTCTGCAGTCTCTGACCATCTCCTGTATTATGTCTGCAGTCTCTGACCATCTCCTGTACTATGATTGCAGTCTCTGACCATCTCTTGTACTATGATTGCAGTGTCTGACCACCTCTTGTTTCATGTCTGCAGTCTCTGTCCATCTCCTGTATCATGTCTGCAGTCTCTGACCATCTTCTGTACCATGTCTGCAGTCTCTGACCATCTCATGTACCATGTCTTCAGTCTCTAACCATCTCCTGTATCATGTCTGCAGTCTCTGTCCATCTCTTGTATAAGGTCTGCAGTCTCTGACCATCTCCTGTATTATGTCTGCAGTTTCTGACCATCTCCTGTATTATGTCTGCAGTCTCTGACCATCTCCTGTACTATGATTGCAGTCTCTGACTGTCTCTTGTATCATGTCTGCAGTCTCTGTCCATCTCTTGTATAAGGTCTGTAGTCTCTGACCATCTCCTGTATTATGTCTGCAGTCTCTAACCATCTCCTGTATTATGTCTACAGTCTCTGACAGCCCCTGCATCATGTCTACAGTCTCTGACCATCTCCTATATTATGTTTGCAGTCTCTGACCGTCTCCTGTACTGTGATTGCAATCTCTGACCATCTCCTGTACTATGATTGCAGTCTCTGACCGCCTCTAGTTTCATGTCTGCAGTCTCTGACCATCTCCTGTACCATGTCTGCAGTCTCTGACCATCTCCTGTATTATGTCTGCAGTCTCTATCCATCTCCTGCATCATATCTACAGTCTCTGACAGCCCCTGCATCATGTCTACAGTCTCTGACCATCTCCTATATTATGTTTGTTGCAGTCTCTGACCGTCTCCTGTACTATGATTGCAGTCTCTGACCATCTCCTGTACTATGATTGCAGTCTCTGACCGCCTCTAGTTTCATGTCTGCAGTCTCTGACCATCTCCTGTACCATGTCTGCAGTCTCTGACCATCTCCTGTATTATGTCTGCAGTCTCTGACCATCTCCTGTACTATGATTTGCAGTCTCTGACCATCTCCTGTACCATGTCTGCAGTCTCTGACCATCTCCTGTATTATGTCTGCAGACTCTGACCATCTCCTGTACCATGTCTACAGTCTCTGACTGTCTCTTGTATCTTGTCTGCAGACTCTGACCATCTCCTGTACCATGTCTACAGTCTCTGACTGTCTCTTGTATCTTGTCTGCAGTCTCTGACTATCTCCTGTATTATGTCTGCAGTCTCTGACCATCTCCTGTATTATGTCTGCAGTCTCTGACCATCTCCTGTACCATGTCTGCAGTCTCTGACCATCTCCTGTATTATGTCTGCAGTCTCTGACCATCTCCTGTACCATGTCTACAGTCTCTGCCTGTCTCTTGTATCATGTCTGCAGTCTCTGACTATCTCCTGTATTATGTCTGCAGTCTCTGACCATCTCCTGTACCATGTCTGCAGTCTCTGACCATCTCCTGTATTATGTCTGCAGTCTCTAACCATCTCCTGTATCATATCTACAGTCTCTGACAGCCCCTGCATCATGTCTACAGTCTCTGACCATCTCCTATATTATGTTTGTTGCAGTCTCTGACCGTCTCCTGTACTATGATTGCAGTCTCTGACCATCTCCTGTACTATGATTGCAGTCTCTGACCGCCTCTAGTTTCATGTCTGCAGTCTCTGACCATCTCCTGTACCATGTCTGCAGTCTCTGACCATCTCCTGTATTATGTCTGCAGTCTCTGACCATCTCCTGTACTATGATTGCAGTCTCTGACCATCTCCTGTACCATGTCTGCAGTCTCTGACCATCTCCTGTATTATGTCTGCAGACTCTGACCATCTCCTGTACCATGTCTACAGTCTCTGACTGTCTCTTGTATCTTGTCTGCAGTCTCTGACTATCTCCTGTATTATGTCTGCAGTCTCTGACCATCTCCTGTATTATGTCTGCAGTCTCTGACCATCTCCTGTACCATGTCTGCAGTCTCTGACCATCTCCTTAATTATGTCTGCAGTCTCTGACCATCTCCTGTATTATGTCTGCAGTCTCTGACCATCTCCTGTACTATGATTGCAGTCTCTGACCGCCTCTTGTTTCATGTCTGCAGTCTCTGACTATCTCCTGTACCATGTCTACAGTCTCTGACTGTCTCTTGTATCATGTCTGCAGTCACAGACTATCTCCTTTATTATGTCTGCAGTCTCTGACCATCTCCTGTATTATGTCTGCAGTCTCTGACCATCTCCTGTACTATGATTGCAGTCTCTGACCATCTCTTGTACTATGATTGCAGTGTCTGACCACCTCTTGTTTCATGTCTGCAGTCTCTGTCCATCTCCTGTATCATGTCTACAGTCTCTGAACATCTTCTGTACCACGTCTGCAGTCTCTGACCATCTCATGTACCATGTCTTCAGTCTCTAACCATCTCCTGTATCATGTCTGCAGTCTCTGTCCATCTCTTGTATAAGGTCTGCAGTCTCTGACCATCTCCTGTATTATGTCTGCAGTTTCTGACCATCTCCTGTATTATGTCTGCAGTCTCTGACCATCTCCTGTACTATGATTGCAGTCTCTGACTGTCTCTTGTATCATGTCTGCAGTCTCTGTCCATCTCTTGTATAAGGTCTGTAGTCTCTGACCATCTCCTGTATTATGTCTGCAGTCTCTAACCATCTCCTGTATTATGTCTACAGTCTCTGACAGCCCCTGCATCATGTCTACAGTCTCTGACCATCTCCTATATTATGTTTGCAGTCTCTGACCGTCTCCTGTACTATGATTGCAGTCTCTGACCATCTCCTGTACTATGATTGCAGTCTCTGACCGCCTCTAGTTTCATGTCTGCAGTCTCTGACCATCTCCTGTACCATGTTTGCCGTCTCTGACCATCTCCTGTATTATGTCTGCAGTCTCTAACCATCTCCTGTACTATGATTGCAGTCTCTGACCATCTCCTGTACCATGTCTGCAGTCTCTGACCATCTCCTGTATTATGTCTGCAGTCTCTGACCATCTCCTGTACCATGTCTGCAGTCTATGACCATCTCCTGTACTATGATTGCAGTCTCTGACCATCTCCTGTACCATGTCTGCAGTCTCTGACCATCTCCTGTATTATGTCTGCAGTCTCTGACCATCTCCTGTATTATGTCTGCAGTCTCTGACCATCTCCTGTACCATGTCTGCAGTCTCTGACCATCTCCTGTATTATGTCTGCAGTCTCTGACCATCTCCTGTACCATGTCTGCAGTCTCTGACCATCTCCTGTATTGTGTCTGCAGTCTCTGACCATCTCCTGTATTATGTCTGCAGTCTCTGACCATCTCCTATACCATGTCTGCAGTCTCTGACCATCTCCTGTATTATACTGCAGTCTCTGACCATCTCCTGTATTATGTCTGCAGTCTCTGACCATCTCCTGTACTATGATTGCAGTCTCTGACCATCTCCTGTACCATGTCTGCAGTCTCTGACCATCTCCTGTATTATGTCTGCAGTCTCTGACCATCTCCTGTACCATGTCTACAGTCTCTGCCTGTCTCTTGTATCATGTCTGCAGTCTCTGACTATCTCCTGTATTATGTCTGCAGTATCTGACCATCTCCTGTATTATGTCTGCAGTCTCTGTCCATCGCTTTTATCATGTCTGCAGTCTCTAACCATCTCCTGTATTATGTCTGCAGTCTCTGACCATCTTCTGTACCATGTCTACAGTCTCTGACTGTCTCTTGTATCATGTCTGCAGTCACATACTATCTCCTTTATTATGTCTGCAGTCTCTGACCATCTCCTGTATTATGTCTGCAGTCTCTGACCATCTCCTGTACTATGATTGCAGTCTCTGACCATCTCTTGTACTATGATTGCAGTGTCTGACCACCTCTTGTTTCATGTCTGCAGTCTCTGTCCATCTCCTGTATCATGTCTGCAGTCTCTGACCATCTTCTGTACCATGTCTGCAGTCTCTGACCATCTCCTGTATCATGTCTGCAGTCTCTGTCCATCTCTTGTATAAGGTCTGCAGTCTCTGACCATCTCCTGTATTATGTCTGCAGTTTCTGACCATCTCCTGTATTATGTCTGCAGTCTCTGACCATCTCCTGTACTATGATTGCAGTCTCTGACTGTCTCTTGTATCATGTCTGCAGTCTCTGTCCATCTCTTGTATAAGGTCTGTAGTCTCTGACCATCTCCTGTATTATGTCTGCAGTCTCTAACCATCTCCTGTATTATGTCTACAGTCTCTGACAGCCCCTGCATCATGTCTACAGTCTCTGACCATCTCCTATATTATGTTTGCAGTCTCTGACCGTCTCCTGTACTGTGATTGCAGTCTCTGACCATCTCCTGTACTATGATTGCAGTCTCTGACCGCCTCTAGTTTCATGTCTGCAGTCTCTGACCATCTCCTGTACCATGTCTGCAGTCTCTGACCATCTCCTGTATTATGTCTGCAGTCTCTATCCATCTCCTGCATCATATCTACAGTCTCTGACAGCCCCTGCATCATGTCTACAGTCTCTGACCATCTCCTATATTATGTTTGTTGCAGTCTCTGACCGTCTCCTGTACTATGATTGCAGTCTCTGACCATCTCCTGTACTATGATTGCAGTCTCTGACCGCCTCTAGTTTCATGTCTGCAGTCTCTGACCATCTCCTGTACCATGTCTGCAGTCTCTGACCATCTCCTGTATTATGTCTGCAGTCTCTGACCATCTCCTGTACTATGATTGCAGTCTCTGACCATCTCCTGTACCATGTCTGCAGTCTCTGACCATCTCCTGTATTATGTCTGCAGACTCTGACCATCTCCTGTACCATGTCTACAGTCTCTGACTGTCTCTTGTATCTTGTCTGCAGACTCTGACCATCTCCTGTACCATGTCTACAGTCTCTGACTGTCTCTTGTATCTTGTCTGCAGTCTCTGACTATCTCCTGTATTATGTCTGCAGTCTCTGACCATCTCCTGTATTATGTCTGCAGTCTCTGACCATCTCCTGTACCATGTCTGCAGTCTCTGACCATCTCCTGTATTATGTCTGCAGTCTCTGACCATCTCCTGTACCATGTCTACAGTCTCTGCCTGTCTCTTGTATCATGTCTGCAGTCTCTGACTATCTCCTGTATTATGTCTGCAGTCTCTGACCATCTCCTGTATTATGTCTGCAGTCTCTGACCATCTCCTGTATTATGTCTGCAGTCTCTGACCATCTTCTGTATTATGTCTGCTGTCTCTGACCATCTCCTGTACTATGATTGCAGTCTCTGACCATGTCTTGTATCATGTCTGCAGTCTCTGTCCATCTCTTGTATCATGTCTGCAGTCTCTGACCATCTCCTGTATTATGTCTGCGGTCTCTGACCATCTCCTGTACTATGATTGCAGTCTCTGACCGCCTCCTGTTTCATGTCTGCAGTCTTTGACCATCTCCTGTATTATGTCTGCAGTCTCTGACCATCTCCTGTATCATGTCTACAGTCTCTTACTGTCTCTTGTATCATGTCTGCAGTGTCTGACCATGTCCTGTATTATGTCTGCAGTCACTGACCATCTAGTGTATTATGTCTGCAGTCTCTGACCATCTCCTGTATTATGTCTGGAGTCTCTGACCATCTCCTGTATCATGTCTGCAGTCTCTGACCATCTCCTATATTATGTCTGCAGTCTCTGACCATCTCCTGTACTATGATTGCAGTCTCTGACCGCCTCCTGTTTCATGTCTGCAGTCTCTGACCATCTCCTGTATTATGTCTGCAGTCTCTGACCATCTCCTGTACCATGTCTACAGTCTCTGACTGTCTCTTGTATCATGTCTGCAGTCAATGACTTTCTCCTGTATTATGTCTGCAGTTTCTGACCATCTCCTGTATTATGTCTGCAGTCTCTGACCATCTCCAGTACTATGATTGCAGTCTCTGACCATCTCTTGTACTATGATTGCAGTGTCTGACCGCCTCGTGTTTCATGTCTGCAGTCTCTGACCATCTCCTGTATCATGTCTGCAGTCTCTGACCATCTTCTGTACCACGTCTGCAGTCTCTGACCATCTCATGTACCATGTCTTCAGTCTCTGACCATCTCTTGTATTATGTTTGCAGTTTCTGACCATCTCCTGTATTATGTTTGCAGTCTCTGACCATCTCCTGTACTATGATTGCAGTCTCTGACTGTCTCTTGTATCATGTCTGCAGTCTCTGTCCATCTCTTGTATCAGGTCTGCAGTCTCTGACCATCTCCTGTATTATGTCTGCAGTCTCTAACCTTCTCCTGTATCATGTCTACAGTCTCTGACAGCCCCTGCATCATGTCTACAGTCTCTGACCATCTCCTATATTATGTCTGCAGTCTCTGACCGTCTCCTGTACTATGATTGCAGTCTCTGACCATCTCCTGTACTATGATTGCAGTCTCTGACCGCCTCTAGTTTCATGTCTGCAGTCTCTGACCATCTCCTGTACAATGTCTGCAGTCTTTGACCATCTCCTGTATTATGTCTGCAGTCTATGACCATCTCCTGTACCATGTCTACAGTCTCTGACCATCTCCTGTATCATGTCTACAGTCTCTGACCATCTCCTGTACTATGATTGCAGTCTCTGACCATCTCCTGTACTATGATTGCAGTCTCTGACCATCTCCTGTACCATGTCTGCAGTCTCTGACCATCTCCTGTATTATGTCTGCAGTCTCTGACCATCTCCTGTACCATGTCTACAGTCTTTGACTGTCTCTTGTATCATGTCTGCAGTCTCTGACTATCTCCTGTATTATGTCTGCAGTCTCTGACCATCTCCTGTATTATGTCTGCAGTCTCTGTCCGTCTCTTGTATCACGTCTGCAGTCTCTGTCCATCTCTTGTATAAGGTCTGCAGTCTCTGACCATCTCCTGTATTATGTCTGCAGTCTCTGACCATCTCCTTTATTATGTCTGCAGTCTCTGACCATCTCCTGTATTATGATTGCAGTCTCTGACCATCTCCTGTATTATGTCCGCAGTCTCTGACCATCTCCTGTATTATGTCTGCAGTCTCTGACCATCTCCTGTACTATGATTGCAGTCTCTGACCGTCTCTTGTATCATGTCTGCAGTCTCTGTCCATCTCTTGTATCATGTCTGCAGTCTCTGACCATCTCCTCTATTATGTCTGCAGTCTCTGACCATCTCCTGTATCATGTCTACAGTCTCTGACTGTCTCTTGTATCATGTCTGCAGTCTCTGACCATCTCCTGTATTATGTCTGCAGTCACTGACCATCTCCTGTATTATGTTTGCAGTCTCTGACCATCTCCTCTATTATGTCTGCAGTCTCTGACCATCTCCTGTATCATGTCTGCAGTCTCCGACCATCTCCTGTATTATGTCTGCAGGCTCTGACCATCTCCTGTACTATGATTGCAGTCTCCGACCGCCTCCTGTTTCATGTCTGCAGTCTCTGACCATCTCCTGTATTATGTCTGCAGTCTCTGACCATCTCCTGTACCATGTCTACAGTCTCTGACTGTCTCTTGTATCATGTCTGCAGTCACTGACTATCTCCTGTATTATGCCTGCAGTCTCTGACCATCTCCTGTATTATGTCTGCAGTCTCTGACCATCTCCTGTACTATGATTGCAGTCTCTGACCATCTCTTGTACTATGATTGCAGTGTCTGACCGCCTCTTGTTTCATGTCTGCAGTCTCTGACCATCTCCTGTATCATGTCTGCAGTCTCTGACCATCTTCTGTACCAAGTCTGCTGTCTCTGACCATCTCATGCACCATGTCTTCAGTCTCTGACCATCTCCTGTATTATGTCTGCAGTCTCTGACCACCTCCTGTACCATGATTGCAGTCTCTGACCGTTTCTTGTATCATGTCTGCAGTCTCTGTCCATCTCTTGTATCATGTCTGCAGTCTCTGACCATCTCCTGTATTATATCTGCAGTCTCTGACCATCTCCTGTACTATGATTGCAGTCTCTGACCGCCTCCTGTTTCATGTCTGCAGTCTCTGACCATCTCCTGTATTATGTCTGCAGTCTCTGACCATCTCCTGTATCATGTCTACAGTCTCTGACTGTCTGTTGTATCATGTCTGCAGTCTCTGACCATCTCCTGTATTATGTCTGCAGTCACTGACCATCTCCTATATTATGTCTGCAATCTCTGACCATCTCCTATATTATGTCTGCAGTCTCTGACCATCTCCTGTATCACGTCTGCAGTCTCTGACCATCTCCTGTATTATGTCTGCAGTCTCTGACCATCTCCTGTACTATGATTGCAGTCTCTGACCGCCTCCTGTTTCATGTCTGCAGTCTCTGACCATGTCCTGTATTATGTCTGCAGTCTCTGACCATCTCCTGTACCATGTCTACAGTCTCTGACTGTCTCTTGTATCATGTCTGCAGTCACTGACTATCTCCTGTATTATGTCTGCAGTCTCTGACCATCTCCTGTATTATGTCTGCAGTCTCTGACCATCTCCTGTACTATGATTGCAGTCTCTGACCATCTCTTGTACTATGATTGCAGTGTCTGACCGCCTCTTGTTTCATGTCTGCAGTCTCTGACCATCTTCTGTACAACATCTGCAGTCTCTGACCATCTCATGTACCATGTCTTCAGTCTCTGACCATCTCCTGTGTTATGTCTGCAGTTTCTGACCATCTCCTGTATTATGTCTGCAGTCTCTGACCATCTCCTGTACTATGATTGCAGTCTCTGACTGTCCCTTGTATCATGTCTGCAGTCTCTGTCCATCTCTTGTATCAGGTCTGCAGTCTCTAACCATCTCCTGTATCATGGCTACAGTCTCTGACAGCCCCTGCATCATGTCTACAGTCTCTGACCATCTCCTATATTATGTCTGCAGTCTCTGACCGTCTCCTGTACTATGATTGCAGTCTCTGACCATCTCCTGTACTATGATTGCAGTCTCTGACCGCCTCTAGTTTCATGTCTGCAGTCTCTGACCATCTCCTGTACCATGTCTGCAGTCTCTGACCATCTCCTGTATTATGTCTGCAGTCTCTGACCATCTCCTGTACCATGTCTACAGTCTCTGACTGTCTCTAGTATAATGTCTGTAGTCTCTGACTATCTCCTGTATTATGTCTGCAGTCTCTGATCATCTCCTGTATTATGTCTGCAGTCTCTGACAATCTCCTGTACTATGATTTCAGTCTCTGACCATCTCCTGTACCATGTCTGCAGTCTCTGACCATCTCCTGTACAATGATTGCAGTCTCTGACCATCTCCTGTACCATGTCTGCAGTCTCTGACCATCTCCTGTATTATGTCTGCAGTCTCTGACCATCTCCTGTATTATGTCTGCAGTCTCCGTCCATCGCTTTTATCATGTCTGCAGTCTCTGACCATCTCCTGTATTATGTCTGCAGTCTCTGACCATCTTCTGTACCATGTCTACAGTCTCTGACTGTCTCTTGTATCATGTCTGCAGTCACATACTATCTCCTTTATTATGTCTGCAGTCTCTGACCATCTCCTGTATTATGTCTGCAGTCTCTGACCATCTCCTGTACTATGATTGCAGTCTCTGACCATCTCTTGTACTATGATTGCAGTGTCTGACCGCCTCTTGTTTCATGTCTGCAGTCTCTGACCATCTCCTGTATCATGTCTGCAGTCTCTGACCATCTTCTGTACTACGTCTGCAGTCTCTGACCATCTCATGTACCATGTCTTCAGTTTTTAACCATCTCCTGTATCATGTCTGCAGTCTCTGTCCATCTCTTGTATAAGGTCTGCAGTCTCTGACCATCTCCTGTATTATGTCTGCAGTTTCTGACCATCTCCTGTATTATGTCTGCAGTCTCTGACCATCTCCTGTACTATGATTGCAGTCTCTGACTGTCTCTTGTATCATGTCTGCAGTCTCTGTCCATCTCTTGTATAAGGTCTGTAGTCTCTGACCATCTCCTGTATTATGTCTGCAGTCTCTAACCATCTCCTGTATTATGTCTACAGTCTCTGACAGCCCCTGCATCATGTCTACAGTCTCTGACCATCTCCTATATTATGTTTGCAGTATCTGACCGTCTCCTGTACTATGATTGCAGTCTCTGACCATCTCCTGTACTATGATTGCAGTCTCTGACCGCCTCTAGTTTCATGTCTGCAGTCTCTGACCATCTCCTGTACCATGTCTGCAGTCTCTGACCATCTCCTGTATTATGTCTGCAGTCTCTAACCATATCCTGTATCATATTTACAGTCTCTGACAGCCCCTGCATCATGTCTACAGTCTCTGACCATCTCCTATATTATGTTTGTTGCAGTCTCTGACCGTCTCCTGTACTATGATTGCAGTCACTGACCATCTCCTGTACTATGATTGCAGTCTCTGACCGCCTCTAGTTTCATGTCTGCAGTCTCTGACCATCTCCTGTACCATGTCTGCAGTCTCTGACCATCTCCTATATTATGTCTGCAGTCTCTGACCATCTCCTGTACTATGATTGCAGTCTCTGACCATCTCCTGTACCATGTCTGCAGTCTCTGACCATCTCCTGTATTATGTCTGCAGACTCTGACCATCTCTTGTACCATGTCTACAGTCTCTGACTGTCTCTTGTATCATGTCTGCAGTCTCTGACTATCTCCTGTATTATGTCTGCAGTCTCTGACCATCTCCTGTATTATGTCTGCAGTCTCTGACCATCTCCTGTACCATGTCTGCAGTCTCTGACCATCTCCTGTATTATGTCTGCAGTCTCTGACCATCTCCTGTACCATGTCTACAGTCTCTGCCTGTCTCTTGTATCATGTCTGCAGTCTCTGACTATCTCCTGTATTATGTCTGTAGTCTCTGACCATCTCCTGTGTTATGTCTACAGTCTCTGTCCGTCTCTTTTATCATGTCTGCAGTCTCTGTCCATCTCTTGTATCAGGTCTGCAGTCTCTAACCATCTCCTGTATTATGTCTGCAGTCTCTGACCATCTCCTGTATTATGTCTGCTGTCTCTGACCATCTCCTGTACTATGATTGCAGTCTCTGTCCATCTCTTGTATCATGTCTGCAGTCTCTGACCATCTCCTGTATTATGTCTGCGGTCTCTGACCATCTCCTGTACTATGATTGCAGTCTCTGACCGCCTCCTGTTTCATGTCTGCAGTCTTTGACCATCTCCTGTATTATGTCTGCAGTCTCTGACCATCTCCTGTATTATGTCTGCAGTCACTGACCTTCTAGTGTATTATGTCTGCAGTCTCTGACCATCTCCTGTATTATGTCTGCAGTCTCTGACCATCTCCTGTATCATGTCTGCAGTCTCTGACCATCTCCTATATTATGTCTGCAGTCTCTGACCATCTCCTGTACTATGATTGCAGTCTCTGACCGCCTCCTGTTTCATGTCTGCAGTCTCTGACCATCTCCTGTATTATGTCTGCAGTCTCTGACCATCTCCTGTACCATGTCTACAGTCTCTGACTGTCTCTTGTATCATGTCTGCAGTCAATGACTTTCTCCTGTATTATGTCTGCAGTTTCTGACCATCTCCTGTATTATGTCTGCAGTCTCTGACCATCTCCAGTACTATGATTGCAGTCTCTGACCATCTCTTGTACTATGATTGCAGTGTCTGACCGCCTCTTGTTTCATGTCTGCAGTCTCTGACTATCTCCTGTATCATGTCTGCAGTCTCTGACCATCTTCTGTACCACGTCTGCAGTCTCTGACCATCTCATGTACCATGTCTTCAGTCTCTGACCATCTCCTGTATTATGTTTGCAGTTTCTAACCATCTCCTGTATTATGTCTGCAGTCTCTGACCATCTCCTGTACTATGATTGCAGTCTCTGACTGTCTCTTGTATCATGTCTGCAGTCTCTGTCCATCTCTTGTATCAGGTCTGCAGTCTCTGACCATCTCCTGTATTATGTCTGCAGTCTCTAACCTTCTCCTGTATCATGTCTACAGTCTCTGACAGCCCCTGCATCATGTCTACAGTCTCTGACCATCTCCTATATTATGTCTGCAGTCTCTGACCGTCTCCTGTACTATGATTGCAGTCTCTGACCATCTCCTGTACTATGATTGCAGTCTCTGACCGCCTCCTGTTTCATGTCTGCAGTCTTTGACCATCTCCTGTGTTATGTCTGCAGTCTCTGTCTGTCTCTTTTATCATGTCTGCAGTCTCTGTCCATCTCTTGTATCAGGTCTGCAGTCTCTAACCATCTCCTGTATTATGTCTGCAGTCTCTGACCATCTCCTGTATTATGTCTGCTGTCTCTGACCATCTCCTGTACTATGATTGCAGTCTCTGTCCATCTCTTGTATCATGTCTGCAGTCTCTGACCATCTCCTGTATTATGTCTGCGGTCTCTGACCATCTCCTGTACTATGATTGCAGTCTCTGACCGCCTCCTGTTTCATGTCTGCAGTCTTTGACCATCTCCTGTATTATGTCTGCAGTCTCTGACCATCTCCTGTATCATGTCTACAGTCTCTTACTGTCTCTTGTATCATGTCTGCAGTCTCTGACCATGTCCTGTATTATGTCTTCAGTCACTGACCTTCTAGTGTATTATGTCTGCAGTCTCTGACCATCTCCTGTATTATGTCTGCAGTCTCTGACCATCTCCTGTATCATGTCTGCAGTCTCTGACCATCTCCTATATTATGTCTGCAGTCTCTGACCATCTCCTGTACTATGATTGCAGTCTCTGACCGCCTCCTGTTTCATGTCTGCAGTCTCTGACCATCTCCTGTATTATGTCTGCAGTCTCTGACCATCTCCTGTACCATGTCTACAGTCTCTGACTGTCTCTTGTATCATGTCTGCAGTCAATGACTTTCTCCTGTATTATGTCTGCAGATTCTGACCATCTCCTGTATTATGTCTGCAGTCTCTGACCATCTCCAGTACTATGATTGCAGTCTCTGACCATCTCTTGTACTATGATTGCAGTGTCTGACCGCCTCTTGTTTCATGTCTGCAGTCTCTGACCATCTCCTGTATCATGTCTGCAGTCTCTGACCATCTTCTGTACCACGTCTGCAGTCTCTGACCATCTCATGTACCATGTCTTCAGTCTCTGACCATCTCCTGTATTATGTTTGCAGTTTCTAACCATCTCCTGTATTATGTCTGCAGTCTCTGACCATCTCCTGTACTATGATTGCACTCTCTGACTGTCTCTTGTATCATGTCTGCAGTCTCTGTCCATCTCTTGTATCAGGTCTGCAGTCTCTGACCATCTCCTGTATTATGTCTGCAGTCTCTAACCTTCTCCTGTATCATGTCTACAGTCTCTGACAGCCCCTGCATCATGTCTACAGTCTCTGACCATCTCCTATATTATGTCTGCAGTCTCTGACCGTCTCCTGTACTATGATTGCAGTCTCTGACCATCTCCTGTACTATGATTGCAGTCTCTGACCGCCTCTAGTTTCATGTCTGCAGTCTCTGTCCATCTCTTGTATCATGTCTGCAGTCTCTGACCATCTCCTGTACTATGATTGCAGTCTCTGACCATCTCCTGTACTATGATTGCAGTCTCTGACCATCTCCTTTACTATGATTGCAGTCTCTGACCGCCTCCTGTTTCATGTCTGCAGTCTCTGACCATCTCCTGTATTATGTCTGCAGTCTCTGACCATCTCCTGTATCATGTCTACAGTCTCTGACTGTCTCTTGTATCATGTCTGCAGTCTCTGACCATCTCCTATATTATGTCTGCAGTCACTGACCATCTCCTGTATTATGTCTGCAGTCTCTGACCATCTCCTGTGTTATGTCTGCAGTCTCTGACCATCTCCTGTATCATGTCTACAGTCTCTGACTGTCTCTTGTATCATGTCTTCAGTCTCTGACCATCTCCTGTATTATGTCTGCAGTCACTGACCATCTCCTGTATTATGTCTGCAGTCTCTGACCATCTCCTGTTTTATGTCTGCAGTCTCTGACCATCTCCTGTATTATGTCTGCAGTCACTGACCATCTCCTGTATTATGTCTGCAGTCTCTGACCATCTCCTGTATTATGTCTGCAGTCTCTGAACATCTCCTGTACTATGATTGCAGTCTCTGACAGTCTCTTGTATCATGTCTGCAGTCTCTGTCCATCTCTTGTATCAGGTCTACAGTCTCTAACCATCTCCTGTATTACGTCTGCAGTCTTTGACCGTCTCTTGTATCATGTCTGCAGTCTCTGTCCATCTCTTGTACTATGATTGCAGTCTCTGACCGTCTCTTGTATCATGTCTGCAGTCTCTGTCCATCACTTGTATCAGGTCTGCAGTCTCTGACCATCTCCTGTATTATGTCTGCAGTCTCTGACCATCTCCTGCATTATGTCTGCAGTCTCTGATCATCTCCTGTACTATGATTGCAGTCTCTGTCCATCTCTTGTATCAGGTCTGAAGTCTCTGACCATCTCCTGTGTTATGTCTGCAGTCTCTGTCCATCTCTTGTATCATGTCTGCAGTCTCTGACCATCTCCTGTGTTATGTCAGCAGTCTCTGACCATCTCTTGTATCATGTCTACAGTCTCTGACCATCTGCTATATTATGTCTGCAGTCTCTGACCATCTCCTGTAGTATGCCTGCAGTCTCTTACCATCTCCTGTACTATGATTGCAGTCTCTGACCATCTCCTGTACCATGTCTGCAGTCTCTGACCATCTCCTGTATTATGTCTGCAGTCTCTGACCATCTCCTGTACCATGTCTACAGTCTCTGACTGTCTCTTGTATCATGTCTGCAGTCTCTGACTATCTCCTGTATTATGTCTGCAGTCTCTGACCATCTCCTGTATTATGTCTGCAGTCTCTGACCATGTCCAGTAGTATGTCTGCAGTCTCTGACCATCTCTTGTACTATGATTGCAGTCTCTGACCATCTCCTATACTATGATTGCAGTCTCTAACCATCTCCTGTACTATGATTGCAGTCTCTGACCGCCTCTTGTTTCATGTCTGCAGTCTCTGACCATCACTTGTACCATGTCTGCAGTCTCTGACCATCTCCTGTATCATGTCTACAGTCTCTGACTTTCTCTTGTATCATGTCTGCAGTCTCTGACATTCTCCTGTATTGTCTGCAGTCACTTACCATCTCCTGTATTATGTCTGCAGTCTCTGTCCATCTCCTGTATTATGTCTGCAGTCTCTGACCATCTCCTGTACTATGATTACAGTCTCTGACAGTCTCTTGTATCATGTCTACAGTCTCTGACCATCTCCTGTACTATGTCTGCAGTCTCTGACCATCTCTTGTACTATGACTGCAGTCTCTGACCATCTCCTGTACTATGATTGCAGTCTCTGACTGCCTCTTGTTTCATGTCTGCAGTCTTTGACCATCTCCTGTATCATGTCTGCAGTCTCTGACCATCTTCTGTACCACATCTGCAGTCTCTGACCATCTCATGTACCATGTCTTCAGTCTCTGACCATCTCCTGTATTTTGTCTGCAGTCTCTGACCATCTCCTGTGTCATGTCTACAGTCTCTGACTGTCTCTTGTATCATGTCTACAGTCTCTGACCATCTCCTGTACTATGTCTGCAGTCTCTGACCATCTCCTGTACTATGTCTGCAGTCTCTGACCATCTCCTGTACTATGGTTGCAGTATCTGACCATCTCCTGTACTATGATTGCAGTCTCTGACCACCTCTTGTTTCATGTCTGCAGTCTCTGACCATCTCCTGTATCATGTCTACAGTCTCGGACTGTCTCTTGTATCATGTCTACAGTCTCTGACCATCTCCTATATTATGTCTGCAGTCTCTGACCATCTCCTGTATCATGTCTACAGTCTCAGACTGTCTCTTGTATCGTGTCTACAGTCTCTGACCATCTCCTGTAGTATGTCTGAAGTCTCTGACCATCTCCTGTACTATGATTGCAGTCTCTGACCATCTCCTATACTATGATTGCAGTGTCTGACCACCTCTTGTTTCATGTCTGCAGTCTCTGACCATGTCCTGTATCATGTCTGCAGTCTCTGACCATCTTCTGTACCACGTCTGCAGTCTCTGACCATCTCATGTACCATGTCTTCAGTTTCTGACCATCTCCGGTATTATGTCTGCAGTTTCTGACCATCTCCTGTATTATGTCTGCAGTCTCTGACCATCTCCTGTACTATGATTGTAGTCTCTGACCGCCTCTTGTATCATATCTGCAGTCTCTGTCCATCTCTTGCATCAGGTCTGCAGTCTCTGACCATCTCCTGTATTATGTGGGCAGTCTCTAACCATCTCCTGTATCATGTCTACAGTCTCTGATGGCCCCTGCATCATTTCTACAGTCTCTGACCATCTCCTATATTATGTCTGCAGTCTCTGACCATCTCCTGTAGTATGTCTGCAGTGTCTGACCATCTCCTGTACTATGATTGCAGTCTCTGACCATCTCCTGTACTATGATTGCAGTCTCTGACCGCCTCTTGTTTCATGTCTGCAGTCTCTGACCATCTCCTGTACTATGTCTGCAGTCTCTGACCATCTCCTGTATTATGTCTGCAGTCTCTGACCATCTCCTGTATTATGTCTGCAGTCTCTGACCATCTCCTGTATTATGTCTGCAGTCTCTGACCATCTCCTGTACTATGATTGCAGTCTTTGACAGTCTCTTGTATCATGTCTACAGTTTCTGACCATCTCCTGTACTATGTCTGCAGTCTCTGACCATCTGCTTTACTATGTCTGCAGTCTCTGACCATCTCCTGTACTATGATTGCAGTCTCTGACCGCCTCTTGTTTCACGTCTGCAGTCTTTGACCATCTCCTGTATCATGTCTGCAGTCTCTGACCATTTTCTGTACCACGTCTGCAGTCTCTGACCATCTCATGTACCATGTCTTCAGTCTCTGGCCATCTCCTGTATTATGTCTTCAGTCTCTGACCATCTCCTGTGTCATGTCTACAGTCTCTGACTATCTCCTATATTATGTCTGCAGTCTCTGACCATCTCCTGTAGTATGTCTGAAGTCTCTGACCATCTCCTGTACTATGATTGCAGTCTCTGACCATCTCCTGTACTGATTGCAGTGTCTGACCATCTCCTGTGTCATGTCTACAGTCTCTGACAAACTCCTGTATCATGTCTGCAGTCTCTGACCATCTTCTGTACCACGTCTGCAGTCTCTGACCATCTTCTGTACCACGTCTGCAGTCTCTGTCCATCTCTTGTATCAGGTGTACAGTCTCTGACCATCTCCTATATCATGTCTGCAGTCTCTGACCATGTCCAGTAGTATGTCTGCAGTCTCTGACCATCTCCTGTACTATGATTGCAGTCTCTGACCATCTCCTGTACTATGATTGCAGTCTTTGACCATCTCCTGTACTATAATCGCAGTCTCTGACCGCCTCTTGTTTCATGTCTGCAGTCTCTGACCATCTCCTGTACCATGTCTGCAGTCTCTGACCATCTCCTGTATCATGTCTACAGTCTCTGACTGTCTCTTGTATCATGTCTGCAGTCTCTGACCATCTCCTGTATTGTCTGCAGTCACTGACCATCTCCTGTATTATGTCTGCAGTCTCTGACCATCTCCTGTATCATGTCTACAGTCTCTGACTGTCTCTTGTTTCATGTCTGCAGTCTTTGACCATCTCCTGTATCATGTCTACAGTCTCGGACTGTTTCTTGTATCATGTCTACAGTCTCTGACCATCTCCTATATTATGTCTGCAGTCTCTGACCATCTCCTGCATCATGTCTACAGTCTCGGACTGTCTCTTGTATCATGTTTACAGTCTATGACCATCACCTGTAGTATGTCTGAAGTCTCTGAACATCTCCTATACTATTATTGCAGTCTCTGACCATCTCCTGTACTGTGATTGCAGTGTCTGACCGCCTCTTGTTTCATGTCTGCAGTCTCTGACCATGTCCAGTAGTATGTCTGCAGTCTCTGACCATCTCCTGTACTATGATTGCAGTCTCTGACCATCTCCTGTACTATGATTGCAGTCTCTGACCATCTTCTGTACTATGATTGCAGTCTCTGACCGCCTCTTGTTTCATGTCTGCAGTCTCTGACCATCTCCTGTACCATGTCTGCAGTCTCTGACCATCTCCTGTATCATGTCTACAGTCTCTGACTGTCTCTTGTATCATGTCTGCAGCCTCTGACCATCTCCTGTATTGTCTGCAGTCACTGACCATCTCCTGTATTATGTCTGCAGTCTCTGACCATCTCCTATATTATGTCTGCAGTTTCTGACCATCTCCTGTACTATGATTGCAGTCTCTGACAGTCTATTGTATCATGTCTACAGTCTCTGACAGTCTCTTGTATCATGTCTGCAGTCTCTGACCATCTCCTGTATTGTCTGAAGTCTCTGACCATCTCCTGTACTATGATTGCAGTCTCTGACCATCTCCTGTACTGTGATTGCAGTGTCTGATTGCCTCTTGTTTCATATCTGCAGTCTCTGACCATGTCCTGTATCATATCTGCAGTCTCTGACCATCTTCTGTACCACGTCTGCAGTCTCTGACCATCTCATGTACCATGTCTTCAGTCTCTGACCATCTCCTGTATTATGTCTTCAGTTTCTGACCATCTCCTGTATTATGTCTGCAGTCTCTGACCATCTCCTGTACTATGATTGTAGTCTCTGACCGTCTCTTGTTTAATGTCTGCAGTCTCTGTCCATCTCTTGTATCAGTTCTGCAGTCTCTGACCATCTCCTGTATTATGTGGGCAGTCTCTAACCATCTCCTGTATCATGTCTACAGTCTCTGACGGCCCCTGCATCATTTCTACAGTCTCTGACCATCTCCTATATTATGTCTGCAGTCTCTGACCGTCTCCTGTAGTATGTCTGCAGTGTCTTACCATCTCCTGTACTATGATTGCAGTCTCTGACCATCTCCTGTATTATGTCTGCAGTCTCTGACCATCTCCTGTATTATGTCTGCAGTCTCTGACCATCTCCTGTATTATGTCTGCAGTCTCTGACCATCTCCTGTACTATGATTGCAGTCTTTGACAGTCTCTTGTATCATGTCTGCAGTTTCTGACCATCTCCTGTACTATGTCTGCCGTCTCTGACCATCTCCTTTACTATGTCTGCAGTCTTTGACCATCTCCTGTACTATGATTGCAGTCTCTGACCGCCTCTTGTTTCACTTCTGCAGTCTTTGACCATCTCCTGTATCATGTCTGCAGTCTCTGACCATCTTCTGTACCACGTCTGCAGTCTCTGACCATCTCATGTACCATGTCTTCAGTCTCTGACCATCTCCTGTATTATGTCTTCAGTCTCTGACCATCTCCTGTGTCATCTCTACAGTCTCTGACTATCTCCTATATTATGTCTGCAGTCTCTGACCATCTCCTGTAGTATGTCTGAAGTCTCTGACCATCTCCTGTATTATGTCTGCAGTCTCTGACCGTCTCCTGTACTATGATTGCAGTCTCTGACCATCTCCTGTACTGATTGCAGTGTCTGACCGCCTCTTGTTTCATGTCTGCAGTCTCTGACAAACTCCTGTATCACGTCTGCAGTCTCTGACCATCTTCTGTACCACGTCTGCAGTCTTTGTCCATCTCTTGTATCAGGTCTACAGTCTCTGACCATCTCCTATATTATGTCTGCAGTCTCTGACCATGTCCAGTAGTATGTCTGCAGTCTCTGACCATCTCCTGTACTATGATTGCAGTCTCTGACCATCTCCTGTACTATGATTGCAGTCTCTAACCATCTCCTGTACTATGATTGCAGTCTCTGACCGCCTCTTGTTTCATGTCTGCAGTCTCTGACCATCTCCTGTACCATGTCTGCAGTCTCTGACCATCTCCTGTATCATGTCTACAGTCTCTGACTGTCTCTTGTATCATGTCTGCAGTCTCTGACCATCTCCTGTATTGTCTGCAGTCACTGACCATCTCCTGCATTATGTCTGCAGTCTCTGACCATCTCCTGTATTATGTCTGCAGTCTCTGACCATCTCCTGTACTATGATTGCAGTCTCTGACCGTCTCTTGCATCATGTCTGCAGTCTCTGTCCATCTCTTGTATCATGTCTGCAGTCTCTGACCATCTCCTGTACTATGATTGCAGTCTCTGACCATCTCCTGTACTATGATTGCAGTCTCTGACCATCTCCTTTACTATGATTGCAGTCTCTGACCGCCTCCTGTTTCATGTCTGCAGTCTCTGACCATCTCCTGTATTATGTCTGCAGTCTCTGACCATCTCCTGTATCATGTCTACAGTCTCTGACTGTCTCTTGTATCATGTCTGCAGTCTCTGACCATCTCCTGTATTATGTCTGCAGTCAATGACCATCTCCTGTATTATGTCTGCAGTCTCTGACCATCTCCTGTGTTATGTCTGCAGTCTCTGACCATCTCCTGTATCATGTCTACAGTCTCTGACTGTCTCTTGTATCATGTCTTCAGTCTCTGACCATCTCCTGTATTATGTCTGCAGTCACTGACCATCTCCTGTATTATGTCTGCAGTCTCTGACCATCTCCTGTTTTATGTCTGCAGTCTCTGACCATCTCCTGTATTATGTCTGCAGTCACTGACCATCTCCTGTATTATGTCTGCAGTCTCTGACCATCTCCTGTATTATGTCTGCAGTCTCTGAACATCTCCTGTACTATGATTGCAGTCTCTGACAGTCTCTTGTATCATGTCTGCAGTCTCTGTCCATCTCTTGTATCAGGTCTACAGTCTCTAACCATCTCCTGTATTACGTCTGCAGTCTTTGACCGTCTCTTGTATCATGTCTGCAGTCTCTGTCCATCTCTTGTACTATGATTGCAGTCTCTGACCGTCTCTTGTATCATGTCTGCAGTCTCTGTCCATCACTTGTATCAGGTCTGCAGTCTCTGACCATCTCCTGTATTATGTCTGCAGTCTCTGACCATCTCCTGCATTATGTCTGCAGTCTCTGATCATCTCCTGTACTATGATTGCAGTCTCTGTCCATCTCTTGTATCAGGTCTGAAGTCTCTGACCATCTCCTGTGTTATGTCTGCAGTCTCTGTCCATCTCTTGTATCATGTCTGCAGTCTCTGACCATCTCCTGTGTTATGTCAGCAGTCTCTGACCATCTCTTGTATCATGTCTACAGTCTCTGACCATCTGCTATATTATGTCTGCAGTCTCTGACCATCTCCTGTAGTATGCCTGCAGTCTCTTACCATCTCCTGTACTATGATTGCAGTCTCTGACCATCTCCTGTACCATGTCTGCAGTCTCTGACCATCTCCTGTATTATGTCTGCAGTCTCTGACCATCTCCTGTACCATGTCTACAGTCTCTGACTGTCTCTTGTATCATGTCTGCAGTCTCTGACTATCTCCTGTATTATGTCTGCAGTCTCTGACCATCTCCTGTATTATGTCTGCAGTCTCTGACCATGTCCAGTAGTATGTCTGCAGTCTCTGACCATCTCTTGTACTATGATTGCAGTCTCTGACCATCTCCTATACTATGATTGCAGTCTCTAACCATCTCCTGTACTATGATTGCAGTCTCTGACCGCCTCTTGTTTCATGTCTGCAGTCTCTGACCATCACTTGTACCATGTCTGCAGTCTCTGACCATCTCCTGTATCATGTCTACAGTCTCTGACTTTCTCTTGTATCATGTCTGCAGTCTCTGACATTCTCCTGTATTGTCTGCAGTCACTTACCATCTCCTGTATTATGTCTGCAGTCTCTGTCCATCTCCTGTATTATGTCTGCAGTCTCTGACCATCTCCTGTACTATGATTACAGTCTCTGACAGTCTCTTGTATCATGTCTACAGTCTCTGACCATCTCCTGTACTATGTCTGCAGTCTCTGACCATCTCTTGTACTATGACTGCAGTCTCTGACCATCTCCTGTACTATGATTGCAGTCTCTGACTGCCTCTTGTTTCATGTCTGCAGTCTTTGACCATCTCCTGTATCATGTCTGCAGTCTCTGACCATCTTCTGTACCACATCTGCAGTCTCTGACCATCTCATGTACCATGTCTTCAGTCTCTGACCATCTCCTGTATTTTGTCTGCAGTCTCTGACCATCTCCTGTGTCATGTCTACAGTCTCTGACTGTCTCTTGTATCATGTCTACAGTCTCTGACCATCTCCTGTACTATGTCTGCAGTCTCTGACCATCTCCTGTACTATGTCTGCAGTCTCTGACCATCTCCTGTACTATGGTTGCAGTATCTGACCATCTCCTGTACTATGATTGCAGTCTCTGACCACCTCTTGTTTCATGTCTGCAGTCTCTGACCATCTCCTGTATCATGTCTACAGTCTCGGACTGTCTCTTGTATCATGTCTACAGTCTCTGACCATCTCCTATATTATGTCTGCAGTCTCTGACCATCTCCTGTATCATGTCTACAGTCTCAGACTGTCTCTTGTATCGTGTCTACAGTCTCTGACCATCTCCTGTAGTATGTCTGAAGTCTCTGACCATCTCCTGTACTATGATTGCAGCCTCTGACCATCTCCTATACTATGATTGCAGTGTCTGACCACCTCTTGTTTCATGTCTGCAGTCTCTGACCATGTCCTGTATCATGTCTGCAGTCTCTGACCATCTTCTGTACCACGTCTGCAGTCTCTGACCATCTCATGTACCATGTCTTCAGTTTCTGACCATCTCCGGTATTATGTCTGCAGTTTCTGACCATCTCCTGTATTATGTCTGCAGTCTCTGACCATCTCCTGTACTATGATTGTAGTCTCTGACCGCCTCTTGTATCATATCTGCAGTCTCTGTCCATCTCTTGCATCAGGTCTGCAGTCTCTGACCATCTCCTGTATTATGTGGGCAGTCTCTAACCATCTCCTGTATCATGTCTACAGTCTCTGATGGCCCCTGCATCATTTCTACAGTCTCTGACCATCTCCTATATTATGTCTGCAGTCTCTGACCATCTCCTGTAGTATGTCTGCAGTGTCTGACCATCTCCTGTACTATGATTGCAGTCTCTGACCATCTCCTGTACTATGATTGCAGTCTCTGACCGCCTCTTGTTTCATGTCTGCAGTCTCTGACCATCTCCTGTACTATGTCTGCAGTCTCTGACCATCTCCTGTATTATGTCTGCAGTCTCTGACCATCTCCTGTATTATGTCTGCAGTCTCTGACCATCTCCTGTATTATGTCTGCAGTCTCTGACCATCTCCTGTACTATGATTGCAGTCTTTGACAGTCTCTTGTATCATGTCTACAGTTTCTGACCATCTCCTGTACTATGTCTGCAGTCTCTGACCATCTACTTTACTATGTCTGCAGTCTCTGACCATCTCCTGTACTATGATTGCAGTCTCTGACCGCCTCTTGTTTCACGTCTGCAGTCTTTGACCATCTCCTGTATCATGTCTGCAGTCTCTGACCATTTTCTGTACCACGTCTGCAGTCTCTGACCATCTCATGTACCATGTCTTCAGTCTCTGGCCATCTCCTGTATTATGTCTTCAGTCTCTGACCATCTCCTGTGTCATGTCTACAGTCTCTGACTATCTCCTATATTATGTCTGCAGTCTCTGACCATCTCCTGTAGTATGTCTGAAGTCTCTGACCATCTCCTGTACTATGATTGCAGTCTCTGACCATCTCCTGTACTGATTGCAGTGTCTGACCATCTCCTGTGTCATGTCTACAGTCTCTGACAAACTCCTGTATCATGTCTGCAGTCTCTGACCATCTTCTGTACCACGTCTGCAGTCTCTGACCATCTTCTGTACCACGTCTGCAGTCTCTGTCCATCTCTTGTATCAGGTGTACAGTCTCTGACCATCTCCTATATCATGTCTGCAGTCTCTGACCATGTCCAGTAGTATGTCTGCAGTCTCTGACCATCTCCTGTACTATGATTGCAGTCTCTGACCATCTCCTGTACTATGATTGCAGTCTTTGACCATCTCCTGTACTATAATCGCAGTCTCTGACCGCCTCTTCTTTCATGTCTGCAGTCTCTGACCATCTCCTGTACCATGTCTGCAGTCTCTGACCATCTCCTGTATCATGTCTACAGTCTCTGACTGTCTCTTGTATCATGTCTGCAGTCTCTGACCATCTCCTGTATTGTCTGCAGTCACTGACCATCTCCTGTATTATGTCTGCAGTCTCTGACCATCTCCTGTATCATGTCTACAGTCTCTGACTGTCTCTTGTTTCATGTCTGCAGTCTTTGACCATCTCCTGTATCATGTCTACAGTCTCGGACTGTTTCTTGTATCATGTCTACAGTCTCTGACCATCTCCTATATTATGTCTGCAGTCTCTGACCATCTCCTGCATCATGTCTACAGTCTCGGACTGTCTCTTGTATCATGTTTACAGTCTATGACCATCACCTGTAGTATGTCTGAAGTCTCTGAACATCTCCTATACTATTATTGCAGTCTCTGACCATCTCCTGTACTGATTGCAGTGTCTGACCGCCTCTTGTTTCATGTCTGCAGTCTCTGACCATGTCCAGTAGTATGTCTGCAGTCTCTGACCATCTCCTGTACTATGATTGCAGTCTCTGACCATCTCCTGTACTATGATTGCAGTCTCTGACCATCTTCTGTACTATGATTGCAGTCTCTGACCGCCTCTTGTTTCATGTCTGCAGTCTCTGACCATCTCCTGTACCATGTCTGCAGTCTCTGACCATCTCCTGTATCATGTCTACAGTCTCTGACTGTCTCTTGTATCATGTCTGCAGCCTCTGACCATCTCCTGTATTGTCTGCAGTCACTGACCATCTCCTGTATTATGTCTGCAGTCTCTGACCATCTCCTATATTATGTCTGCAGTTTCTGACCATCTCCTGTACTATGATTGCAGTCTCTGACAGTCTATTGTATCATGTCTACAGTCTCTGACAGTCTCTTGTATCATGTCTGCAGTCTCTGACCATCTCCTGTATTGTCTGAAGTCTCTGACCATCTCCTGTACTATGATTGCAGTCTCTGACCATCTCCTGTACTGTGATTGCAGTGTCTGATTGCCTCTTGTTTCATATCTGCAGTCTCTGACCATGTCCTGTATCATATCTGCAGTCTCTGACCATCTTCTGTACCACGTCTGCAGTCTCTGACCATCTCATGTACCATGTCTTCAGTCTCTGACCATCTCCTGTATTATGTCTGCAGTTTCTGACCATCTCCTGTATTATGTCTGCAGTCTCTGACCATCTCCTGTACTATGATTGTAGTCTCTGACCGTCTCTTGTTTAATGTCTGCAGTCTCTGTCCATCTCTTGTATCAGTTCTGCAGTCTCTGACCATCTCCTGTATTATGTGGGCAGTCTCTAACCATCTCCTGTATCATGTCTACAGTCTCTGACGGCCCCTGCATCATTTCTACAGTCTCTGACCATCTCCTATATTATGTCTGCAGTCTCTGACCGTCTCCTGTAGTATGTCTGCAGTGTCTTACCATCTCCTGTACTATGATTGCAGTCTCTGACCATCTCCTGTATTATGTCTGCAGTCTCTGACCATCTCCTGTATTATGTCTGCAGTCTCTGACCATCTCCTGTATTATGTCTGCAGTCTCTGACCATCTCCTGTACTATGATTGCAGTCTTTGACAGTCTCTTGTATCATGTCTGCAGTTTCTGACCATCTCCTGTACTATGTCTGCCGTCTCTGACCATCTCCTTTACTATGTCTGCAGTCTTTGACCATCTCCTGTACTATGATTGCAGTCTCTGACCGCCTCTTGTTTCACTTCTGCAGTCTTTGACCATCTCCTGTATCATGTCTGCAGTCTCTGACCATCTTCTGTACCACGTCTGCAGTCTCTGACCATCTCATGTACCATGTCTTCAGTCTCTGACCATCTCCTGTATTATGTCTTCAGTCTCTGACCATCTCCTGTGTCATCTCTACAGTCTCTGACTATCTCCTATATTATGTCTGCAGTCTCTGACCATCTCCTGTAGTATGTCTGAAGTCTCTGACCATCTCCTGTATTATGTCTGCAGTCTCTGACCGTCTCCTGTACTATGATTGCAGTCTCTGACCATCTCCTGTACTGATTGCAGTGTCTGACCGCCTCTTGTTTCATGTCTGCAGTCTCTGACAAACTCCTGTATCACGTCTGCAGTCTCTGACCATCTTCTGTACCACGTCTGCAGTCTTTGTCCATCTCTTGTATCAGGTCTACAGTCTCTGACCATCTCCTATATTATGTCTGCAGTCTCTGACCATGTCCAGTAGTATGTCTGCAGTCTCTGACCATCTCCTGTACTATGATTGCAGTCTCTGACCATCTCCTGTACTATGATTGCAGTCTCTAACCATCTCCTGTACTATGATTGCAGTCTCTGACCGCCTCTTGTTTCATGTCTGCAGTCTCTGACCATCTCCTGTACCATGTCTGCAGTCTCTGACCATCTCCTGTATCATGTCTACAGTCTCTGACTGTCTCTTGTATCATGTCTGCAGTCTCTGACCATCTCCTGTATTGTCTGCAGTCACTGACCATCTCCTGCATTATGTCTGCAGTCTCTGACCATCTCCTATATTATGTCTGCAGTCTCTGACCATCTCCTGTACTATGATTGCAGTCTCTGACAGTCTATTGTATAATGTCTACAGTCTCTGACCATCTCCTGTATTATGTCTGCAGTCTCTGAACATCTCCTGTATCATGTCTACAGTCTCTGACTGTCTCTTGTTTCATGTCTGCAGTCTTTGACCATCTCCTGTATCATGTCTACAGTCTCGGACTGTCTCTTGTATCATGTCTACAGTCTCTGACCATCTCCTATATTATGTCTGCAGTCTCTGACCATCTCCTGTATCATGTCTACAGTCTCGGACTGTCTCTTGTATCATGTCTACAGTCTCTGACCATCTCCTGTAGTATGTCTGAAGTCTCTGACCATCTCCTGTACTATGATTGCAGTCTCTGACCATCTCCTGTATCATGTCTGCAGTCTCTGACCATCTTCTGTACCACGTCTGCAGTCTCTGACCATCTCATGTACCATGTCTTCAGTCTCTGACTATCTCCTGTATTATGTCTGCAGTTTCTGACCATCTCCTGTATTATGTCTGCAGTCTCTGACCATCTCCTGTAATATGATTGTAGTCTCTGACCGTCTCTTTTATCATGTCTGCAGTCTCTGTCCATCTCTTGTATCAGGTCTGCAGTCTCTGACCATCTCCTGTATTATGTGGGCAGTCTCTGACCATCTCCTGTATCATGTCTACAGTCTCTGACGGCCCCTGCATCATGTCTACAGTCTCTGACCATCTCCTATATTATGTCTGCAGTCTCTGACCGTCTCCTGTAGTATGTCTGCAGTGTCTTACCATCTCCTGTACTATGATTGAAGTCTCTGACCATCTCCTGTATTATGTCTGCAGTCTCTGACCATCTCCTGTATTATGTCTACAGTTTCTGACCATCTCCTGTACTATGTCTGCCGTCTCTGACCATCTCCTTTACTATGTCTGCAGTCTTTGACCATCTCCTGTACTATGATTGCAGTCTCTGACCGCCTCTTGTTTCACTTCTGCAGTCTTTGACCATCTCCTGTATCATGTCTGCAGTCTCTGACCATCTTCTGTACCACTTCTGCAGTCTCTGACAATCTCATGTACCATGTCTTCAGTCTCTGACCATCTCCTGTATTATGTCTTCAGTCTCTGACCATCTCCTGTGTCATGTCTACAGTCGTTGACTATCTCCTATATTATGTCTGCAGTCTCTGACCATCTCCTGTAGTATGTCTGAAGTCTCTGACCATCTCCTGTACTATGATTGCAGTCTCTGACCATCTCCTGTACTGATTGCAGTGTCTGACCGCCTCTTGTTTCATGTCTGCAGTCTCTGACAAACTCCTGTATCACGTCTGCAGTCTCTGACCATCTTCTGTACCACGTCTGCAGTCTCTGTCCATCTCTTGTATCAGGTCTACAGTCTCTGACCATCTCCTATATTATGTCTGCAGTCTCTGACCATGTCCAGTAGTATGTCTGCAGTCTCTGACCATCTCCTGTACTATGATTGCAGTCTCTGACCATCTCCTGTACTATGATTGCAGTCTCTAACCATCTCCTGTACTATGATTGCAGTCTCTGACCGCCTCTTGCTTCATGTCTGCAGTCTCTGACCATCTCCTGTACCATGTCTGCAGTCTCTGACCATCTCCTGTATCATGTCTACAGTCTCTGACTGTCTCTTGTATCATGTCTGCAGTCTCTGACCATCTCCTGTATTGTCTGCAGTCACTGACCATCTCCTGCATTATGTCTGCAGTCTCTGACCATCTCCTATATTATGTCTGCAGTCTCTGACCATCTCCTGTACTATGATTGCAGTCTCTGACAGTCTATTGTATCATGTCTACAGTCTCTGACCATCTCCTGTATTATGTCTGCAGTCTCTGACCATCTCCTGTATCATGTCTACAGTCTCTGACTGTCTCTTGTTTCATGTCTGCAGTCTTTGACCATCTCCTGTATCATGTCAACAGTCTCGGACTGTCTCTTGTATCATGTCTACAGTCTCTGACCATCTCCTATATTATGTCTGCAGTCTCTGACCATCTCCTGTATCATGTCTACAGTCTCGGACTGTCTCTTGTATCATGTCTACAGTCTCTGACCATCTCCTGTAGTATGTCTGAAGTCTCTGACCATCTCCTGTACTATGATTGCAGTCTCTGACCACCTCCTGTATCATGTCTGCAGTCTCTGACCATCTTCTGTACCACGTCTGCAGTCTCTGACCATCTCATGTACCATGTCTTCAGTCTCTGACTATCTCCTGTATTATGTCTGCAGTTTCTGACCATCTCCTGTATTATGTCTGCAGTCTCTGACCATCTCCTGTACTATGATTGTAGTCTCTGACCGTCTCTTGTATCATGTCTGCAGTCTCTGTCCATCTCTTGTATCAGGTCTGCAGTCTCTGACCATCTCCTGTATTATGTGGGCAGTCTCTAACCATCTCCTGTATCATGTCTACAGTCTCTGACGGCCCCTGCATCATGTCTACAGTCTCTTACCATCTCCTATATTATGTCTTCAGTCTCTGACTGTCTCCTGTAGTATGTCTGCAGTGTCTGACCATCTCCTGTACTACGATTGCAGTCTCTGACCATCTCCTGTACTATGATTGCAGTCTTTGATCGCCTCTTGTTTCATGTCTGCAGTTTCTGACCATCTCTTGTACTATGTCTGCAGTCTTTGACCATCTCCTGTACCATGTCTACAGTCTCTGACTGTCTCTTGTATCATGTCTGCAGTCTCTGACTATCTCCTGTATTATGTCTGCAATCTCTGACCATCTCCTGTACTAAGATTGCAGTCTCTGACCGTCTCTTGTATCATGTCTGCAGTCTCTGTCCATCTCCTGTATTATGTCTGCAGTCTCTGACCATCTCCTGTACTATGATTGCAGTCTCTGACCATCTCCTGTAAAATGTCTGCAGTCTCTGACCATCTCCTGTATTATGTCTGCAGTCTCTGTCCGTCTCTTGTATCATGTCTGCAGTGTCTGTCCATCTCTTGTATCAGGTCCGCAGTCTCTGACCATCTCCTGTATTATGTCTGCAATCTCTGACCATCTCCTGTACTAAGATTGCAGTCTCTGGAGGGGGCGTGGTTTGCCTTGAGAGAAGATGGCTGCTTGATCCTCTGGCTCCCTCTCACCACAGCCTACAATTCGCTGTTCACGGGGTTCCCAGACAATATCTACCCCTCAATAATGGGAACATCTTCCCGTGGAACATCACACAGCAGATCCCGATCCCCGAGAGACCTCGCTAACCGCTCAAATCAAACAATCCCGGAGATCTTCCGATCCCAGCGGATCACAATGGCGTCTCATCCACCCGCCGCACCCTCGCCTCAGCCTCCTGCCGATATCATCTTAACTCCAACAGATCTTAACCGTTCTCTACAGGAATCATCCCTGCCCTCTCACCGACAACCGAGCCTCCTGGACCTGCAGGCAGTGGCGGCTGACATAAAAGACACCCTGTTCTCCGCGATCAATGACCTGCGCCATGAACTACAGGCCATCACAGGCCGCATACAGCGTGTGGAAGACCAAACTGCCCGCCAACACTCCGCAGTGAGGATCATACACAAAACGGTAGACTTTCACACAATGCAATTAAGAGATCTTCAACGTCATGTTGAAGATCTCGACAACAGAGGCCGAAGACATAACCTGCGGGTAAGAGGTATACCCGAATCCGTTGAACATGATCGCATTCTCCCCGTAGTGACAGGACTCTTTAATCATCTGCTAGACCGACCAGAGCCCACACCAATCCCTATGGAGCGCATACATAGAGCGCTGCGCCCAAAAGGGAGAGACACTGACCCACCGAGGGACATTATTTGTCATGTGAATGATTTTTCTGTCAAGGAATAACTACTACAAAAAGCCCGCGAAAAAACTACGCTGGAATATGATGGCTACCCCATCCATATATATCAAGACCTCTCTGCTATCACACTGCAACACCGCAAGGACCTACGCCCCCTGCTGGAAGTCTTGAGAGCGAAAGGCATACGCTACCGTTGGAAATTCCCTTTCGGCCTATCTGCCGCACACCACGGCCGTACAGCTCTTCTTAGAGTTCCAGAAGAATTGGATGCTTTCTGTCGTACGCTAGATATTCCGTATACCCCCGTCCCCAACTGGTATGCGGAATTCGACCTACAACCGTCCACTCGAACCCCTCCGGCAGAAGAACCGATGGACGCGCTCAATTCCAGCTTCCGGAGGAGACGTTCACCCTCAGCCGCCAGAACCGACGCCTCTTCAAACCCTCGTCTCCCACCATCCAGCCCCATGACGGCTCCCCTGCCTCGGCGAGCTCGCCGAGACCGCTAGGTCCTTCACTCCTTCAGGATAGAGACACTCACTGCATCTCCCACCCGCACTGTGAGCCGCTGCGAAGACCGCTTACCTTGTTTTACCGTACGACATATACCGGAACCCCAACTCCCACGTAGATGCCATCAACAGAGGAACAGACGAACCCCGACGGCAGAAGGTGACATTGCACCAGGACTTTCTCCCTCACCTGAAAGACTGTCATCTACTCACCACTTCCACGACCGGCTTCACTTTTCTGAACTCATCCGACGGACGAACCACCGCTTATCTACACGCCGACACCCATCTACGGAGACGTATGTAGCACCGGCTCTGCCTACATGAACCTTAATGCACTATAACATGCCTCACTCCACATACAGGGTTCATACTCCGGTAACGCCATACACACAGACATCCTACACTTAGGATATCCCACTGATGCTACAGAGAAATACACGAACACCACTCTCCCCGACCACCTGCTCTCCCAGTCCACCCTACCAGATCTCATGACACAACGGACACCTCATCTTACAATACACCTATACCAACACCACCTTCACAACTTACACAGACGGATGGGGTTAAACACTACATACCCGGCAGAGACATATATACCCTAGCTACACATTGCTTCCCGTTCCAACATACAACTGGGAGGTTAACGGATCTATAACCTACCACACAAAACATATAGCGAACTACACTAGCCACAGCTAGAGTTAGAGATTTGCCGGTTTTATCGTTTACACCTGCTACCTTTTCCAATATAACCCCTTGCAGACACATTAACAGATGACATTCCATATTGCACTCATTTTATAGCCAAACTGATATCAACTCTTATGGCTTAATAGAAATGTAAGTACATAGATAGGTATACCTTTATCCACTACACTTGCCATCGCATTCTCTGTGGTCAAATGTATATATGGTTATAGAATGTATGCTCTCTCTATGACTGACGCTTAACGTACAATCCCCTTTAATTTACGTACAGCAGACATATCAAGACAATACTGTACTCTCATAAATCAACCACTCTCATACTCTTCGCAAATGGATGACGAATAAACCACAGACACTACGTAGAATATGTTATGTTTGGTTAAACGACTTTTATGTTAATATACTTTGAATACATGTTAATGGTTATAAACAAATGGTATAACTGACTACATACACATGATTTTTTATGCGATATATCAGTACTGCATAAATGTCACAAACAAATTGATCACCCCTTCTCTCAATCTAGATAGATATAAATAACTGTTAAGTGTTACCTTATATGCAAATACCTCTCTCTTACATCCGCACACCTACGTGCTAGTTCAAAGATATCACAAGTAGAGTTACACCCTGCACGACCATCACCTTACTTAAAGTCTCAAAAACTTTTACTTTCTGCATTTATCACACCCACTCTCTACATGGGAGCCAACACCTTTCTGCGATCGCTCCATATACACTACGCACACTACCACCCATTGCCACACATGTACCCCCAGTTCCATGACATATGGCTGCTGGTGAGATGGACCAATATGGTCGAATCTATTTCTCCTCTCATTTTCCTTTTTCTTTTTTTTTCTCTCTCTCTTAAAACTCCATTTCTCTCACTTGACAAACCAACCCCCACACAGTGGTCAAACATTTTCCTAACCTCTACACACCTTTTTATAAGACTACAACCACTGAATTTTACCGGTGAATACATATTTGTGGCTTGGAACACCGTTTAGGTGCCCAGTAAGCCACACAGTACCGGCCCCTATACATATCCCCTCTGTAAATCCTCCCTCACCTCAACACCCGGATCTTATCCCACCCCACACCCACCCTCCTGCCACAGCCCACACCACACTGTAAGAATACATAGCAATTACAGTTAACATGTCACCGCAAACGATAACAAACGATAAACCAGTTCTCAAAATAGTTTCCCTTAATGTTCAGGGACTCAATACACCAGAAAAACGTTCCAAGCTCCTCCTTACCATGCACAGACTGAAAGCTAATATCATATTTTTACAGGAAACACACTTCCGTTCCAATAATATTCCGAAACTATGCAATGCTCAGTACCCAACAGTGTTACATGCCACAAACCCTCTACACAAAACGAAAGGAGTCTCGATTCTCATTGCAAAAAACTGCCCCTTCCAGATCAAAGACTCGCTTCTAGATGCAGACGGCAGATATCTTTTTTTAAAAGGTACTCTACACAACAAAACAATAACATTAGCGAACATATATGCACCAAATAAGACCCAAATCCCCTTCTTTAGGTCTGTAACTAATGCTCTCACAACCTTCACAGAAGGCACTCTTATCTTAGGTGGCGACTTTAATGTCCCACTAAACCCCATCCAAGACACATCAACAGGAACCTCAACACTTTCCTATAAGGCCCTCAGAGAAATCAAATCCCTACTTACAAAACTACTACTTCATGACACATGGCGTACGGTTAACCCAGATACGAAAGATTACACCTTCTATTCTCCTCCGCACGCCAGATATTCCAGATTAGACTACATTTTTCTCTCACAATGTGACCTACACCAAATACATCAAACATCCATTGAATCCATGACTATCTCGGACCACCACCCTGTCTCTTTATCACTCCAATTCCCTGACACGACACCACACTCGAGAATTTGGAGATTGGATCCCTCTTTACTCACCGACCCATCCGTCACGGGGGCAATAGACTCCACCTTACAAAACTTCTTTAAAGAAAATAACCCAGAAGACACATCCCCACTAATTAACTGGGAAGCACACAAAAGCGTTATTAGGGGTACCTTTCTCGCAGCTGCTGCAAAACGAAACAAAGAGAGAAGACAACAACATTCAGATCTGATAGATAAGATCAGAAAACTTGAAAGAGCACACAAACAATCACTGGCACACACCACTTTCAATGACCTATTGCAAGCCAGAAAGGAGCTTCTGGAACTGCTAGAAAAACAAATACAACGAAAATATATCCTATCTAAGAGAAAATTTTACGAATTTGGCAACAAAGCAAGCAAAATGCTAGCCAGGGCACTGCAAACATCTAAAGCCAACACGACAATCCATCATGTCATAGATCCCGCGGGCAATAAACTAAACAAAACCCCAGACATTGCCCGACAGTTTGTCAAATACTACAGTAAACTATATAACCTAGACAAGTCAAACCTCCCCCCTGGCGACCCCACCCACGCTCAAATGATATCCGAATTTTTAAAACAATACAGCCCAAACCCTATATCGGAATCCATAGCCCAGGAATTAAATGCCCCACTTTCCCGTACTGAAGTTGAAATGGCCCTAAAACAGATGAAATCGGGCAAAAGCCCTGGCCCAGATGGCCTCACTGCGGGCTACTACAAAACATACGCAGAATTACTTATACCCGCATTCTTGCAAGCTTTCAATTCTTTCGCACAACCAATCAAACCTCCGAGAGACCTCCTTTCAGCCCACATAGCTGTAATTCCCAAACCCGACAAAGACCACTCCTTAATCACCAACTACAGACCTATTTCCCTTCTCAATGTTGACCTCAAATGGTTTGCAAAAACCTTAGCAAATCGACTCTTACCATTAATTCCCCAGCTAATTGGCCTTGATCAAGTAGGTTTTGTCCCCGGAAGAGAAGCGAGGGATAACACGCTCAAAACGCTCAATATCCACCATTAGCTTACATCCACCAAAAATAAAGGATTTATGCTTTCCCTTGATGCGGAGAAGGCATTCGACAGGGTGGCATGGGACTATATGCAAGAAACACTTAAAGCTATAGGCCTTCCTCAAACGATGCTAAATTACATTACAGCTTTATACTCCAGTCCCACTGCAAAAGTTAAAGTTAACGGCCATCTGTCGGATGCCTTCTCCGTGTCGAATGGAACACGTCAGGGCTGCCCACTCTCCCCCTTAATCTTTATTCTTTCTCTTGAACCTCTCCTCCGTCGCCTTAACTCCAATCCAGACATCAAAGGAATACAAATTAAACACCGCACATATAAACTAGCCGCGTTCGCGGATGACATCCTTCTATTCCTCACAGACCCACTTACCACGATCCCAAACCTGCTTAAGGATTTCAGAACCTTCAATACTCTATCCAATCTCCAAATCAATTTCTCTAAATCCAATGCCCTGAACATCACCCTGCCCCCAGATATTTGTCAACAATGCCAACTCAATTTCCCATTCACCTGGAAGAAACTTGCACTCCCGTACTTAGGCATCCAGATACCGACCTCTCTAAACAATTTATACACCCTGAACCATGCCCCACTCCTCCAAAAAATACAAGCAGATTTAAAGAAATGGTCCTCCGGTTACTTCTCTTGGTTTGGTAGAGCAGCTATTGTTAAAATGAACACATTGCCCAAAATCCTATATCTCCTACAAACGATCCCGATCAAACTACCGTCCGAATTCTTCACTATCTATCGAAAAACCTGCACGAAGTTTATATGGGGTAAGACACGACCACGACTAAGCTTTTCAAGATTGACCGAACCCAAATCACAAGGAGGCATAGGTACTCCTGACATACGCAAGTACCAACAGGCCTGTCATCTGGCTAGAATCGTTGACTGGAACGTACACTCCGCACATAAAGATTGGGTCCACTTAGAACAAACATTCTCGACAGTGCCCATCCAAAACACTCCGTGGATTAAATCCCACACATCGCTCTCTGAATACTCACAACACCCACTCATCAGCCCCACACTGATCTCTTTCAGGAACGCCTGTAACAAACACAACATTTCCTCCGTAAATGGTCCGATGACACCTCTTAGACAAAACCCTGACTTCTCCCCGGGAATACATGCCTCATTCCTGACATCTATATGGCCCCACCAAAATGTCAGAGCAGAACACTTCTTTGAAGGAAATCACATCCTATCACAATCAGCTTTAGCTTCCAAACTAAAAATAGACTCCTTCCCTTTTTGGACGTACGTACAAATACGTAATTTCCTAAACAAACCAAACCCCAAACCGAGCTGGTCCAGAACCACAACCCCATTTGAAAATCTCTGTCTAAGCAAAAACTCCCAAAGGCACCTGATCTCACAAATATACACCCTCCTCTTCAATGAGCACAACACGACCACATATTGGACCAATAGACAATGGGAACGAGACCTATCAATGCAACTAAACACTCAAGAATGGACTAACGTCCACACTTTAATCCACAAAGGTTCGATGAACGTGCAAGTACAAGAATCAGCATATAAACTATTCTCTAGATGGTATAGAACTCCACTACTATTGCACCGCTTCAATCCAACAATCCCCCAAACGTGCTGGAGATGTAACGCAGACACGGGTTCACTCTTACATGTATGGTGGTCTTGCCCCAAAATCCAACCTTTCTGGAAAGAAGTGCACAGCCTCATCACACGTATCACTACCTACACTCTTGACTTCCACCCCGCAATGTTCCTTCTACATCACTCTTCCTCTCACATACCAGCTTACCATCGTTCTCTAACCATGCATTTGGTGAACTCTGCAAGAATGTGCATACCCCCTAAATGGCGCTCAACTGAACCACCTACCATAAAAGAGTGGTTTATTCGTATACACCATACACAAGTAATGGAAGATCTCATCCATCAATCCAATGACACTCAAACAAAGTTCACCAAAACATGGACCTCCTGGATACACTTTACCACAACAGATGTATACAAACAATACTTAACCTGAACACCTACACTGGGCTGTGGCAGGAAATAGGTACCTTCTAGTCCCCCTACCCCTCTGGATTCCTAGACTTCACCTTCCATGATTTCACATATCCCCCCCACCACGAACCTCTTGCTCCCCTCCTTTTTTTCCTCTCCTCCCACTTCCTCACCCAAATACCACTCAATACCCCCCCGTAATCATAACCTAGACTGCTAATTATCACAACATCCAACTGTCCTACCATTCCGAATTCCCCCACCTAACCTCCTCGTAGGCCTCCTACGTATCCTGTCCCAACCCTAACCGATGCCCCGGCAACAAACGTCATATCTACACATACTAACGATTATGCAGGATTCCCCCTGAACTAATCCTAATGCAATACCCAATGAGATATAATGATGTACTTATGCTTTCTTTCATACTAATTACTACATCTGTTGCCAATAAGAACTCACATTGCCATCCCCAGATTTACTGTGACAAAAGTTATACACATTGGTTTTTTTATATTTCTCAGACTTACCTATCTGTAACATTACTGTTAAAATCTTACTGCCAAAGCGGCTGCGTCCGCACTACTGCATTTATAAACAATTTCTTACGATTTTTCTGTAACATGCTGATTCTTGTTTGAAAATTCCAATAAAACTTGATTGAAAAAAAAAAGATTGCAGTCTCTGACCGTCTCTTGTATCATGTCTGCAGTCTCTGTCCATCTCCTGTATTATGTCTGCAGTTTCTGACCATCTCCTGTATTATGTCTGCAGTCTCTGACCATCTCCTGTAATATGATTGTAGTCTCTGACCGTCTCTTTTATCATGTCTGCAGTCTCTGTCCATCTCTTGTATCAGGTCTGCAGTCTCTGACCATCTCCTGTATTATGTGGGCAGTCTCTAACCATCTCCTGTATCATGTCTACAGTCTCTGACGGCCCCTGCATCATGTCTACAGTCTCTGACCATCTCCTATATTATGTCTGCAGTCTCTGACCGTCTCCTGTAGTATGTCTGCAGTGTCTTACCATCTCCTGTACTATGATTGAAGTCTCTGACCATCTCCTGTATTATGTCTGCAGTCTCTGACCATCTCCTGTATTATGTCTACAGTTTCTGACCATCTCCTGTACTATGTCTGCCGTCTCTGACCATCTCCTTTACTATGTCTGCAGTCTTTGACCATCTCCTGTACTATGATTGCAGTCTCTGACCGCCTCTTGTTTCACTTCTGCAGTCTTTGACCATCTCCTGTATCATGTCTGCAGTCTCTGACCATCTTCTGTACCACTTCTGCAGTCTCTGACCATCTCATGTACCATGTCTTCAGTCTCTGACCATCTCCTGTATTATGTCTTCAGTCTCTGACCATCTCCTGTGTCATGTCTACAGTCTCTGACTATCTCCTATATTATGTCTGCAGTCTCTGACCATCTCCTGTACTATGATTGCAGTCTCTGACCATCTCCTGTACTGATTGCAGTGTCTGACCGCCTCTTGTTTCATGTCTGCAGTCTCTGACAAACTCCTGTATCACGTCTGCAGTCTCTGACCATCTTCTGTACCACGTCTGCAGTCTCTGTCCATCTCTTGTATCAGGTCTACAGTCTCTGACCATCTCCTATATTATGTCTGCAGTCTCTGACCATGTCCAGTAGTATGTCTGCAGTCTCTGACCATCTCCTGTACTATGATTGCAGTCTCTGACCATCTCCTGTACTATGATTGCAGTCTCTAACCATCTCCTGTACTATGATTGCAGTCTCTGACCGCCTCTTGCTTCATGTCTGCAGTCTCTGACCATCTCCTGTACCATGTCTGCAGTCTCTGACCATCTCCTGTATCATGTCTACAGTCTCTGACTGTCTCTTGTATCATGTCTGCAGTCTCTGACCATCTCCTGTATTGTCTGCAGTCACTGACCATCTCCTGCATTATGTCTGCAGTCTCTGACCATCTCCTATATTATGTCTGCAGTCTCTGACCATCTCCTGTACTATGATTGCAGTCTCTGACAGTCTATTGTATCATGTCTACAGTCTCTGACCATCTCCTGTATTATTTCTGCAGTCTCTGACCATCTCCTGTATCATGTCTACAGTCTCTGACTGTCTCTTGTTTCATGTCTGCAGTCTTTGACCATCTCCTGTATCATGTCAACAGTCTCGGACTGTCTCTTGTATCATGTCTACAGTCTCTGACCATCTCCTGTAGTATGTCTGAAGTCTCTGACCATCTCCTGTACTATGATTGCAGTCTCTGACCACCTCCTGTATCATGTCTGCAGTCTCTGACCATCTTCTGTACCACGTCTGCAGTCTCTGACCATCTCATGTACCATGTCTTCAGTCTCTGACTATCTCCTGTATTATGTCTGCAGTTTCTGACCATCTCCTGTATTATGTCTGCAGTCTCTGACCATCTCCTGTACTATGATTGTAGTCTCTGACCGTCTCTTGTATCATGTCTGCAGTCTCTGTCCATCTCTTGTATCAGGTCTGCAGTCTCTGACCATCTCCTGTATTATGTGGGCAGTCTCTAACCATCTCCTGTATCATGTCTACAGTCTCTGACGGCCCCTGCATCATGTCTACAGTCTCTTACCATCTCCTATATTATGTCTTCAGTCTCTGACCGTCTCCTGTAGTATGTCTGCAGTGTCTGACCATCTCCTGTACTACGATTGCAGTCTCTGACCATCTCCTGTACTATGATTGCAGTCTTTGACCGCCTCTTGTTTCATGTCTGCAGTTTCTGACCATCTCTTGTACTATGTCTGCAGTCTCTGACCATCTCCTGTACCATGTCTACAGTCTCTGACTATCTCTTGTATCATGTCTGCAGTCTCTGACTATCTCCTGTATTATGTCTGCAGTCTCTGACCATCTCCTGTATTATGTCTGCAGTCTCTGACCATCTCCTGTACTATGATTGCAGTCTTTGACCATCTCCTGTAAAATGTCTGCAGTCTCTGACCATCTCCTGTATTATGTCTGCAGTCTCTGTCCGTCTCTTGTATCATGTCTGCAGTGTCTGTCCATCTCTTGTATCATGTCTGCAGTCTCTGTCCATCTCCTGTATTATGTCTGCAGTCTCTGACCATCTCCTGTACTATGATTGCAGTCTCTGACAGTCTCTTGTATCATGTCTACAGTCTCTGACCATCTCCTTTACTATGTCTGCAGTCTCTGACCATCTCTTGTACTATGTCTGCAGTCTCTGACCATCTCCTGTACTATGATTGCAGTCTCTGACCATCTCCTGTATCATGTCTGCAGTCTCTGACCATCTTCTTTACCACGTCTGCAGTCTCTGACCATCTCATGTACCATGTCTTTAGTCTCTGACCATCTCCTGTATTATGTCTGCAGTCTCTGACCATCTCCTGTGTCATGTCTACAGTCTCTGACCATCTTCTGTACCACGTCTGCAGTCTCTGACCATCTCATGCACCATGTCTTCAGTCTCTGACCATCTCCTGTATTATGTCTGCAGTCTCTGACTATCTCCTGTGTCATGTCTACAGTCTCTGACTTTCTCTTGTATCATGTCTACAGTTTCTGACCATCTCCTATATTATGTCTGCAGTCTCTGACCATCTACTGTAGTATGTCTGACGTCTCTGACCATCTCCTGTACTATGATTGCAGTCTCTGACCATCTCCTGTACTATGATTACAGTGTCTGACCACCTCTTGTTTCATGTCTGCAGTCTCTTACCATCTCCTGTATCATGTCTGCAGTCTCTGACCATCTTCTGTACCACGTCTGCAGTCTCTGACCATCTTCTGTACCACGTCTGCAGTCTCTGACCATCTCATGTACCATGTCTTCAGTCTCTGACCATCTCCTGTATTATGTCTGCAGTTTCTGACCATCTCCTGTATTATGTCTGCAGTCTCTGACCATCTCCTGTACAATGATTGCAGTCTCTGACCGTCTCTTGTATCATGTCTGCAGTCTCTGTCCATCTCTTGTATCAGGTCTACAGTCTCTGACCATCTCCTGTATTATGTCTGCACTCACTGACCATCTCCTGTATTATGTCTGCAGTCTCTGACCATCTCCTGTACTATGATTGCAGTCTCTGACCATCGCCTGTACCATGTCTGCAGTCTCTGACCATCTCCTGTATTATGTCTGCAGTCTCTGTCCGTCTCTTGTATCATGTCTGCAGGCTCTGACCATCTCCTGTACTATGATTGCAGTCTCTGACCATCTCCTGTAGTATGATTGCAGTCTCTGACCGCCTCTTGTTTCATGTCTGCAGTCTCTGACCATCTCCTGTACCATGTCTGCAGTCTCTGACAGTCTCTTGTATCATGTCTACAGTCTCTGACCATCTCCTGTACTATGTCTGCAGTCTCTGACCATCTCCTGTACTATGTCTGAAGTCTCTGACCATCTCCTGTACTATAATTGCAGTCTCTGACCGCCTCTTGTTTCATGTCTGCAGTCTCAGACTTTCTCTTGTATCATGTCTACAGTCTCAGACTTTCTCTTGTATCATGTCTACAGTCTCTGACCATCTCCTGTATCATGTCTACAGTCTCAGACTTTCTCTTGTATCATGTCTACAGTCTCTGACCATCTCCTATATTATGTCTGCAGTCTCTGACCATCTCCTGTATCATGTCTACAGTCTCAGACTGTCTCTTGTATCATGTCTACAGTCTCTGACCATATCCTGTACGATGTCTGCAGTCTCTGACCATCTCCTGTACTATGTCTGCAGTCTCTGACCATCTCCTGTACTATGTCTGCAGTCTCTGACCATCTCCTGTACTATGATTGCAGTCTCTGACCGCCTCTTGTTTCATGTCTGCAGTCTCTGACCATCTCCTGTATCATGTCTACAGTCTCGGACTGTCTCTTGTATCATGTATGCAGTCTCTGATCATCTACTTTATTATGTCTGCAGTCTCCGACCATCTCCTGTACTGTGATTGCAGTCTCTGTCAGTCTCTTGTATCATGTCTACAGTCTCTGACCATCTCCTGTACTATATCTGCAGTCTCTGACCATCTCCTGTACTATGTCTGCAGTCTCTGACCATCTCCTGTACTATGATTGCAGTCTCTGACCGCCTCTTGTTTCATGTCTGCAGTCTTTGACCATCTCTTGTATCATGTCTACAGTCTCAGACTGTCTCTTGTATCATGTCTACAGTCTCTGACCATCTCCTATATTATGTCTGCAGTCTCTAACCATCTCCTGTATCATGTCTACAGTCTCGCACTGTCTCTTGTATCATGTCTACAGTCTCTGACCATCTCCTATATTATGTCTGCAGTCTCTGACCATCTCCTGTATCATGTCTACAGTCTCGGACTGTCTCTTGTATCATGTCTACAGTCTCTGACCATCTCCTGTACTATGATTGCAGTCTCTGACCATCTCCTGTACTATGATTGCAGTGTCTTACCGCCTCTTGTTTCATGTCTGCAATCTCTGACCATCTCCTGTATCATGTCTGCGGTCTCTGACCATCTCCTGTATTATGTCTGCAGTCTCTGACCATCTTCTGTACCACGTCTGCAATCTCTGACCATCTTCTGTACCACGTCTGCAGTCTCTGATATCTCATGTACCATGTCTTCAGTCTCTGACCATCTCCTGTATTATGTCTGCAGTCTCTGACCATCTCCTGTACTATGATTGCAGTCTCTGACCGTCTCTTGTATCATGTCTGCAGTCTCTGTCCATCTCTTGTATCAGGTCTACAGTCTCTGACCATCTCCTGTATTATGTCTGCACTCACTGACCATCTCCTGTATTATGTCTGCAGTCTCTGACCATCTCCTGTACTATGATTGCAGTCTCTGACCATCTCCTGTACCATGTCTGCAGTCTCTGACCATCTCCTGTATTATGTCTGCAGTCTCTGTCCGTCTCTTGTATCATGTCTGCAGTCTCTGACCATCTCCTGTACTATGATTGCAGTCTCTGACCATCTCCTGTACTATGATTGCAGTCTCTGACCGCCTCTTGTTTTATGTCTGCAGTCTCTGACCATCTCCTGTACCATGTCTGCAGTCTCTGACAGTCTCTTGTATCATGTCTACAGTCTCTGACCATCTCCTGTACGATGTCTGCAGTCTCTGACCATCTCCTGTACTATGTCTGCAGTCTCTGTCCATCTCCTGTACTATGATTGCAGTCTCTGACCGCCTCTTTTTTCATGTCTGCAGTCTCTGACCATCTCCTGTATCATGTCTACAGTCTCGGACTGTCTCTTGTATCATGTATGCAGTCTCTGACCTTCTCCTTTATTATGTCTGCAGTCTCTGACCATCTCCTGTACTGTGATTGCAGTCTCTGACAGTCTCTTGTATCATGTCTACAGTCTCTGACCATCTCCTGTACTATGTCTGCAGTCTCTGATCATCTCCTGTACTATGTCTGCAGTCTCTGACCATCTCCTGTACTATGATTGCAGTCTCTGACCGCCTCTTGTTTCATGTCTGCAGTCTTTGACTATCTCCTGTATCATGTCTACAGTCTCGGACTGTCTCTTGTATCATGTCTGCAGTCTCTGACCATCTCCTGTATTATGTCAGCAGTCTCTGACCATCTCTTGTATCATGTCTACAGTCTCTGACCATCTCCTATATTATGTCTGCAGTCTCAGACCATCTCCTGTAGTATGCCTGCAGTCTCTTACCATCTCCTGTACTATGATTGCAGTCTCTGACCATCTCCTGTACTATGATTGCAGTCTCTGACCATCTCATGTACTATGATTGCAGTCTCTGACCGCCTCTTGTTTCATGTCTGCAGTCTCTGACCATCTCATGTACAATGTCTTCAGTCTCTGACCATCTCCTGTATTATGTCTGCAGTCTCTGACCATCTCCTGTATTATGTCTGCAGTCTCTGTCCATCTCTTGTATCAGGTCTGCAGTCTCTGACCATCTCCTGTATTATGTCTGCAGTTTCTGACCATCTCCTGTATTATGTCTGCAGTCTCTGTCCATCTCTTGTATCAGGTCTGCAGTCTCTGACCATCTCCTGTATTATGTCTGCAGTCTCTGACCATCTCCTGTATTTTTTTTTTCAAATATAAGTTTATTCAGGCATAGGAAAGGGTATAATCCCAGAATAACAGTCTATATAAAGAAAACATACAGAGATACAGCTTCTCATAGCGTCATTCTTAGGAATACAACAATATTTCCATTCAGTACATTTATAATTATATCTTGTTCATCTTTGCTGCGGTTCTTTTATTTATCTGGGTGTCCCCTTCCCTCTACCATTTTCCTTGTTCCAAACAGTAATTAGAAAGGTAACCAAAGATTTTTGAAAAAGAATAGATATGAAATAAAGAAAAGGTGAGGGAGAGAGAGAAGAGGGTGGAGGGGAGGAGGGGTTACATACAGAGACGGTGAATGGGTCTGGTTCGGTGTGTTAGGGTCAGTGTAGCCTAGTCACTTGTCAAGAGATTCTGTCCTTCATTAGAGAATATGAACATCAGCCAGTTCAACCAGGTTTTTGTGTATGTCTCATTTTGGTGTCGGGATGTGAGGATAAGATCCTTCATTTTCCTTATGTCCTCCACCTTTCTCAGCCACATGCCTACGGTTGGAGGTTTGGTAGACTTCCACAATAGTGGAATACATAACTTTGCTGCGTCTAGTAGATGGCGGATCAAAGATTTTTTATATGCCTTGGCTGGCATTGCCGTCACATGTAGTAAGAAAAAGCCAGGATCTGCCAGGATAGAGCGCTCTGTAAAATTTTGTATCGTCTGTTGTATGGTCTTCCAGAACTGCCCTAACATGGGGCAGCTCCAGAAGATGTGAAGGATCGTACCCCGCTCTCCCTGGCATCTCCAGCAAATCTCTGAGGAGGATGGGAAGAACTTTTGTAGTTTTGTAGGAGTATTGTACCATCTAGTGAGTATTTTATAATTGGTTTCTTGCATCTTTGTACATATTGAGGATTTGAATGTGAAGCAAAGTATGTTTTGTTTTTGTCGCGTTGTAAACGTACATTGCAGTTCTCTTTCCCATGCTCTTATGGCACTTATTTGGTAATTTTCTGGCGGTACTATCAACAACTGGTAGGTGGCCGACAGCGCATGAGGGAAGGCTCCTTCCTCCGAACAATATATTTCGTAGGTAGTCAAGTTCCAATTATGGCCTTCGGGAGGGGGTAATGTTTTAAGATAGTGTATGAGTTGGAGAGCTCTCCAAAAGTCTAGGCGAAATGGTCCTTCTGTGTTTATGAGCTCATCCGCCGTAGGCCACCCACCATCTGCTACAAAGTGTGATATCTGAGTATCCCCTGTTGTAAAGAGATCTAAAGACTGGGTCCATGTATCCTGGCGTGAAATCTGGGTGTCCCAGTATCGGGTGTAATGGTGAGTTGGGAGACGTATGCTTGAAGCGTGCAAATAAAAGATGAGCACGTTCGTGTAGTTACTCCTATCAAACGATGATTTTTTATCGTACGTGGTAGGGAAGTCTGGCACCAGGGCGTTCTATTTAGTAGTATAACGCTTTGTGACTGTTCCAGTTGAACCCACAATTTAGTGGGCTGGTGTCGGATCCAGTCAATAAGTCTAGTCAGGTGAGTAGCTTGCTGGTATTTGCGAAGGTCTGGAACCGCCAAACCGCCGAATGATTTAGGGAGTGTGAGTAGTCGTTTGTTGAGTCTGGGCTTTTTATTGGCCCAAATAAAGTCAGAAAAGAGAGCACTTATCTGTTTGAAATAGTGGGATGGTATGTGAATCGGTAAAGCCTGTAAAAGGTACAGGAATTTTGGGAGGATGCTCATCTTAAGGATGTTGCATCTGCCGAACCACGAATGTAATCCAGCGCTCCATGTGGTGAGTAGTGTCCTAACTTTGGATAATAATGGGGGGAAATTTAAAGCGAATAACTGTGATATCTTAGGGGGAATATACGTGCCTAAATATTTAAGGGCAGTATTAGTCCATTTAAAGTTGAAATTATCCCTAAGAGTCGTGAGAGAGCAGTCAGGTAATCCTACACTCATGGCCTCGGACTTGTTGAAATTGATCTTCAGGTTGGCAATCTTACCATATGTTTGGAATTCTTTTAGTAAGTTGGGGAGGGAAACTACTGGGTTAGTAAGGGTGAACAGCATGTCATCCGCGTAGGCGGCTATTTTCTGTTGTGTCTCTCCCAAAGTCACCCCGGTTATATCTGGATTGGCGCGTACGGTTCGCAGGAAGGGTTCCAATGACAGGGCGAAGAGGAGTGGGGACAGAGGACACCCTTGGCGGGTTCCGTTTTTAATCATGAAAGGATCGGACAAGACTCCATTCACGCGAACCCGGGCTGAGGGATCAGTGTAGATCACATAGATCCATTTAAGCATCCTCTCTCCCATTCCGACGTGTCTTAAAACAGTAGTCATGAAGTTCCAATCCACCCTGTCAAAGGCCTTCTCTGCGTCCGTACTCAGGAAAACACAAGGAGTTTTCGTCTGGTTCACTACACGTAGAATGTTGAGTGCTTTTATTGCGTTATCCCTCGCTTCCCTTGTGGGGACAAACCCTACTTGGTCTAAGTGGATCAGAGAAGGAAGGTAAGATTGGATCCTAGTAGATAGTATCTTCGTGAGTATTTTGAGGTCAAGATTAAGTAATGAAATCGGTCTGTAGCTCCCGCATGCCGTCATGTCTTTCCCTTCCTTTGGGATCACTGCAATATGTGCTGTCAGAGTATCTCTCGGTATACGTGTTCCAGAATCCAGTGAATTAAATAGCTTGTGCATGGGTTCTCCTAAGGACGGTAGTAGGGTTTTGTAATATTGGGCTGTGAAGCCATCTGGTCCCGGAGCTTTCCCTATTTTCATAGAAGCCACCGCTTTCTGTATCTCCTCCAAAGTGATGGGTTCTTCTAGTAATTCACTGGACTCTGTTGGTAGTTTAGGCATGTCAGATTTAGTCAAGTACTCTTCTATTTGTGATTGTGGTGAAGGTGTCTTTTGTAAGTTGTAAAGGGATGAATTGAATTCTCTAAATTCGGACGCAATGCCCTGTGGTTGCGTAATCTTCTGTCCAGAAGACGACGTGATACGGGGGATATAATTAGCCAGGATCTGATCTTTCAATGTTTTGGCAAGTAGTTTCCCACATTTGTTTCCCGATTTGTATGATACTCGGCGGCAGATTTGTATGGCAGCCTTTGCACGGAACTGCATTACGTCTGTAATTTTGTTTCTTAATTGTTTAAGTTCGGTCTCACCCGCTGGAGTTTGAGCATGTTTATGTCTTGCTTCCGCTAGGTGTAAGTCGTGTAAAAGAGACGTTAGCTGTGTCGATCGTGTTCGCTTTATGTGTGCCCCATGTTTGATTAATACCCCTCGGATCACTGCCTTATGGGCTTCCCACACTATCCCTGGGTCACTACCTGGAGTGTTATTTGTTTTGAAATATTCATCTAATTCCTTTAAGACATCTTTAAGTACCTCTTCATCTTGTAACAAACTTTCATTCAGTCTCCATGTCCTTTCTCTGGTGTTGGTGTTATTAGTCAATGCGTATGACAACATAACAGGGGCGTGATCTGACCACGTAATGGACCCTATCTTTGCGTCTCTAAAAGCGTGCAGTTGTTCATGTGGGAGTAGGAAATAATCAATCCTGGAGTACTGTTTGTGTGGATTCGAGTAGAAGGTATAGTCTCGTTTAGTTGGATGGAGTAATCTCCAAACATCAATCAACTGTGCCCTATGTAGTGTCTTGGATATGCGTTTCCTAATATTGGTTGTGACTGAGGAATTCCCCGAGGAGGTATCTTCAGAAGGGATTAATGGGACATTGAAATCCCCACCTACTATAAGGTGGCCCCCAGTGAATTCTAGTAGGGTCTCTATTATGTTGTGAAGGAATTGGTCTTGGTGACAGTTAGGTGCATATATGTTTGCTAGGGTCACCTGAACTCCTCCAATCTCACCTTTAAGAAACAGGAATCTCCCCTCCGGGTCACATTTTATATCTTTGCACTTCCATGGGACTCTATTTGATATGAGTATGGACACTCCACGGGTCTTAGAGGACCCATTGGTGGAGTGGTATACTGTAGGGAAGAATGTATTTTTCAGTATGGGAAGATTTCCACTTTTGAAATGCGTCTCTTGGAGTAATGCCAGGTCTGTCTTATGATGTTTTAGGTCATGAAGGAGCATTTTCCTTTTCTCCGGTACATTTAAACCTTTCACGTTTAGTGTATAAACATTCACCGTCTCCATACTCCCTCTAAAATAAAAGGGGGGGGGGTGCAGGAGGTGCAAAAGGTGGAAAAGCAATCAAAGAGAGTAATGCCGATTACACACGAGCGGACTTTACGGCGGACTTTGCCCGGCGGACTTTTCGACGTACTTTCCGACGGACTTTGTGAACGAACGGACTTGCCGACACACAATCCACCAAAGTCCGTCGAATTCGTACGTGATGACGTACGACCGGACTAAAACAAGGAAGTTCATAGCCAGTAGCCAATAGCTGCCCTAGCGTGGCTTTTTGTCCGTCGAACTAGCATACAGACGGCGGACTTTTCGACCGGACTCGATTTCAACGGATAAATTTTAAACAAGTTTCAAATCTAATGCCGCGTACACACGAGCGGACTTTACGGCAGACTTTGCCCGGCGGACTGGATTTCGTCAGACAATTCGATGTGTGTGGGCTCCAGCGGACTTTGTTTGCTCAAAAGTTGGACGGACTTAGATTTGAAACTTGTTTAAAATGTATCCGTTGAAATCGAGTCCGGTCGAAAAGTCCGCCGTCTGTATGCTAGTTCGACGGACAAAAAGCCACGCTAGGGCAGCTATTGGCTACTGGCTATGAACTTCCTTGTTTTAGTCCGGTCGTACGTCATCACGTACGAATTCGACGGACTTTGGTGGATTGTGTGTAGGCAAGTCCGTTCATTCAGAAAGTCCGTCGGAAAGTCCGTCGAAAAGTCCGCCGGGCAAAGTCCGCCGTAAAGTCCGCTCGTGTGTACGCGGCATAATTCCGTCCAACTTTTGAGAAAACAAAGTCCGCTGGAGCCCACACACATCGAATTGTCCGACGAAATCCAGTCCGCCGGGCAAAGTCCGCCGTAAAGTCCGCTCGTGTGTACGCGGCATAAGGGTTAGAGTAGCAATAGAAATTCAGTTTAGTTTAGAGGTGAGAAGTAGAAAGAGGATATGAGGTAACTGGTACCTCAGGTGCACTAAGACCATCTCCTGTATTATGTCAGCAGTCTCTGACCATCTCTTGTATCATGTCTACAGTCTCTGACTGTCTCTTGTATCATGTCTACAGTCTCTGACCATCTCCTATATTATGTCTGCAGTCTCTGACCATCTCCTGCACCATGTCTACAGTCTCTGACTGTCTCTTGTATCATGTCTGCAGTTTCTGACTATCTCCTGTATTATGTCTGCAGTCTCTGACCATCTCTTGTATTATGTCTGCAGTCTCTGACCATCTCCTGTACTATGATTGCAGTCTCTGACCATCTCCTGTACCATGTCTGCAGTCTCTAACCATCTCCTGTATTATGTCTGCAGTCTCTGACCATCTCATGTACTATGATTGCAGTCTCTGACAGCGCTGCATCATGTCTACAGTCTCTGACCATCTCTTATATTATGTCTGCAGTCTCTGACCATCTCCTGTACTATGATTGCAGTCTCTGACCATCTCCTGTACCATGTCTGCAGTCTCTGACCATCTCCTGTATTATGTCTGCAGTCTCTGACCATCTCATGTACTATGATTGCAGTCTCTGACAGCCCCTGCATCATGTCTACAGTCTCTGACCATCTCTTATATTATGTCTGCAGTCTCTGACCGTCTCCTGTAGTATGTCTGCAGTGTCTGACCATCTCCTGTACTATGATTGCAGTCTCTGACCATCTCCTGTACTATGATTGCAGTCTCTGACCGCCTCTTGTTTCATGTCTGCAGTCTCTGACCATCTCCTGTACCATGTCTGCAGTCTCTGACCATCTCCTTTATTATGTCTGCAGTCTCTGACCATCTCCTGTACCATGTCCACAGTCTCTGACTGTCTCTTGTATCATGTCTGCAGTCTCTGACTATCTCCTGTATTATGTCTGCAGTCTCTGACCATCTCCTGTATTATGTCTGCAGTCTCTGACCATCTCCTGTATTATGTCTGCAGTCTCTGTCCGTCTCTTGTATCATGTCTGCAGTCTCTGTCCATCTCTTGTATCAGGTCTGCAGTCTCTGACCATCTCCTGTATTATGTCTGCAGTCTCTGACCATCTCCTGTATTATGTCTGCAGTCTCTGACCATCTCCTGTACTATGATTGCAGTCTCTGACCGTCTCTTGTATCATGTCTGCAGTCTCTGTCCATCTCCTGTATTATGTCTGCAGTCTCTGACCATCTCCTGTACTATGGTGGCAGTCTCTGACCATCTCCTGTACTATGATTGCAGTCTCTGACCATCTCCTGTACTATGATTGCAGTCTCTGACCGCCTCCTGTTTCATGTCTGCAGTCTCTGACCATCTCCTGTATTATGTCTGCAGTCTCTGACCATCTCCTGTGTCATGTCTACAGTCTCTGACCATCTCCTGTATCATGTCTACAGTCTCTGACCATCTCCTGTATTATGTCTGCAGTCTCTGACCATCTCCTGTATCATGTCTACAGTCTCTGACCATCTCCTGTATCATGTCTGCAGTCTCTGACCATCTCCTGTATCATGTCTACAGTCTCTGACCATCTCCTGTATCATGTCTACAGTCACTGACCATCTCCTGTATTATGTCTGCAGTCTCTGACCATCTCCTGTATTATGTCTGCAGTCTCTGATCATCTCCTGTACTATGCTTGTAGTCTCTGTCCATCTCTTGTATCAGGCCTGAAGTCTCTGACCATCTCCTGTATTATGTCTGCAGTCTCTGACCATCTCTTGTATCATGTCTACAGTCTCTGACCATCTCCTATATTATGTCTGCAGTCTCTGACCATCTCCTGTAGTATGCCTGCAGTCTCTTACCATCTCCTGTAATATGATTGCAGTCTCTGACCATCTCCTGTACTATGATTGCAGTCTCTAACCGCCTCTTGTTTCATGTCTGCAGTCTCTGACCATCTCCTGTACAATGTCTGCAGTCTCTTACCCTCTCCTGTATTATATCTGCAGTCTCTGACCATCTCCTGTACCATGTCTACAGTCTCTGACTGTCTCTTGTATCATGTCTGCAGTCTCTGACTATCTCCTGTATTATGTCTGCAGTCTCTGACCATCTCCTGTATTATGTCTGCAGTCTCTGACCATCTCTTGTACTATGATTACAGTCTCTGACCATCTCCTGTACCATGTCTGCAGTCTCTGACTATCTCCTGTATTATGTCTGCAGTCTCTGACCATCTCCTGTATTATGTCTGCAGTCTCTGTCCGTCTCTTGTATCATGTCTGCAGCTTCTGTCCATCTCTTGTATCAGGTCTGCAGTCTCTGACCATCTCCTGTATTATATCTGCAGTCTCTGACCATCTCCTGTATTATGTCTGCAGTCTCTGACCATCTCTTGTATCATGTCTGCAGTCTCTGTCCATCTCTTGTATCATGTCTGCAGTCTCTGACCATCTCCTGTATTATGTCTGCAGTCTCTGACCATCTCCTGTACTATGATTGCAGTCTCTGACCGCCTCTTGTTTCATGTCTGCAGTCTCTGACCATCTCCTGTACCATTTCTGCAGTCTCTGACCATCTCCTGTATTATGTCTGCAGTCTCTGACCATCTCCTGTACTATGATTGCAGTCTCTGATCGCCTCTTGTTTCATGTCTGCAGTCTCTGACCATCTCCTGTACCATGTCTGCAGTCTCTGACCATCTCCTGTATTATGTCTGCAGTCTCTGACCATCTCCTGTATCATGTCTACAGTCTCTGACTGTCTCTTGTATCATGTCTGCAGTCTCTGACCATTTCCTGTATTATGTCTGCAGTCTCTGACCATCTTTTGTATTATGTCTGATGTCTCTGACCATCTCCTGTATTATGTCTGCAGTCTCTGACCATCTCCTGTATTATGTCTTCAGTCTCTGACCATCTCCTGTATTATGTCTGCAGTCTCTGACCATCTCCTGTACTATGATTGCAGTCTCTGACAGTCTCTTGTATCATGTCTGCAGTCTCAGTCCATCTCTTGTATCAGGTCTGCAGTCTCTAACCATCTCCTGTATTATGTCTGCAGACTCTGACCGTCTCTTGTATCATGTCTGCAGTCTCTGTCCATCTCTTGTACTATGATTGCAGTCTCTGACTGTCTCTTGTATCATATCTGCAGTCTCTGTCCATCACTTGTATCAGGTATGCAGTCTCTGACCATCTCCTGAATTATGTCTGCAGTCTCTGACCATCTCCTGTATTATGTCTGCAGTCTCTGACCATCTCCTGTATTATGTCTGCAGTCTCTGTCCGTCTCTTGTATCATGTCTGCAGTCTCTGTCCATCTCTTGTATCAGGTCTGCAGTCTCTGACCATCTCCTGTATTATGTCTGCAGTCTCTGACCATCTCCTGTATTATGTCTGCAGTCTCTGACCATCTCCTGTATTATGTCTGCAGTCTCTGACCATCTCCTGTACTATGATTGCAGTCTCTGACTGTCTCTTGTATCATGTCTGCAGTCTCTGTCCATCTCCTGTATTATGTCTGCAGTCTCTGACCATCTCCTGTACTATGGTGGCAGTCTCTGACCATCTCCTGTACTATGATTGCAGTCTCTGACCATCTCCTGTACTATGATTGCAGTCTCTGACCGCCTCCTGTTTCATGTCTGCAGTCTCTGACCATCTCCTGTATTATGTCTGCAGTCTCTGACCATCTCCTGTGTCATGTCTACAGTCTCTGACCATCTCCTGTATCATGTCTACAGTCTCTGACCATCTCCTGTATTATGTCTGCAGTCTCTGACCATCTCCTGTATCATGTCTACAGTCTCTGACCATCTCCTGTATCATGTCTGCAGTCTCTGACCATCTCCTGTATCATGTCTACAGTCTCTGACCATCTCCTGTATCATGTCTACAGTCACTGACCATCTCCTGTATTATGTCTGCAGTCTCTGACCATCTCCTGTATTATGTCTGCAGTCTCTGATCATCTCCTGTACTATGCTTGTAGTCTCTGTCCATCTCTTGTATCAGGCCTGAAGTCTCTGACCATCTCCTGTATTATGTCTGCAGTCTCTGACCATCTCTTGTATCATGTCTACAGTCTCTGACCATCTCCTATATTATGTCTGCAGTCTCTGACCATCTCCTGTAGTATGCCTGCAGTCTCTTACCATCTCCTGTAATATGATTGCAGTCTCTGACCATCTCCTGTACTATGATTGCAGTCTCTAACCGCCTCTTGTTTCATGTCTGCAGTCTCTGACCATCTCCTGTACCATGTCTGCAGTCTCTTACCCTCTCCTGTATTATGTCTGCAGTCTCTGACCATCTCCTGTACCATGTCTACAGTCTCTGACTGTCTCTTGTATCATGTCTGCAGTCTCTGACTATCTCCTGTATTATGTCTGCAGTCTCTGACCATCTCCTGTATTATGTCTGCAGTCTCTGACCATCTCTTGTACTATGATTACAGTCTCTGACCATCTCCTGTACCATGTCTGCAGTCTCTGACTATCTCCTGTATTATGTCTGCAGTCTCTGACCATCTCCTGTAATATGTCTGCAGTCTCTGTCCGTCTCTTGTATCATGTCTGCAGCTTCTGTCCATCTCTTGTATCAGGTCTGCAGTCTTTGACCATCTCCTGTATTATATCTGCAGTCTCTGACCATCTCCTGTATTATGTCTGCAGTCTCTGACCATCTCTTGTATCATGTCTGCAGTCTCTGTCCATCTCTTGTATCATGTCTGCAGTCTCTGACCATCTCCTGTATTATGTCTGCAGTCTCTGACCATCTCCTGTACTATGATTGCAGTCTCTGACCGCCTCTTGTTTCATGTCTGCAGTCTCTGACCATCTCCTGTACCATGTCTGCAGTCTCTGACCATCTCCTGTATTATGTCTGCAGTCTCTGACCATCTCCTGTACTATGATTGCAGTCTCTGATCGCCTCTTGTTTCATGTCTGCAGTCTCTGACCATCTCCTGTACCATGTCTGCAGTCTCTGACCATCTCCTGTATTATGTCTACAGTCTCTGACCATCTCCTGTATCATGTCTACAGTCTCTGACTGTCTCTTGTATCATGTCTGCAGTCTCTGACCATTTCCTGTATTATGTCTGCAGTCTCTGACCATCTTTTGTATTATGTCTGCAGTCTCTGACCATCTCCTGTATTATGTCTGCAGTCTCTGACCATCTCCTGTATTATGTCTTCAGTCTCTGACCATCTCCTGTATTATGTCTGCAGTCTCTGACCATCTCCTGTACTATGATTGCAGTCTCTGACAGTCTCTTGTATCATGTCTGCAGTCTCAGTCCATCTCTTGTATCAGGTCTGCAGTCTCTAACCATCTCCTGTATTATGTCTGCAGACTCTGACCGTCTCTTGTATCATGTCTGCAGTCTCTGTCCATCTCTTGTACTATGATTGCAGTCTCTGACTGTCTCTTGTATCATATCTGCAGTCTCTGTCCATCACTTGTATCAGGTATGCAGTCTCTGACCATCTCCTGAATTATGTCTCCAGTCTCTGACCATCTCCTGTATTATGTCTGCAGTCTCTGATCATCTCCTGTATTATGTCTGCAGTCTCTGATCATCTCCTGTACTATGATTGCAGTCTCTGTCCATCTCTTGTATCAGGTATGAAGTCTCTGACCATCTCCTGTATTATGTCTGCAGTCTCTGTCCATCTCTTGTATCAGGTCTGCAGTCTCTGACCATCTCTTGTATTATGTCTGCAGTCTCTGACCATCTCCTGTATTATGTCAGCAGTCTCTGACCATCTCTTGTATCATGTCTACAGTCTCTGACTGTCTCTTGTATGAGTTGGAGAGCTCTCCAAAAGTCTAGGTGAAATGGTCCTTCTGTGTTCATGAGCTCATCCGCCGTAGGCCACCCACCATCTGCTACAAAGTGTGATATCTGAGTATCCCCTGTTGTAAAGAGATCTAAAGACTGGGTCCATGTATCCTGGCGTGAAATCTGGGTGTCCCAGTATCGGGTGTAATGGTGAGTTGGGAGACGTACGCTTGAAGCGTGCGAATAAAGATGAGCACGTTCGTGTAGTTACTCCTATCAAAGGATAATTTTTTATCGTACGTGGTAGGGAAGTCTGGCACCAGGGCGTTCTATTTAGTGGTATAACGCTTTGTGACTGTTCCAGTTGAACCCACAATTTAGTGGGCTGGTGTCGGATCCAGTCAATAAGTCTAGTCAGGTGAGTAGCTTGCTGGTATTTGCAAAGGTCTGGAACCGCCAAACCGCCAAATGATTTAGGGAGTGTGAGTAGTCGTTTGTTGAGTCTGGGCTTTTTATTGGCCCAAATAAAGTCAGAAAAGAGAGCACTTATCTGTTTGAAATAGTGGGATGGTATGTGAATCGGTAAAGCCTGTAAAAGGTACAGGAATTTTGGGAGGATGCTCATCTTAAGGATGTTGCATCTGCCGAACCACGAATGTAATCCAGCGCTCCATGTGGTGAGTAGTGTCCTAACTTTGGATAATAATGGGGTGAAATTTAAAGCGAATAACTGTGATATCTTAGGGGGAATATACGTGCCTAAATATTTAAGGGCAGTATTAGTCCATTTAAAGTTGAAATTATCCCTAAGAGTCGTGAGAGAGCAGTCAGGTAATCCTACACTCATGGCCTCGGACTTGTTGAAATTGATCTTCAGGTTGGCAATCTTACCATATGTTTGGAATTCTTTTAGTAAGTTGGGGAGGGAAACTACTGGGTTAGTAAGGGTGAACAGTCTCTGACCATCTCCTGTATTATGTTTGCAGTCTCTGACCATCTCCTGTATTATGTCTGCAGTCTCTGACCATCTCCTGTATTATGTCTGCAGTCTCTGACCATCTCCTGTATTATGTCTGCAGTCTCTGACCATCTCCTTTACTATGAATGCAGTCTCTGATCATCTCCTGTACTATGATTGCAGTCTCTGACCATCTCCTGTACTATGATTGCAGTGTCTGACAGTCTCTTGTATCATGTCTGCAGTCTCTGTCCATCTCTTGTATCATGTCTGCAGTCTTTGACCGTATTATGTCTAGGGGCTCTTTCTAACAGACAGCCCTCTGTGCGTGCATCAGAGAGACTCCCCTCCAGGTCTCATTAGTGTACTCTCTTCCTGTATTTTCTTTATTGTTAAGAGATCATGGGAGGATCCCAAGGTAACAAAGACTTCTAAGGGGAGCATCTCTGTGTTTGAATCATTGCCATAGAAACATTTGTAAAGGGGAGGAGTTGGTAAGATGACCACGCCCATGTAGGGGCGCCAGAAATATTTCTGCACCCAGGCGTCTGTGACCCTAGGATCGGCCCTGATGCAAACTTCCCACCTTTACTTCAAAAGATAGAAAAGGATTTAAAACTTTGGAATGCAGGTTACTTCTCATAGTTTGGGAGGGCCGCCATTCTGAAAATGATCATTTTGCCCAGGCTGCTATACCCTTTATGGGCGTTACTTAATAAAATACCTCAGAGGTTTTTTTTTTAAATTACACACCATACTCCTGACCTTCTTATGGTCAAATAAAAAACCTAGGATCAAATTTGTACTTCTGACCAGAGCTAAGGAATTAGGAGGGATGGGGCTTCCTGACTTCAGGAAATACTACATAGCGTCCCATTTAACCACCTCAATACTGGGCACTTTCGCCCCCCTCCTTCCCAGAACAATTTTCAGCTTTTAGCGCTCTCACACTTTCAATGACAATTGCGCGGTCATGCTACGCTGTACCCAAATTAAATTTTTATCATTTTGTTCACACAACTAGAGCTTTCTTTTGGTGGTATTTATTCACGACTCTGTTTTTTATTTTTGCGATATAAGCGAAAAAAGAGCGGTAATTTGGAAAAAAAAAACAATATTTTCTTCTTTCTATTTTTAAAACAAATCCAATAAAATCAAATTTTGTCATAAATTTAAGCCAAAACGTATTCTGCTACATGTTTTTGGTAAAAAAATCCCGTTAAGTGTATAATAATTGGTTCGTGTGATCATGGACACGTGCGGAAATGATCATGTACAGATGTGTGCAGGTGACATATGTGTTCAGATAATCATTGGGACATGTTATTTTACTGGGACTTATGTGGGGGACATGTGTTTTTACTATGTGGGGACATGTGTTTTGGGGACATGTGTTTTGGGGACATGTTTTGGGGACATTGTGTGTTTACTTAGTGTTGTTTTGTGTTTTAACATTGTGTGGGGTCACTAGACTGGTGATCAGTGAGTAAAAAGCTGTAAAAAACAGCTCATACTCACTGATCACCAGCTGCTGCGATCCGCTCTCCTCTCCTCACTGACAACTTCCGTGTGAGGAGAGCAGAGCAGATTGCCTAGCAACCGGCTCTGTGTTTACATCACATGAAGGCTGTGATTTGACACGGCCGTCATGTAATCAGGAGGGCCAATCGCAGAGCCCTCCTGCTGATCGAAGATGCGCCGTGTCCGGGTGACACGAGCGCATTGGGATGGCGCTGCTGCGCAGACACGCGCACGCGCAATCCCACTCCTTCTGAGGGACGTTCCTGAACATCCACTAAGAAGGAGAGAGCGCCCACCTGGCCGTATATGTGCAGTGGCCGGGTGGGAAGTGGTTAACAAGAATAGTGGACTGGAACTGCCACTGGGGAACTAAAGGCTGGGTAGCCTTAGAGGATGGATTAAGCCCCTACCCCCTACTTTTTTCTCCATGGAACCTGGGACTCCAAAAAGACCAAACATTAAAAAAACATCCACTAATGGAAACAAACTAAATATCTGCTTAGAAGTAGCAAAACACCCTACAGTGACCTCCCTACTGAGCTCCCTAAAGGGCCGTACACACGATCGGACTTTTTGACAACAAACATGCAAATTAGCTGTTTTGGAGCAAAATCCGACCGTGTGTACGCTCCATCGGACAAACTTTTTCAGTTTCCATCGGACTTTTGTTGGCTGTGCGAACAGACAAACTTTCCGGCAACAAAAGTCTGATGGAGCAAAGTCCGATTGTGTGTACACAAAGCCATCAGACTTTTGTACAAACTACAGTACGCAGCCGGAAGAACGTTTCCAGCGCGATCGGATTGCGCTGGTTCTTGGCAGCAGGGTACTGTACATCTCGTGCTAGCTGCAATAGGAAAAACACATTTTCCTACTGCGGCGGGCACGAGAGGGAATTCCCCTCTGGGGGAATACCAAGCCCTTCGGTCTGGTATGGATTTTAAGGGGAACCCCCTACGCCAAAAAAACGGCGTGGGGGTCCCCCCAAAGTCCATACCAGACCCTTATCTGAGCACGCAGCCTGGCTGGTCAGTAAAGGGGGTGGGGACGAGCGACCGCCCCCCCCCTCCTGAGCCATACCAGGCCGTATGCCCTCAACATGGGGGTGGGTGCTTTGGGGGAGGGGGGCGCCCTGCAGGCCCCCCACCCCAAAGCACCTTGTCCCCATGTTGATGAGGACAAGGGACTCTTCACCGACAACCCTGGCCGTTGGTTGTCGGGGTCTGCAGGCGGGGCGCTTATCGGAATCCGGGAGCCCCCTTTAATAAGGGGGCCCCCAGATCCCAGCCCCCCACCCTATGTGAATGAGTATGGGGTACATCGTACCCCTACCCATTCACCTAGGGGAAAAAGTGTCAATAAAAAACACAGTACACAGGTTTTCAAAGTAATTTATTAGGCAGCACCGGAGTCCTCTTCCGACTTTGGGGGTCTTCTTCCGACTTTAAGGGTCCTCTTCCGACTTCGGGGGTTTCTCCGGCGTCTTCTCCCGGTGCCTGTATCTTCTGCCGGCTCCAGCGCTATCTTCTGGCGATCTTTTGCCAGCGGTGGCCCGGACTTCTGGATCGTCTTCTTCCCTCTTCTCTTCCAGAGATGTTGACACGACGCTCTCTCCAGCCGGAATGCTTTCTGTGCGCTCCGCAACGGACTTATATAGACGGTGACCCCACCCCCTATGACATCACAGTCCTGGGGCATGCTGGGACTGTGAGGTCATAAGAGGGAGTGGTCATGTCATCCTATGACCACGCCCCCTTATGACGGACTGTGAGGTCATAGGGGGTGGGGTCAACGCCTATATAAGTCCGTTGCGGAGCACACAGAGAGCATTCCGGCTGTAGAGAGCGTCGTGTGAACATCTCTGGAAGAGAATAGGGAAGAAGACGATCCAGAAGTCCGGGCCACCGCTGGCAAAAGAGCGCCAGAAGATAGCGGTGGAGTCGACAGAAGATGCGGACACCAGGAGAAGACGCCGGAGAGACCCCCGAAGTTGGAAGAGGACCCCCGAAGTTGGAAGAAGACCCTGGAGCTGCCTAATAAATTACTTTGAAAACCTGTGTACTGTGTTTTTTATTGACACTTTTTTCCCTAGGTGAATGGGTAGGGGTACGATGTACCCCATACTCATTCACATAGGGTGGGGGGCCGGAATCTGGGGGCCCACTTATTAAAGGGGGCTCCCGGATTCCGATAAGCGCCCTGCCCACACACCCCGACAACCAATGGCCAGGGTTGTTGGGAAGAGGCCCTTGTCCTCATCAACATGGGGACAAGTTGCTTTGGGGTGGGGGGGCCCACAGGGCCCCCCCATCCCCAAAGCACCCACCCCCATATTGAGGGCATGCGGCCTGGTACGGTTCAGGAGGAGGGGGCGCTCGTGCTTGGATAAGGGTCTGGTATGGATTTGGGGGGGGACCCCCACGCCGTTTTTTCAGCGTAGGGGTTCCTCTTAATATCCATACCAGACCTAAGGGCCTGGTATGCCCCTGGAATGGAACCCATGCCAGTTTTTTATTAAAAATTTGGCTTGGAGTTCCCCCTCAAGATTCATACCAAACACAGTGCCTGGCATTGGCGGGGATCCAGATCGGATCCCCGCACCAGTGTCAACCCGGCTCGCAAGGTGTCAATCTCACCAATAAAAGTGGCGAGATTGACACAATATCAGACAACAATACAGAAGTTGACCAAAGGGTGGTGGTAAAGAGCTGAAAAACCATGTGATATGGTGAAAGTTGGCTGGAAAAGTCCTGTCGTCTGTATGCAAGACAAACTTTTGGGCAACGCCCTTTGTACAAAAATCCAAGGGAAAGTTTGTACAAAGTCCTATCGTGTGTATGGGGCTTAACACCACTAATGGACAATGCTGACTTTCCACCGAGATTGGGAACAATTTGCTACGCCGCCCTCCTAACAACAAATCCCTGCAAGCAGAAGAATGTTTTCAAGACGGGAGATTCAAGGAATTTGTGACATTAAAAAGAGACAGCGGACTATCCAATTTACCGCTCTGGATATACTTCCAACTAGCAGCTTCGTTGGCGGTACGACCAGACAGGGAAACTTTTCCAGACAGATGACAGACCTAGAGAAGGTATGTGCTGAGGGCGCACAATTACAGAAGGTGACTTTAGTCACCTACACGTGGCTGCAATACGCGAACCTCAATACTTAAGAAAGATTCAGAAAGCATTGGTCCACTGCACTTAAGATGACCATTATGGACAATCAATGGAAAAAGGCCTGCATTCTAGCACACAAGTGCTCTATCAGCACTAAGACACAAGGAACGTCTTATAAACTACTCACTGACTGGTATGACATGCCAGCAAAACTACATTCCTGGTATGTTCAGACCTCAAGCATATGCTGGAGATGTGGGGAGGATACAGGTACACTTGTACACATCTGGTGGCACTGCCCTCACCTGGCCCCATTTTGGCACCAGGTCAGGGACCTGATTAAACTAATAACAGAAACCAAAATAGTATTACACGCTGCCTGTTGCCTTCTACACATCTCTTCCTACCCACTCAAATGCTACAAAAATTTGCTAACCAAGCATTTGCTGAATGCAGCTAAGGTGCTGATCCCGACCCGCTGGAGGACCACAAGAGTGCCCTCTATAGTTGACTGGCTGGCTTGGGTGTCAGAAATCTGTGAAATGGAAGACAATCTAGCCCAGCCTTCCGACAGGGTGGACAGGCTTCATAAAACATGGTCGCCCTGGCTTGAGTTCCGTTATTCTGAAACTTACAATGATCTGCAGTCAGGCTGAAAATGTTTATCTCCTCACACATAAATGGCAAATAGCCACACCAACAGACATCTGATCAAACCAAGATAAATGTGTAATCCTACTTTCAGAGAAAATAGTTGAGTGTAATGAAGCAGAATAAGAGTGTAACCCACACATTTTCAACACAACAATAAACTAACCAAACCTTCCCCAAAACTTCTCTCATCCTTACTCTCACTCAAATTCCTTTTCATCTCTATCTGTTCCTTACTTTTGGTTAACTAACCTACACTAGTATAGAACTCCCTAAACGTAACATGAAGGGCGCGCCTGCATAGGTCCTCATTCAACAACTTGTGTGTAAATCAGCCACAGGCTTTCATGAACCATAGAAATGTTAAGTGACTCGTAGATGTTTTGGTGCTTTTCCTCTGTATCTGAGTTGAATGTTAAGGAAGCCAAGACTCTCAGACCTACGTTCACACTGATATACAATTAATATCCATACATGATTACTATGCATGACTGTAAAACCTTCCTGTACTAATGTTGAAGTTAAATAAATTTTAAATGTTTAAAAAAAAGGAAGTTATGCGCTTTAATCATCCTGACACCATAACAACCATGGTGCCAGGATGATTGAAGCACCAACACCAGGTGTTTGTAGTATCTTTATCTGCTGATTGATAAACTTTCTGGAATACACATATTTCTATTGTGGTGTAGTATCTGGGCCTGCTGTCCCTCCATCCCTCTTTCTTTCTTTCCTTCTCTCCCTATTTCTTTCTTTATTTCTCTCTCCATCCCTCGTTCATCTCAGACTCAAAAAGATACAACAAATTCTTACCTCTGTGATACGCTCAGAGGAATTTTGTGTTTCCTGAGCTGTGCTCTCCGAGAGGGTCGTGTACAAAGCTGGAGAATAAATTCGCCCTCTGAGCTCCTCCAGGACTCGTTTACAACACTCAGATGCAAACAAATGTTTTTTTTTAACGCAGTACAAATACATATGCAAAAAAAAATGTTTATGTATTTCAATAAACCTCGTTTATACCATTGTGTTGTCTTTATGTGTGTTTAAAAAAAGTACAGCTTGCTGCATTTTGTGTGATTCCATCAAAACAATCAAATCCACAAACAATTTAATAGCCTTAATGTCTCATCCGATCAATTTTGATAGGATTCGATCAAACTGAGTCGATTGGTCATATTATCATTTTCAATCAGTCAGCAGCACTGAGAAACACTGTCTTACCAAAAGTATTGGGACGCCTGCCTTTACACCCAGTCTAATGCCACGTACACACGGTCGGATTTTCCAACTGAAAATGTTCGATGGGAGCTTTTTGTCGGAAATTCCGATCGTGTGTAGGCTCCATCGGACATTTTCCATCGGAATTTCCGACACATAAAATTTGAGATCTGGATCTCAAATTTTCCGACAACAAAATCCGTTGTCGGAAATTCCGATCGTGTGTACACAATTCCGACAAAGTTCCACGCATGCTCGGAATCAAGCAGAAGAGCTGCACTGGCTATTGAACTTCAATTTTCTCGGCTTGTCGTACGTCTTGTACGTCACCTCGTTCTTGACGTTCGGAATTTCCGACAACATTGTGCGACTGTGTGTATGCCAGACAAGTTTGAGCCAACATCTGTCGGAAAAAATCCCATGGATTTTGTTGTCAATCGTGTGTATGCGGCATTAGTCTGTAGGGTTCAATATTGCGTTGGCCCACCCTTTGCAGCTATAACAGCTTCAACTCTTCTGGGAAGGTTGTCCACAAGGTTTTAGCAGTGTCTATGGGAATGTTTGACCATTCTTCCAGAAGCACATTTGTGAGGTCAGGCACTGATGTTGGACGAGAAGGCCTGGTTCACAGTCTCCGCTCCAATTCATCCCAAAGGTGTTCTATCGGGTTGAGGTCAGGACTCTGTGCAGGCCAGTCAGGTTCATCTACCCCAAACTTGTTCATTCATGTCTTCATGGACCTTGCTTTGGGCACTGGTCCAAATCATTTGGTGGAGGGGGATTATTATGTGCAGCAGTCTTGCTGCCGGTCATCTAACCCCGCACTTACCGTCTTCTCCCTCCTCCTCCTAAGCATCCAAAAGAATCGCCTGTCCTTTCAGCCAATTGGGTGATGGGTCTCAGGACCCACTTCCTGATTGGCTGGGAGGAGGATCAGTGTTAGAATAGTGAATATTAATTTGCTAATGTCAAACAACTGGGTGGACTTGGAGCGTAGTGCTCTGCACCCCGTGCCCACCCTTTTTTGAAGTGCACCCTATTTTGAAGGCTATTAGAGCCTTTACAACACCATTGGAAACCATGCATCTGGTGCCCTGCATGTAGATTAGGGGGCTGTACACATGGATAGGGGGGCAGCACCCATGTGCCTCTAATTGTCAGGCTGCCACTGATGGTGTGGGGTTGTTTTTTAGGGGTTGGGCTTGGCCTCTCTGGGGTTGGGCTTGGCCCCTCAGGGGCTGGGCTTGGCCCCTCAGGGGTTGGGCTTGGCCCCTTAGTTCCAGTGTAGGGAACTTCTTTACAAAGAATGCAACGGGAAATGTAAGGGTGCAATTAGGACAGCTAAGATAGAACACAAAAGACACATAGCGGATGAGAGCAAAAAAAAAATCCCAAGAAATTCTTTAAGTATATGTAGCGCCCTGCTCCTGATGAGCAGATGCTATGTTTTTTTTTAAATTTAAACTAGTTGAAGCTACAGTTTAGGCTGAACTTATTATTGCCTAAATTTTATGGTTTCTGTGTCAGATTGGTTGGACTGTGCAGATTTCCATCTAACCATGGGTGGTGCTGTCATCATTGGTCGATTGGAAAATACAGTCTGGTCAAACACATTGACTACTCGCTGCTCAGAGGCTTTTTGGGGGGAGTGGTTCACACACTGGATATTTCTGGGTAGGGGTATTTAAGGCACAGACGCCATTTTAGTGGGGTTATTTGGTGACTATCGGTTGGTCCGCGCTTCCTGACCCCCCGGGCTCGGGAGGTGGATTGGCACCCCCCCCCTCGTGGCCCTCCAGGCCTGGGAGACTACAAATCCTTAAAGTTCTGCCTTAAGCTTGGCAGACCTAAGGCCTAGCTACTAAAGGAAGGATCGGAGTCTTGGTGGCCTATGGGTCAGAATGATGGTCTCTTTCCTGTCAGGCCTGCGGGAAGAAGCAAGGGATTGCAATGACCAGGGGAGGACTCTTCAGGAGAGGACCGAGCATAAGGCTGGTATCTTAAGAAGAGCCTGGGAACTCAGTCGGAGACGCATCTTGGATTAGTACCACAGTCAGTTCTTTCAGGACTGTACGGTCTGTGGCAGAGACCGTTTAGATCGTTCACAATTTGTTCACCCAGAGTCATAAGGTATGTGGCAGAGGCCATGTTCGAGCATTGCATCAGCTGCTAGGTCAGTGAGAGGGGCCTATCTGGTGATTGCTGAATCCAGCTGTGGAAGTGTTATGTCGCTGGATGTAGAAATTATCTCCAACCGCAACGTCCAAGGTACCTGAATCCCTTTTCACCCTCTGTCTTTCTATTGCGTATGATGTTACTGAATAAAACTTTGAGAGAAAAAAAGGACTAAGTGTTGGAGCCAGTGTTTCAATTGAACGAGTGATGAGCACCCCTGGGATGGACACTGGAAAGAAGGTAACTGTAAGCCCGAAAAAAAATAATTAGCAGTTGCTTTGGGGTGAAGAGATTAAAGTAATAATCTGAAGCAAGGCACCCGGAGTGATTTTTACTACATATATAAACAGTAAAAAAGGGAGGACAGACCATATTGGCCCCATAAAGAATGAGGAAGGATATCTGGTTACAAAGGATGGGGAGATGGCGAAGGTATTGAATTTATTCTTCTCAGTCTTCTCGAGGGAATCGGGGGGCTTCAGTAACCAAAACTGCAGTGTTTATCCTCATGACACATCACAGGAAGCACCTCCATGGCTAACAGAGGACAGAATTAGAAATAGACTTGGGAAACTTAACATTAATAAATCACCGGGACGAGATGGCTTGCACCCGAGGGTCCTTAGGGATTTCAGTCAAATAATTGCCAGACCATTGTTCCTAATTTTTACAGACAGTCTACTGACTGGAATGGTACCAGCTGATTGGAGAAAAGTCAATGTAGCACCAATATTTAAAAAAAGGGCCAAAATACATCCCTGGGAATTACAGATCAGTTAGCCTAACATCAATAGTATGCAAGCTCTTGGAGGATGATAAGGGACTATATACATGATTTTAGTAATAAAAACGGTATCATTAGCAGTAATCAGCATGGATTCATGAAGAATCGTTCTTGCCAAACCAATCTAATAACCTTCTATGAGGAGGTAAGTGTCTGTCTGAAAACCCAGATGGACACTGGCAGCAAAAGTGCCCTGAGGTGATTTAGTTTGCATATGTAGCACTTTACAAGTTATTCATTCATATAGATAAAGGAAGGCCCATAGACGTGGTGTATCTGGATTTTGCAAAAGCATTTGACAGTTTAAAAAGACTCGTGGCCACTCATTAAAATTCAAAGAAAAGAGGTTTAACCTTAAATTGCGTAGAGGGTTCTTTATTGTAAGAGTGGCAAGGATGTGGAATTTCCTTCCACAGGCGATGGTCTCAGTGGGGGGCATCGATAGTTTAAAAAAACGATTAGATAAGCACCTGAATGTTCACAACATACAGGGATATACAATGTAATACTGACAAACACATGGGTTGGACTTGATGGACTTGTGTCTTTTTTCAACCTCACCTACTATGTAACTATGTAAGGCGTCAGCATACCAAGACATTTTGGACAATTTCATGCTCCCAACTTTGTGGGAACAGTTTAGGGATGGCCCCTTCCTGTTTCAACATGACTGCACACCAGTGCACAAAGCAAGGTCCATAAAGACATGGATCAGCAAGTCTGGGGTGGAGGACCTTGACTGACCTGCACAGAGTCCTGACCTCAATCCGATAGAACACCTTTGGGATGAGTTAGAGCGGAGACTGTGAACCAGGCCTTCTCATCCAACATCAGTGCCTGACCTCACAAATGTACTTCTGGAAGAATTGCCAAACATTCCCATAGACACACTCCTAAACTTTGTGGACAGCCTTCCTAGAAGAGTTGAAGGATTTGTAAAAGCAGAAGGTGCATTCTATGCATTAAGATAAAAAAAACTTCTGTGTGTAGCAGCCCCTCCAGTACTACCTAATTACTTACTGTGACGGGGGGCCCGTGGAACCCAGAATCCCTTGGAGAGGTTGAGAAACCCTTGTTTCAGCTCCCCATGCACCTCCTATGTCTAAGTCACCCTGTGTCCATTAGGGGCACAGGGTGAATGAGAAAAATGATGGACAGCTGTTTAATGGATAATGAGAAGGTGGTTAATTAAATATAACAGTAATATTTATCCACAATATCTCCCAGGATATATATAAAGAGCTGATCACAGTCTACTTCTACTATAGTTTGTTGCCTACTAGGCTGAGGAGGGGGGAGATCACTGTTTCTATTGTAAATTGTAATTATCTTCTGCTATTGTGAGAATGTTTGCTGTGTTTATATTTATGATAATGTTGATTGTGTCTTCTGAGCTAAAAGACAAGTCTGTCCTGAAAGGTCATGCCTCGGAGTCACCTAGGCTGTCTAAACGATTAATTGATTAGCTCATGTTAATTAGGTTTCTGGTTACAGTTTGTATTGTCATTCTGGTGTATATATTTGTGTGAGATCTCAAAATAAACAGTCCATGTTCAAGCTGTGTTACTGAGCTAGTCTTGTCTGGATCTTGGTTACAATATTCAGCTGTAAAATCTGATATCTGAAGGTCCAGATTGGAGGAAGCAGTGTACTGACGGAAGCACTCAAACAGAGTGTAACGGGGATCCGTTACACTTACCTGAGCCCCATCTCTTTCCAGTGATGTCCATGAATATCTTGGCCATCCAGGACACTCCTCCTGATTGGCTGAGACACAGCAGCGGCACCATTGGCTCCCGCAGCTGTCATGCAAAGTTAGTCAGAAAATCAGGAAAGAGAGAGGGTGGGGCCAGGTTGGAGCCCCGTGTCTGAATGGATACACTGAGCTCTGACTCAGCTTGGGTGCCCCCATAGGAAGCTGCTGGCTGAGCAGGGACTCGATAGGAGGAAGGGGCCAGGAGCAGCAAAGAGGGAACCCCAGAAGAGGAGGATCTGGGCTGCTCTGTGCAAAACCAACTGCACAGAGGAGGTAAGTATAACATGTTTGTTATTTATTTATTTTTTTAAATAATAGAGTTTTTACAATCACTTTAAAGCTGTTAGAGCTGCAAAGGGTGGGCCAACTCAATATTGAACCCTACAGACTAATGCCCCGTACACACGGTCGGATTTTCCGATGGAAAATGTCCGATCAGAGCGTGTTGTCGGAAATTCCGACCGTGTGTGGGCTCCATCAGACATTTTCCATCGGATTTTCCGACACACAAAGTTGGAGAGCAGGAGATAAAATTTTCCGACAACAAAATCCGTTGTCGGAAATTCCGATCGTGTGTACACAAATCCGACGGACAAAGTGCCACGCATGCTCAGAATAAATAAAGAGATGAAAGCTATTGGCCACTGCCCTGTTTATAGTCCCGACGTACGTGTTTTACGTCACCGCGTTTAGAACGATCGGATTTTCCGACAACTTTGTGCGACCGTGTGTAGGCAAAACAAGTTTGAGCCAACATCCGTCGGAAAAAATCCTAGGATTTTGTTGTCGGAATGTCCGAACAAAGTCCGACCGTGTGTACGCCCTATAAGACTGGGATGTCATTAACCACTTGCTGACCGCCGAACGCCGATATACATTGTCAGAATCGCACGCGTGGGCAAATGGGCATACCTGTACATCCCTCCTTCCCCGTGGTCGGGGGTTACGATTGTCCCCCCCTGTCTGCGGCAGTCGGATTCATTAGAGAACCAATCAGTCCTCAGGTCCAGGCCAATGATTTATGGCCTGGACCTACTGATCGGTCCTGACAAATGAAATCCTTCCCCTGCCTGTGTAAGTGTAAACACAGACAAGGGAATTGATGTCATCTCTCCTCGTGGAGTCTTTTCAATTCTAGTGAGGAGGAGAGAAGACGTCTTACTGTGAGTTGCACAACACTACATTAACACCAGTACACACAGGTACACTTGTCACCCCCCCAATCACCCCACAATCACCCCCACAATTAACCCCTTCACTCCCTGTCACTGTGTCACCAATTGCAGTTTTCAGATTTTTCACTGATCACTGCATTGGTGTCATTTGTGACTGTAATAAGTGTTAGGGCAGTTAGTAGCAGGCCCAGGTAGGTCTAGGGTACCCTCTAAACACCCCTAATAAAGGTTTAACCCCTTGATCTCCCCCCAGTTAACCATTTCATCTCCTGTCGCCAGTGTCACTAATATATCTTTTTTCTGATCGCCATATTTGTGTCACGGGTGACGCTAGTTAGCCAGTTAGTTTCACCGTCAGGTTTTTATAGCGTCATGTACCCTCATATATTACCTAATATAGGTTTTAACCCCCTGATTGCCCCCTAGTTAACCCTTTCACCCCCGGTCACCAGTGATCGCCGTATTAGTGTTATGGGTGATGCTGGTTAGTTTGTTTTTTATAGCATCAGGGCACCCGCCGTATATTACCCAATAAAGGTTTTAACCCCCGTTCACCCCGTGGGTGATCAAAGTTAGGTTTTAGCATCAGTCAGGGTCTGCGTCACCCCAGGCAGCGTCAGATTAGTGCCAGTAGCGCTAACACCCACGCACGCACCATACACCTCCCTTAGTAGTATAGTGTCTGAACAGATCGATATCTGATCTGATCAGAACAATATTAGCATCCCCAGCAGTTTAGAGTTCCCAAAAATGCAGCGTTAGTGGAATCAGCCCAGATACCTGCTAGCACCTGCGTTTAGCCCCACCGCCCAGCCGAGGCCAGCCCAGCCCACCCAAGTGCAGTATCAATCAATCACTGTCACTTACAAAAACACAACACACCTAACTGCAGTGTTCACAGAGTCAGGCCTGATCCCTGCAATCGCTAACAGTTTTTTTGTAGCGATTGAAGCAGTCACTGACAGTCAGGAGCTCTTTTTCCTGTGAGTCTCACTACTGTACCAGTAAATTTAGAGACCAAATTTAAAATCGAAGGTACACTAGTAAAGAGGCCTACACGTTTCTGAGCATGACAGATAGTGAAGAGGAAGTCAACCATCTGTCAGGTTTAGGCTCAGAACACGATCCTGTAGACAGCAGCTGCACCCTAACAGATAGCTCTGACAATAGAGTTGTGGTCCCTGCCAAGGTCAGGCTTACCCAACCCTGTTCTTCTGCTGTTGTTGAGGTGCAAGCACCGCAGGGCTCTCGTATGTAGTAGACAGCCAGTACTAGTGCCACTCATCCTTCTGGTGAACTGGCAAGCACCAGCGGCCTAGTACACCTTGGTCATACATTCAGCACTGCAGTAACACGTGGTGATGTCCCATAAGTGCAGGTCAAGCTGGTGAGATGGCTAGCACAACTAGTGTCCCACAGCCACGAAGAAGAAGACAAACACAGGCCCGTCTAGCCCATAGTGCCCTTCCTGCTGCATTTGCCAATCCTAATTGGGAGCCCACTACTTCTGAAGCACCCGTACCTCCCCTATTCACTGGCCAACCCGGAATTCAAATGGAAACAGTTGATTTTACATCACTTGATTTTTATTTGCTGTTTTTCACAGAAGATCTCTATAGATCTATTGTGGACCAAAGCAATTTATATGCTGGTCAATTCATCACCGCTAATCCCCAGCTGACCCTTGCCAGAGAATGGAAACCTATTACGGTTTCCAAATTTAAGACCTTTCTGGGCCTATCCCTCCTCATGGGCGTAACTAAAAAGTGTGAGTTGCAGTCATATTGGTCCACTGACCCAATTCACCATATGTCCGTGTTCTCTGCCTCCAAGGCCAGGGCACGATACGAGCAGATCTTGCGGTTCATGCACTTCAATGATAATGAACTCTGTTGTCCTCGGGGTGACCCTGGATACGATCGGCTCTACAAAATTTGGCCCCTCGTAAACCACTTCAACCAACAGTTTGCAGCCTTGTTTACTCCCGATCAAGTTGTCTGCATTGATGAGTCCCTGATTAAGTTTTCTGGTCGCTTGTCTTTCGAGCAGTATCTTCCCAGCAAGCGTGCCAGATACGGGATCAAGATGTATAAGCTCTGTGACAGGGCCACAGGTTATACATATAGTTTTATGGTTTACGTGGGAAGAGATCATGTGGAGCCGTATTACTGCCCAGATAACATAGGGAGCGCTGGTAAGATTGGTGTCAAGCCTTATTTGGAAAGGGGTACCACTTGTATGTGGACAATTATTACATGAGCGTGCCACTTTTTAGTCACTTGTTTGATCACAGAATTGCGCATGTGGCACCATGCGTTCTAATCATCGGGGGTTACCCCAGTGGCTTGTAGATTCCCCGCCTTAGGCTGGGGAAGAGAGCCTGCTTGAAGTGTAATAATTTACTCACTGTGAAGTGGAGGGATAATAAGAATGTTTTTGTTCTGTCCTCCCTTCACGCAGACACGATGATCCAAATTTCTACTGTGACTGGTGTTGTGGAGAAACCCCTCTGTGTCCACGAATATAACCTTAATTAATGAGGGGTGGACCTGTCACGTACCTGGTGATGGAGCCTGATATGCAGAGGACAGCCTCTCTTACAACTCTGACTTGGAGCCCCTGATAGAGCTGACAGGAAGCACCAAGATGCAGAGTCGCATGAGTGCCTGGCGGGTTCACTGAACCTGGAGCTGGATCGGAGCACTCGGCCGGGCTGTAGAGGTGTCTGTAGGAATCCCAGAGCAGTGGTAGGCAGGTAGCTGGAGTGAGTAGACAACCGGTCCCCACAGGCAGAAGTGCAGGTGCAGCAGAAGGTATGGTGGCACCCTTGAGGCTGAAGAGAAGGCAGGTACAGGCAGGCCGGGTCATACACAAACGGGCATGTCAGGAACAGAGGCTGAAGCGGAAGCGGAATCAGATTACAGGCCGGGTCGTCAGTAGACTGGCAGCGAAGTGGCAGAAGGAGCAGGCAGATGCAGAGTAGAGGACAAGCCAGGGTCGGATGCAGGCAGGAAACAGGAACGTCAGGAAGCAAGCCGGGTCACAACAGGAACAGAAGTCAGGTAGGTAATTGCAGGATACACTGGGAACGCTGTAGAGCAGACAGCACTGAGTCTGGAAACTGACTGAGTTTAAGTAGCCTGTTGGGGTGTCAAAAAGCTGTCACAGGGTGTGTGTGCACCAATGGAATTCTGACAGGGGCAGAGGTAACAGGTCATCTTCTTCGGCAGCCATTTTGGGTGCTGGCATGCCCTTCCCGACAGGCAGAGGTAACAGGTCGTCTTCTTCGGCAGCCATCTTGGGTGCTGGCATGCCCTTCCTGACACGGCCCCCCCCAAAGGGCAGCCTCCGGATGCCCAACTTGGCCCACTTGTCAGGATGGGAGTTGTTAAAAGCTTGAACCAAATTTTAGGCATGGATATTACCTTCAGGTTCCCAGGAGTTGTCCTCTGGCCCATACCCTTTTCATTTTATCAGGAACTGGATCTGATTTCTTCTCTTCCTGCAGTCTAAGATTGTTTCCACTTCAAACTCTTCCTCCCCGTCAATAAATACAGGTTCATGCGGGCCGGAACTTCGTCCTGGGAATGGGTCAGGAATGGCAGGTTTCAACAAGGTTATGTGGAACACAGGGTGGATTCTAAATGACTCAGGCAACTCTAATTCATACGCAACCTCATTGATCCGTCTCTTCACCGGAAATGGTCCTATAAATTTAGGGCCCAGTTTCTTCGAGGGACAGGCCAGTTTCAAATTAGTAGTTGCTAGCCACACATGGTCACCAGGGTTCAAGAACAATTCTCCCCTTCTTTTTCTGTCAAAAACTTCCTTATTGTATGCCTGTGTCTTGGCCATTGTTTCCTGTAGCAGTTTGTTATTGGCGTTGAAGAAATTTATAGTTTCGGAAACAGCTGGTACAGGGGAATCTGGAATTGTATTAGACAAAAAGAAGGGTGGAAACCGTAGTTTGCCAAAAATGGAGATTGCTTTGTAGCAGAGTGTACTGAATTGTTATAAGAAACCTCGGCCAGGGGAAGCAGAGAAGCCCAATCGTCTTGAGAAAATGAGGAGAAACATCTCAGGTACTGTTCGAGGGTTTGATTAGTCCTCTCTGTCTGCCCATTCGTTTGTGGGTGATATGCAGAAGAAAATGAAAGTTCAATCCCGAGTGCATCACATAAGGCTCTCCAGAATCTGGATGTAAACTGCACCCCACGGTCGGACACAATATTGGCCGGAATCTCCTTGACAAAGGTTTGAGCTGTTTCTCGAGCAGATGGTGTGCCCTTCATGGGCAGGAAGTGTGCCATCTTAGATAGTCTATCGACAACTACAAAAATGGTCTTGTGGCCCTCAGATGGGGGAAGTTCTACAATAAAATCTATTGAGATCATCTTCCAAGGTCTACTGGGGACAGGTAAGGGTTTTAGCAGACCCCAGGCTCTGGATCTGCTGGTTTTATTGCGGATGCAAGTGGTGAAAGATTCCACATATTTCCTACAATCTTTTTCCACCCCAGGCCACCAAAATGTCCGTTGTACTAATTCAGTTGTCTTGCCAATGCCAAAATGACCTGCCAGCACATGATCATGGCATCGCACCAGGATGGCCATTCGGAGGTCTTCCGGCACAAAGACCTTGTCTTCATGCCAAAGTAGTCCATCCTTTGCCAGTAGAGAGACCCCAGCTGGTGAAGGGTTCCTTACTAGAGTTTGTTTAATTTGTTTTATTAACTCTCCTTGAAGTAACAGGAAGTTCCCAGGGGATAGAATGGTATCCAGAGATGAGATTTCTTCAGGTTCGCTGAACATGCGTGATAACGCATCGGGTTTTGCATTCTTGGATCCAGGCCTGAATGTTAAGTGAAAAGTGAATCTAGAAAAGAATAGTGCCCACCTGGCTTGTCGGGGTTTCAATCTTTTTGCTTTTCGTAAATACTCGAGGTTCTTATGATCGGTATAGATTAAGATTGGGTGTGCGGCCCTCTCTAGAAGGTACTTCCATTCCTCCAGGGCGGCTTTGATGGCCAAAAGTTCACGGTCCCCAACGTCGTAGTTCCTTTCGGCATTTGACAGCTTGCGGGAAAAAAAAGCAACTGAATGCAGTAGAGCCTTAGCTCCCCGCCTCTGAGACAATATTGCTCCTACCACTGTTTCTGAGGCGTCTACTTCCAAGACGTAGGGCAAGGCTGGGTCAGGGTGTTTCAGGACAGATGCAGATGTGAAAAGTCTTTTTAGGGTGTCAAAAGCTTTCTGAGCTTCCAGAGACCAAGAGAATCTTGTACCTTGTTTGGTTAAACTTGTAATGGAGGATATGATTGCAGAAAAATTTCTGATGAATTTTCGATAAAAATTTGCAAACCCCACGCAATGTTGGACACCCTTCTTATCACTGGGAGCAGGCCAATCCAGGATGGCTGTAACCTTCTGGGGATCCATCTGGATGCCTTCGGTGGAAATGATTAAACCCAAAAATTGGATGCTTTGGCGTTCAAATACACATTTCTCTGGTTTTCCATAAAGTCTGTGTTGTCGAAGGTGACTCAATACATTCTTGACGTGACTACGGTGGTGATCTAGAGAGGGAGAGAAGATTAGTATATCATCAAGATAAACAACAACAAATAGATCCAGGAAATCTCAGAAGACATTGTTGATGAAGTGCTGAAAGGTAGCTGGAGCATTGCAAAGTCCAAAGGGTATCACAAGGTATTCAAAATGCCCAAACCGTGTGCGGAACGCCGTCTTCCATTCATCCCCCTCTCGTATGCGAACCAGATTATAAGCACCCCGAATATTCAATTTTGTGAAAATGGTGGCCGTACCGAGTCGCTAGAATAATTCAGTCACAAGTGGAAGAGGGTAACATTTTTTTACAGTGACCTTATTAAGTTCACGGTAGTCCACACAGGGCCATAATGAGTGGTCCTTTTTTTCTACAAAGAAGGTCCCCGCACCGGCAGGAGATGTGGAGGGGCGAATAAACCCCTTTTTAAGGTTGTCATCAATGTAGTCTTTCAAAGCAACAAGTTCAGATTCAGATAGAGGAAAGATCCTGCCAAAAGGAACTTCAACCCCAGGAAGGAGCTCAATTGGACAGTCATAAGCCCTATGGAGGAGGAAGCGTTTCTGCCCCTTTTTTGCTGAAAACATCCAGAAAGTCGTGATATGCTACTGGAACGACTTGGCGGGCTTCGGACTCCAAATCGATGCACAGCAGGGGAGATTGGTCCTGATGATTCTCTTGCCAACAATGCTGAAGGCAATAGGGGGAAAGAAACTTGATTTCTTCTGTAACCCAGTTAATGTAAGGGTTATGAGCTTTTAACCAAGGCATACCCAGAATGATTGGGAACAGAGGGGAAGCGATTGCATCTAGGCGTAGAAGCTCTTGATGGTTCTCGGCAATAGTGGTAGATAATGGGATGGTTTCATGAGTAACCAATACAGATTTAATGGTGGATCCGTCTGCCAGATGTACAGAAAGTCTCTGAGTCTTGGGTAGTAGAGGAATTTGATGTTTGGCAGCAAAAGCTAAATCTATGAAACAGCTGCAAGCTCCAGAGTCAATTATAGCGGGGGTCTGGATAGTTCCTCCTGGGAGCTGTAACAAAATGGAAAGAGCAAGATGAGCAGAGTGATTGGGTAGAGATGGAGGAGAAGCGGATGTAACTGAGAGGCACTTGCGGATCTTGACCGGACAAGGCCTCACATAATGTCCTGATCCTCCACAGTACAGGCAAAGATTTAGCTGGCGTCTGCGCTGGCGTTCTTCTGTAGTCAGAGAAGGACGGAGGAGACCAAGCTTCATGGGTTCAGGTGCGTCTGAAGCGGATGCGGCAGGAGCAGGTGAAGCGGGACTGAAAGAACCAGACACTCGTGGAAGCATCCATACTGGACAGGACTGGTCGGTGGCTCGTTCCGACCTATGTTCCCTTAAGCGACGGTCAATCTGGATTGACAAATTTATAAGTGTCTCCATGGTGGAGGGGACACCTGTTCGTGCTAGCTCGTCCTTGAGATTATCAGAAAGGCCCATGTGGAACTGGTAACGCAGGGCAGCATCGTTCCAGTTAGTGTTGGAACTCCAGCACCTGAATTCTGAAACATAGTCCTCCATGGCCCTGTGACCCTGCTGAAGCATGTGAAGGGTGGCTTCCGCAGTAGCGGCTTGCTGGGGGTCTTCATATAACTGAGCCATGGCTCCAAAAAAGGAGGCTAAGTCCATCAGAGATGTGGCCTTTTGTTCAAGGAGTCGGTGAGCCCAGGCCTGTGGTTCCCCCTGAAGCAAGGAAATGACAAACCCGACCTTGGTGGCTTCCAGGGAGAAGGTTTGTGGTTGTAGCGAAAAATAGAGTTTGCATGCATTGCGGAAGGCTCTGAACTCGTTGCGTTCTCCGTGGAACTTTTCAGGAGTTGGGACTCTGGGTTCAGGTGGTAGCATAATGACTGCAGGAGCTGCTGGCATCCCAGAAGTGGAAGGTGCTTGAGCAGCAGAGGCAGACAAGGTCTGTATTTGGCCTTCCAGCTGGGTATAACCCTGTTGTAAGTCCTTTACAGCTTGTGTTAATCCGGCTAGGTGTTAGCAGAGTTCCTCCATAGGAGAGGGTCCTTGCACAGGCTCAGACATGGCTGTCTGCTACTGTCACGTACCTGGTGATGGAGCCTGATATGCAGAGGATGGCCTCTCTTACAACTCTGACTTGGAGCCCCTGATAGAGCTGACAGGAAGCACCAAGATGCAGAGTTGCACGAGTGCCTGGTGGGATCACTGAACGTGGAGCTGGATCGGAGCACTCGGCCGGGCTGTAGAGGTGTCTGCAGGAATCCCAGAGCAGTGGTAGGCAGGTAGCTGGAGTGAGTAGACAACCGGTCCCCACAGGCAGAAGTGCATGTGCAGCAGAAGGGATGGTGGCACCCTCGAGGCTGAAGAGAAGGCAGGTACAGGCAGGCCGGGTCATACACAAACGGGCACGTCAGGAACAGAGGGTCGGATGCAGGCAGGAAACAGGAACGTCAGGAAGCAAGCCGGGTCACAACAGGAACAGAAGTCAGGTAGGTAATTGCAGGATACACTGGGAACGCTGTAGAGCAGATAGCACTGAATCTGGAAACTGACTGAGTTTAAGTAGCCTGTTTGGGTGTCAAAAAGCTGTCACAGGGTGTGTGAGCACCAATGGAATTCTGACAGGGGCAGAGGTAACAGGTCATCTTCTTTGGCAGCCATTTTGGGTGCTGGCATGCCCTTCCTGACAGGCAGAGGTAACAGGTCGTCTTCTTCGGCAGCCATCTTGGGTGCTGGCATGCCCTTCCTGACAGGACCTCAATGCTCAGTTGTTGGTGCCATACCAGGTTGCCCGTAAGGCCAGACGCTGGTACAAAAAAGTGTCTGTATATTTTTTTCAATTGACGCTGCTGAATGCTTATGTGCTATACGGAGCTTCAGGATGGACTGGATCCTTCCTTAAATTCCAGGAAGAGATCATCGCAGCCCTTCTGTTTCCCGACGGTGCTGTGGCCCAAATTTTCCAATCCAAACGCAGTAAGCTGGCTGCATGAGAAGCATTTTCCTTATGTCCTCCCTGGTACCCCTACCCAAAGAGCACCCCAAAAGAAAATAACATGTCTGTAGAAAGCACGGATATAGGCGTGACACCCGTTATTTTTGTCGCTCCTGTCCTGACCATCCTGGTCTTTGCATTGTTGAATGATTTGAACGCTACCATACACTAGTGTAGAGTATTAGCATAGGGTACTAAAGTAGCAGAATATTGGTAAATGACAGGTGGACAATGAACTCTGGTATGTGAGATTTATTCCACTCTTCTGGCCAGAAAGAATGGATGCTCCTGACCCGACTCGTGTCTACACGCCAAGAGTGCCAGATACAGTGAATACAGTATACATATATCTTTTCATCATATTACGTCACAAGCGAACACACAATACATTTCCGTTACAAGACATTCTAATCTTTTAAAACAGTCAACCTACTCTTATTGATGCAAAGCAGTTTAGCAAAGCGAATTCTTTTGCAAGCCTTGCTTTTGTGGTTTCCTTATCTATCCTGTTAATCAGCTTGACATATTCTGGACACAGAAAAGTGTGCATTAGTGTGCTGAGCACAGATGTCTATGCTAAGGGGGGGGAATGGGTGAATTCAGTGTCTTAACCACAGCCTGTCAGGTTTACAGATATCACAAATGTTCTTAACATAGTATATAGGAATGGCTTCTTAGCAGAAATTCTAAATCAGTCTTACTACACACATAACCATAGCCATATAAACTGATCCCCGTTCCCACTTCATTCCCCCCTTTGATCATAATCATAGCGATTAATATGAGCGAGATTAAGCATCATTAAATAACATACAGTTCTGCTTTCTAATGGATCAGAGCCCAATGTGACTGAGATTTTTATTTAGTCCCGGGGGGTTAGTGGCTGGTATTTCCACATAGCCATAATATGGGTCGCAGCCTTTCTTTCAACAGTGGCCTCGATGAAACTCTGGATCATTCTAGTCCCAAGGGGAATCAGACAGGGCAGCAGCAGACATGCTACGAGTATTACTACAACAATCCCCAATATAGCCTTTACCCCATATACACTGGGAAAACCCCAATCTCCGAACCAGCTACCAGCATTGAGACCATCCCATGTCTGGACTGGCACATGAGCTAACTTTTTCATTCTACCAGTGATTTCCTCAACTACTTTTCCTGTGTTGTCCACTTCTAAGCAACAATTACTCAAATTACATTTTCCACAGACACCACCCTCAGTAGCTAACAGATAGTCTAAGGCAAGTCTATTCTGATACACGTGAGCACGTAAATTAGTTCCTTGTTTAGCAAGCAAATTTAAGGCAGCAACAGTTTCGTTAGTAATTATCTCTAATACAGCCTGTAACCTTATAATTCGATTAAGCATATAAATTGGTGTTCTATAACCGTAACTACCATCTTCGGCCCATGTAGCTGGACCATAATACTGGACGATACGTTCTGGGGGCCACTCATTATCTTTCCAGTTTCCTATCTTCAGACTAGATGACCTCCGCTTCCTCTTTGAACCTATGTACACAGGGACTCCCAGTTCTTCCCTATTCCCCAGTGGAAGAAGGAAAAATGAGGGTTTTAATGTGCCTAAGACACAGGCTCCTGACCAATCTTGGGGGAGCTCTGAATAGGCTTTATTCCCACAAATCCAGTACAAGTTTTCTGGGGCCTTCCAGTTAGATTCTTTGGTGAGATTTTCCCATAGCCCTTTTAGATGAGTAAAATTGGTAAGAGGGTGTGGGTCAGGCACGAGTACGTTTGTATCACTCCACCAGGATGTATTTTTAGAGGTGTTGTTATAAAACTGTTGTCCTAAACAGGCCATTTCTCCTACATGTGTTCTATACTGGGGACCCGACCTGGCTATACAATATTTCCCAATTATTGATGTTTTCAGGTGCCATTCTGACCTTATTCGTTCATGGGGCTGCTCAGAGGTGGCACTGAATGGCACATCATAATCTTTTTCCCTGGCTTCCCAAGGCCATTGGTCTCCCATGTTGGTTCCTCCACACACATAGCAATCTGTTACTTGTAAATTGTCAGCCACACTTTCTGCCAGTTCAATGAACAGGTTCTTTGTGCTAGGGGGTATTTCCATACCAGTGGCTAGTTCTTCATATAGGGAATGAAATAGCTGATGATTAGTACTCTTTGTATGTTCAGTCTCCAGTGAGACATACACAACTGTACCGGTGTCTGATCCTTTACCATAAATATGAACTCCAAATTTATTTCCCCATTGTGTTAAAAACTGGGCAGGGTTATGTATGGTGAAATTTACAGGGGTGCAACTCCCAACTGTGCAGCTGGATGAACCAGCTAAAGATTGTAGAATGGCATCCTGATTTTTCATTCCCCATGTTCCCCAGGCAGCACACCTCCAGTTGGGGCAGTAGTTCCATTCCTCATTTGCATAGCTAGGTCCCAGTTTCCCTGAACAGATGTACCTATCATTTTTCAAATACTCTCTTTCCCATCCTAATCATCCACACCCTCCCCTTGGGAAGTGGTTGAGGTTGATGGCAGCACACACATCAAAAATCAGGGTTGCTGCAGTGCTGGGGTTAGTGATCAGTGTACGGTTTATCAGCTTACCGGTGGAACTAAAGCTCCGAACGGTTAGCCAGGTTTTATAGGGTGCATAAGTGGGGTCATAACAGGTTATCTGATTTTCAACGGAGCACATTGAATAGGTAGTCCCATTATGTATGCAAGTACCAGTCTCTGTGCCCTTGCATTGATAATGGGAGTGCCACAGTAACATCTTGGTAGTTACGGATCCTACTCTGGTAGTCTTTATACAAGGGTCACATGAGTTACTCTCTCCCTCTTTTAACCCGGTCAGTATCACTATTATGACTATCAACAGTCTCATTATAACGATTTTAGTAAACATTACACCGATGAATATCCTCAAGCTTCAGCTTGTACGTAGACCAACCAGCGTCCGGGCTGTGGTTGGAGCAGAGCTATGGTAGATATCCTTTATCTTCCGCCGTGCGTTGAGCCAGCAGCTTCCAGGGGTGTGTTGGCCGCAGAGCTGCAGTCTGTCTATCTTCTGCCGTGCGTAAATTCAGCAGCTTCCAGGGGTGTGCTGAACACAGGGCTGGAGTTCTTCCTTCTGATTTCTCTGGTCAGTCTCAAAGGATCTTGGGGATCTACTGTACTGTGCCAGGAGTCTGTGAGGTCAGCAGCTCGCTTTACCCTGGAGTGATGTATCCAGGGTGTCACCTCGGCTACCTTAATGGCTGTTGGGGTAGATAGCAGAACAGTGTAAGGACCTCTCCATTTTGGCCCCAGTGGGGTTAAGTTCCACTCCTTTACCCACACTGTGTCTCCTGGTTTGAAGGGGTGTACTGGGTTCGACAAGCTTATGGGAAGTTTCTCTTGAACCCATTTCCCTATGTCCTGCATACTTTCCCCAAGTTTCTGTATCAGTTCACGGTTAACAACCCCTTCTATCTGATGCAAGTCTCCTCTTATCCCTCTAATGATGGGTGGGGGCCTACCATACAGTACCTCAAAAGGGGACAGATTTGTCCTCTTTGTTGGGGTACTCCGAATTCTCAGTAAAGCAATGGGCAACATCAAGGTCCACTCCATTTGGGTTTCCTGACAGAGCTTGGCCAGTTGTGACTTGAGTGTGCGGTTCATCCGTTCAACTTTTCCAGAACTTTGTGGCCTATATGCGGTGTGTAATTTCCAAGTAATCTTAAGTGCTGTTGCTAATTCCTGGAGGCACTTGTGGACAAAGGCCGGGCCATTGTCTGAGCATATGGCAAAGGGGATTCCGTATCTGGGGATTATCTCTTGAGTCAGGCATTTAACCACTTCTTTAGTAGTTTCAGTCCGTGTGGGCCATGCTTCTACCCAGGTTGAATAGGTGCAGACTGCTACTAACAAATATTTGTATCCGTACTAAGTGATGAGTGCAACACACCCCTCGTGACAAATTAAATCGTGGCGCTATTTCCAAAAAAAACTTTTTAACCACCTTCTATGGTGAAGAGTATATCTAGCGAACACCCCTTCAATGGTGTAAGTCTAAATATAGTGCAAATAACCTTACAAACAAAAAAATATATGGATGTGTATAATAGATATGTAGTGAAAATATCCTATTAACAGTTCCACACCATAATCCACAAAAAATTAACACCAAAATAACTAATACATCACGTGACTAAGTGTCAATATTACTCAGGTGCTAATATCATAACATCCCCAAAAAAATATATATATATGAATACATAAATACTAAATAAAATAGAAAAATATATATAACAATATATATGACAATCTCTAATTGACACCTAAAGTGCAGAAAAAAAGTGTCCGTGATCGTGATCAGAAATAACTTATATTGTGCAATACTGAGTCCTTCTGTTATAGGAGTGTGAATTCTTGTAATGTAATCTTCCACCACACCTTTGTGTTCAGTGTCACTTTCCCTATGGACAGCCACTCACCAGCTCCTCATGCCTTCACTTTCGTATGAGGCTAAAAAGGCATAGATAACTGCTGCTGCTGGCAAGGGTTAAATAATATCCATCCGGAGGATCGTTCCATATAGAAATAGAAAAAACTCCCAATAGTGTAATACCGTAAACACTTTAATGATTAACACTGCAAATCACACTTCAACAGTTCCACTCACATTGTGTATAAAATATATTAGCACAGCAAACTCCACAGCACTCTGTCCGATGTAATATTAACCAGCAGCTAGGATCAACCTTATAGGGGGTGTGCGGTCACGGCAGACCCTCTAGCAATCAGCGTTCAGGAAGTATCTCTTACCCTCTCCCCGCTTGCTTCCTAGATGGGCATACCGTCTCCCCCGCTCGGTGAACCGTGCAGCTCGCTTCTTTCTGTCACTAGTACGTGGTGTTATCCTTCATACGGCCACGCCCCCGACATGTTTCGACACGCTTGTACCTTAATCAGATGATTAAGGTACAAGCGTATCGAAACATGTCGGGGGCGTGGCCGTATGAAGGATAACACCACGTACTAGTGACAGAAAGAAGCGAGCCACGTGATGTATTAGTTATTTTGGTGTTAATTTTTTGTGGATTATGGTGTGGAACTGTTAATAGGATATTTTCACTACATATCTATTATACACATCCATATATTTTTTTGTTTGTAAGGTTATTTGCACTATATTTAGACTTACACCATTGAAGGGGTGTTCGCTAGATATACTCTTCACCATAGAAGGTGGTTAAAAAGTTTTTTTTGGAAATAGCGCCACGATTTAATTTGTCACGAGGGGTGTGTTGCACTCATCACTTAGTACAGATACAAATCCTATTCACATTATTTACTCACAATAAGTGGCAGCTATAGGTAGGTGTTATTAACCGGGTGCATTATCACCCAGGTGAACTATCCAAGGCGCAGTGGGGGTTGACCTAGTATAGGGTGGATATTTGATCTAGGATAACCGTACGTTTATTTTAAAATATTTGTATCCACCTGCAGGGGGCATGACAGTGAAGTCAACCATCAATTCTTCCATTGGTGAGGCACCTACAGCTTGCACTCCAGGGGTTGGTATAGGTCCCTGTCTTGGATTATTGCGGGTACATTCTACACATCTGCTGGATGCAGCTTGTGCCAATGTGGGTAGCCGGGGAATATAAAAATGTCTCTCTAGGGCTTTCTCAATGGCTGTTTTTCCCATGTGTGTCCCCTTGTGAAATTCTGTCACTAGTTCAGTTGCTACAGCAGCTGGGACAACAATTCTCCCGTCCTGCAGTTGATACCACTGGTCTTCCCGGTACTCCCCCGGTTCCATCTTTATCCATTCCTGTTCTGCCTTTGTGTAAATTGGATCCCATTCAGAAAGTGGGACAGGAAACAGTGGGGCCGTTATCTGTTGTAGAGGTTGTTGACATGCTGCATCTCTGGCTGCTTGATCTGCTTTCCTATTTCCTCTCGCCACTCGGGTGTCTCCCTTTTGATGGCCTCTGCAGTGTATCACTGCGACTTCAGAGGGGGCCCATACTGCTTCTAACAGTTCTAGTATTTCTGTCCCATATTTGATGCTCTTCCCTCCAGATGTAATAAGTCCTCTCTCCTTATACAGGGCTCCATGTGCATGAAGGGTCAGAAAAGCATATTTGGAGTCCACATATACATTTAGTTTTAGTCCCGCAGCCAACTGCAATGCTCTAGTTAGTGCAATCAGTTCTGCTTTCTGTGCCGAGGTTCCCTGTGGTAAAGATCCTGTCTCTACCACCGCCTCCAGTGTGACAACTGCGTAGCCTGCATAGCGGACCCCATCTTTCACAAAGCTGCTCCCGTCGGTGAAGTATTCGGCGTCTGATTTTTCTAAGGGGCTGTCTTTCAAGTCTGGTCGACTGGCATATACTTCATCCATTACTTGAAGACAGTCATGAGTTAGGGGTTCTTGTGAGGTGGGGAGCAGAGTGGCTGGGTTCAAAGTGTTTACAGTCTCTAAGTGGATACGAGGATTTTCACAAAGCATAGCTTGATATTTAACCATTCGACTGTTAGTAAACCAGTGATTTCCCTTGTAATCCATTAATGCCTGTACTTGGTGTGGGACTCGGACATAAGTCTCCTGACCTAATGACAACTTGTCAGCTTCGGCCACAAGGAGGGCTGTTGCTGCGATGGCCCGCAGGCAGGATGGCCATCCCTGAGCTACAGTGTCCAGTTGTTTTGAGAGGTATGCTACAGGGCGCTGCCAAGACCCCAAGTATTGTGTCAGGACTCCTACTGCTATTCCTTGTTTTTCGCTGACATACAAATAGAAGACTTTTTGGCTATCCGGCAGGCCTAGCGCAGGCGCCTGCATTAGGGAGACCTTGATGTCTTGGAATGCTCTTTTTTGCTGTTCTCCCCATTGGAAGGGTTCCTTTTCTCCCCCCTTTGTGGATTCATAGAGGGGTCTGGCTTTTGTGGCAAAGTCCAGTATCCAGATTTGGCAGAATCCTGCCGCCCCCAGGAATTCACGTACTTGCCGTCTGGTAGTTGGGGTGGGAATCTGACAAACAGCTTCTTTCCTGCCTTCTCCCAATTGTCTCTGTCCTTGTGATACTCTGAATCCCAGGTACTTTACAGTCTCTTGGCATAACTGCGCCTTTCTCCGGGACACCTTATAACCTGCCTCCCACAGTAATTGTAACAGTTCATTAGTGGCTTGAAAGCACTCTTCTCTATTTTTGGCGGCGATCAATAGGTCATCCACATACTGAAGGAGGACTCTATTCTCAGGGTCAGACTTGAAGGATTTCAGGTCTTGGGTCGGGGCTGTCCCAAATAGTGTAGGGGAGTTTTTGAATCCTTGGGGTAAACGTGTCAATGTCAGTTGTCCCCTACCCCCAGTCCCTGGGTCCTCCCACTGGAAAGCAAAAATGCGCTGGGATTGTTCTGCCACTCTGAGACAGAAGAAGGCATCTTTTAAGTCCAGAACTGTGAAATAGGTGGCCTCCCCGGTATTAATCCCAATAAGTTGTATGGGTTCGGGACCGCTGGGTGGATGGTCATAACAGCCTGATTGACCACTCTGAGGTCTTGAACAGGACGATAGTCTGCTGTTCCGGGTTTCTGTACTGGGAGTAGAGGTGTATTCCAAGGAGACTGACAGGGTTTTAGAATTCCATAGTGTAGGAATTTGTTTAAGTACTTTTGTATTCCTATTAGGGCTTTTCGAGGGACCGGGTACTGTTTCAGGCTGACTGGAGTGGCTCCTGGTTTTAATTCAATAAGTATTGGGGAAATGTGTCTGGCTAATCCAGGTGGGTTACCTTCCGTCCATACTCCCGGGATGTCTTGTAATCCCCTAGGGGTAGGAAGTGGTTCTTCTGAAAGGGCAATCATTCTCCATTCCTCCTCCTTCGGTATGCTGAGGACCATAATGCGGGCTTCAGAGGGATGGGGCAATTTTAGGATAGCCTGTCTGTCAGATTGGAAGTATATGTGTGCTCTGAGTTTAGTAAGTATGTCTCTGCCCAACAAGGGAATAGGACAATCCGGCATGTACAGAAATTGATGTTGGACCTGATGCCCCCCCAAACTACAAAGTCTTTCTGTTAGGAAGGGTCTTTTTACTTTATTTCCTGTGGCTCCAATAACGGTAATTTGTTTGTCAGAGAGGGGGGCTATTTGTTGGGTCATTACACTGTGTTGGGCCCCTGTATCAATCATAAAGGTGGTCTTGAAGCCCCCTACGTTAGCGGTCACTACTGGTTCTTGGGGTACCAATGGAATGGGGCCCGATTGGCGTCAGTATTGTTCTTCATCGGGATATACTGAGCCTGCCAACCCCACAAAGTCGGTATCTTCTTGCCTGTTCCTCTCATAGCGTCCATTTTGGACTTGTCCTCCCCGCATTTCTCTTCTCGCTGGGTCTAGTCCCCTTCTCCCAGGTCCCTTTTGGGGGCAATCTTGCTTCCAGTGTCCCTCCTCTTTGCAATATGCACACTGATTTTTTCCCAACTTCTGCACATAACTTCCTCCCCCCCCCCTTTAAGCCTCCATTGGAGCGCTCCTTGTTTCTTTGAGCTTTTTCAGACAGCGCTTCAGCTAGTAATTCAACTTTCTTTTTCATTCTCCGGTCATCTTCTCGTCTCGTCTCTATGTGCCTGTTTACAATCACTTTTGTGGCTATATCCAACAGTTGGGAAGTGTTCATTCCTGCAAATCCCTCCTGTTTTTGCAATTTTCTTTTAATGTCTCTTGTAGACTGGCTGACAAATGCTGTATTTACCAAATTCTTGTTATCATCTGCCTCTGGGTCAAAGGGGGTATACAGTCTGAAAGCTTCACACAGTCGCTCATAGAACTGTCCTGGACTTTCATTGGGTTGTTGGAGGACCTCACTAGTTTTAGAGAGATTAGTGTGTCTTTTGCCAGCTGACTTCATCCCCTCTATAATGGCTGTCCGGTATAGGTGAAGTTTATCCATATCCCCTTTATCATTTGGGTCCCACTGGGGATCTGTTCGTGGATAATGGTCCCCAAGCCAAGCCGGTGGTTCCCTTTGATTCTTCCCTAATTCTTCCATATATTTCTGCGCTGCTTGGCTAATTCTGTGTCTCTCCTCAGTATTAAAGAGGGTCAATAAAAGTTGCTGACAGTCAGACCAAGTAGGGTTATGGCTCTGAATTATTGACCGGAGTAAATCTGTCATAGCTTGGGGCTTCTCAGAGGAGGCAGGGTTATGAATCTTCCAGTTCAGTAAATCTGTTGTGTTAAAAAGGGGTGTAAACTAGAGTCCGATGTTCCTCCACCGCCTGTTCTCTTAAGGGCATTTGCAGAGGTATGTTGAAAGACGGGGCAGGAGTTCGGCCATTTGTATCGGGATTTCTTGGAGTGGAAGTGGACACTTGATTGGGGAGCCCACTGGCTGCCACTGAGTTCCCTATTTCTGTCCTACTCATACTCAGAGTGTTACGGTCAGGAGTATATTTACTGAGATTTGGCATTGACAAACTTGCTGAATCTGATGTAGGTGGACAACAACTTAAGTCCTCTTGTCTACTGGGTGGGGCATTCGGACATGGTTCTGACCTGTCACTGTCTGAGGTCCGTTCCTCTATGTATGGGGGAGGTTGATCTGTCTCTTCGGGTTGAGAATATATGTGTTTTGTTTGTTTTGTCAGTGGCACTACTCTTATCATAACCATGATTCTGCACTGTTCCTCTTTTGCAGCTTGTATCCACTGCGGATCTCTGTCTATAATTTTTCTCCAACAGTCTATGTACGGGATCTGGTCATGTTTCTGTGAATCTGACCTAATATTCTCAAATAACCGGTCAATGGTCTCTAAGTCAAAGGTTCCCTGTGGGGGCCACCGCGTTCCATAGCGGGGCCAGTCTTTCTCACACAATGTTATCAACTTCTCAGGGCTAAGTTTTAAATTACAGTTCTTAGAAAATCCCTTCTTAAAGTTCGAGATCATGGTTTGTAGGGGAGATTCAACACTATGTTTCCCACCCATTCTTTTAACCTAAAAGACACCAAGACAGACACAGAGGGTAGGGTAAATAATGAGAATTCAGTAAGGGGTCTGAATCCTCGACATAAGTAGGAACAATAGACAACACTTCCCTCGGTCAGTGGCCTGGACGCGGTCTCCCGGCCAGAAAACGCACTTAAAAGAGGACCACGGTCACTTCACCACAAAGTGATGTCTCATACACACATCAATCATACCAGACATTCCCACCCAAAAATTACTGACTGACTGAGGATTCGTCCGAAAGATGCACAATCATCTGAACGGACGTCTCTCTCGGAAGGTGATCAGGCTTCCCTTCTCTCGATCCGTCGAGAGGCTGGCTGGCTGTCTGACTGTTATCCAAAAACAGAAGTAAAAAAGACTCTCACCTGTTCCCGTTGGAGCTCCAGCTATCTATTTCTCAGATTCCCAGGTCCTTCTGACGCTACGAAGGTCGTCCACAGCAGGCCACCAAATGGGACACAGCGCAGTCTCCTAGATAACAGTTCTAGAAGGCGCCTTTCGAGACTAAGATATAACCCACAGGGCTGGCCTCTCGGACCACTCCTTGTAGGTCTGGTGGAAAACAGTGCCACCTGCCTCAACAGGTCACACCGATATTCCCCCCTCACTGCCAAATGCACCAAATAAAGTAGCAGAATATCGGTAAATGACAGGTGGACAATGAACTCTGGTATGCAAGATTTATTCCACTCTTCTGGCCAGAAAGAATGGACGCTCCTGACCCGACTCGTGTCTACACGCCAAGAGTGCCAGATACAGTGAATACAGTATACATGTATCTTTTCATCATATTACGTCACAATACAATACACACAATACATTTCCGTTACAAGACATTCTAATCTTTTAAAACAGTCAACCTACTCTTATTGGTGCAAAGCAGTTTAGCAAAGCAAATTCTTTTGCAAGCCTTGCTTTTGCGGTTTCCTTATCTATCCTGTTAATCAGCTTGACATATTCTGGACACAGGAAAGTGTGCATTAGTGTGCTGGACACAGATGTATATGCTAATGGGGGGGGAATGGGTGAATTCAGTGTCTTAACCACAGCCTGTCAGGTTACAGATATCACAAATGTTCTTAACATAGTATATAGGAATGGCTTCTTAGCTGAAATTCTAAATCAGTCTTACTACACACATAACCATAGCCAGGGGCGTTGCTAGGTAGCAAAAAGACCAGGGGCTTCAGCCCAAAGTCAGAGCCCAGCACCGAGGGGGGGGGGGGGGGGTGACGGTGGGGTGTATGGAGGGGGGTGTTACCTACCTGACATACACTGACCTACTTGACACACACTGACCTACCTATCTGACATACACTGACCTACCTGACTGACACACACTGATCTACATGACATACACTGACCTACCTGACTGACACACACTGATCTACATGACATACACTGACCTACCTGACACACACTGACCTGCCTGGCTGACATACACTGACCTACATGACATACCTGACAAGCACTAATCTACCTGACACGCACTGACCTACCTGACACACACTGACCTACCTATCTGACACACACTGACCTACCTATCTGACCTACCTGACACACACTGGCCTACCTATCTGACCTACCTGACACACACTGTCCTACCTATCTGACATACACTGACACACACTGACCTACCTATCTGACATACACTGACCCACACTGACCTACCTGACTTGCACTGACCTACCTGCCCTTGCCCCCTTAAAGTCTAAGTTTATTTATTTAAAATTAGCCAAGGGGCAGTCAAATCATCAATTGCAGCCACTGTGCCCGTCAATTGCAGCACCTGTGCCCGTCAATTGCAGCCACTGTGCACGTCAATTGCAGCCACTGTGGCCGTCAAATGCTGCCACTGTGCCCCATCAATTGCAACCACTGTGCCCCGTGAATGAAGCCACTGTGCCGGTCAAAAGAGAGAAGAGAGAATAGAGACAGAGAAGAAGAGAGAGAGAAGGAGAGAAGGGAGAGAAAGAGAGAAAGCGAGAGAGAGAAGGAGAGCGAGAAACAACAATGAGAGAGTGACACCTTTTTTTTTTTTAATCTTCGTTCTGTCCCACTCCCAGTCACAGCCACCATGGCCGTTATTCAGCGTGACTCTGGAGGTTGAGGGAGAAGGAGGCGTCGCGTTCTCCTGATCTCCTTCTGCTTTCCTCAGGCCAGGCGGCATATCACTCCGCCTGTCAGTCAGTGCAGCGGGCGGCACTGCAACGGCCGAATCACACAGGTAAATTGCGGCTGCCGCCGCTGCTGTCTAGCCTATTTTCTCTCCCTTTCTCTTCACTGCAGGATAGGGTTGCCCCCTTTTCTTTAAGCCAAACCTGTACACTTTAGAGGTGCATGGCAAAAAATTTTGGAAAAAAAGCTGCATGGCAAATATTAGCACAACACATTTTGGAATGGATTTACTCCTCTATTCATACATTATATATGTGTAAGGTGACTGCACAGTATATGTTTAAATAACATTGGAGTGTATTAATACTTTATCCTTTGCGGTTTCCACCATCATTCACAATTCTTTTTTCACATTTAAATTATTTACACTATAGGATTGTAAAGACCTGGGACACCTTTGGGTGCCACTAAGTAGAGCAATAATGCAGGGACGCTTTATTGGTCAGTGTTACCCCCATAAATACAGGAGTCAGTGTTACCCCCATATAATTTAGAGGACCCCCATTAGATCAGAGTCCCCTTAATATCAGTGCTCCTCTTAGAGACCCAAAAAAATTAAAATGGAAAAAATGCAGCACAACCTCCCCCTATAATTACATTCATATATGAAAAAATAGTTGTAAATGATGGTGGAAACCCCCAAGGATAATCCAAGTACTAATACACTCCAATCTTATTTAAACATATACTGTGCAATCTCCACACACATTAATATAATGTATGAATAGAGGTGTAAACCTCCAATTCATTCCAAAAATGTGCTAATATCCAATTTACTTTTTCTGATATTAGCAAAACACATTTTGGAATGGATTTACACTCTATTCATACACTATTATATGTGTGTGGCAATTGCACGGTGTATGTTTAAATAAGATTGGAGTGTATTAATACTTGGATTACAGTTGGGGTTTCCACCATCATTCACAATTATTTGTTCACATTTAAATTAATTATTTTAAATCAATTATAATTATAGGGGGAGGTTGCACTGCATTTTAATTTATTTTTGCATAGTTTTTTTCGAGAATTTTAGTTTTATTCTAGGTGTTTTTTTATTTGTTTTTTTAGATCAGAGTCCCCTATATCTGATTCTCTTTAGAGACAAACCATCAGTCTCTAAGGGGGTGCTGATATAAGGGGATTGTAATATAATGAGTTTCTCTGAGGAGAGGGAGGGGGAGGTAATATAAGGACAAACTGATCTAATGGCGGGTGCTGATATAAGGAGAGTTTCCCTTATTTAGTAGAGGTCTCTAGGGAGGGGGGTGGGGGTACTGATCTAATAGGTCACCAGCAGTCAGCACCCCCTCTACATTAGCTCAGAGTTCCCCTTATATCAGCACCCCCCTTAGATATCTCAAATAGATCAGTGACCCCTCCCCCCATCAGTGTCCCCTGCCCCTAAAGATCCCCATTAGACTGCCTTACCGAGAGCCGTTTAGAGTCAGGAGTGTGGGAGTCGGAGTTTGGGGGCGGAGCGAAGCTGCTCTTCTGTAGTGCCATTTTCCTTCCTTCCATTGTGTGGGGGGCTTGGGGAGAAGGCATAGTAGAGGCAGATGCTGCATCACTGTGCCCACTGTGTAGGCAGACACATTTGAACTGGTACACTCACTCACAGGGCTGCTGTTAGGAATCATGGGGCCTCCACCCCTTGAGGGGGGAAAAGAGGTGGGGGGAGGGAGGTGAGAGAGAGGAGGAGGCAGGAGAGAGAGGGGGTGCTGACACAGAGGAGGGTGGTGCTGACAAAGAGGGGGAGGGCTGACAGAGAGGGGGTGGGCTGACAGAGAGGGTGTAGGCTGACAGAGTAGGGGGCGCTGACAGAGAGGGTATGGGCTGACAGAGAGGGGGTATTGACGAGGGTGGGCTGACAGAGAGGGGGGTTCTGACTGGGGGGGTGGGCTGACAGAGTGGGGGTGCTGACAGGGGGGTGGGCTGACAGAGGGGGGTGGGCTGACAGAGAGGGGGATGCTGACAGTGGGGTGGGCTGACAGAGAGGGTGGTGCTGACAGTGGGGTGGGCTGACAGAGAGGGGGGTGCTGACAGGGGGTGGGCTGACAGAGAGGGGGGTGCTGACAGAGAGGATATGGGCTGACAGAGAGGGGGGTGCTGACAGAGAGATATGGGCTGACAGAGAGGGGGGTGCTGACAGGGGGTGGGCTGACAGAGAGGGGTGCTGACAGAGAGGGGTGCTGACAGAGGGGGTGGGCTGACAGGGAGGGGAGTGGGCTGACAGGGAGGGGGTGCTGACAGGGGGGTGGGCTGACAGAGAGGGGGGTGCTGACAGGGGGTGGGCTGACAGAGAGGGGGTGAGCTGACAGAGAGGGGGTGGGCTGACAGGGAGGGGGGTGCTGACAGGGAGGGGGACTGACAGAGAGGGGGGTGGGCTGACAAAGAGGGGGGTGCTAACAGAGGGGTGGGCTGACAGAGAGGGGGTGCTGACAGAGGGGGGTTGCTGACTGGTGGGGGTGGGCTGACAGAGAGGGTATGAGCTGACAGAGAGGGGGGTGGGCTGACAGAGAGGGGGTGGGCTGACAGAGAGGGGGTGCTGTCAGGGGGGTGGGCTGACAGAGAGGGGGTGCTGACAGAGAGGGGTGGGCTGACAGAGAGGGGGTGGGCTGACAGAGAGGGGGGTGCTGACAGAGGGGTGGGCTGACAGAGAGGGGGGTGGGCTGACAGAGAGGGGGTGCTGACAGAGGGGGGTGCTGACAGAGGGGGGTGCTGACAGAGAGGGGGTGGGGCTGACAGGGAGGCGGGTGCTGACAGGGGGGGTGGGCTGACAAAGAGGGGGGTGCTGACAGAGGGGTGGCTGACAGAGGGGGGTGCTTACTGGGGGGTGGGCTGACAGAGAGGGTATGAGCTGACAGAGAGGGAGGGTGCTGACAGAGAGGGGGTGGGCTGACAGAGAGGGGGTGGGCTGACAGAGAGGGGGGTGCTGACAGAGAGGGGGGGTGCTGACAGAGAGGGGGGTGCTGACAGAGAGGGGGGTGGGCTAACAGAGAGGGGGGTGGGCTGACAGAGGGGGGGGTGGGCTGACAGAGGGGGGGGTGCTGACAGAGAGGGGGGTGGGCTGACAGAGAGGGGGGGGGCTGACAGAGAGGGGGGGTGCTGACAGAGAGGGGTGGGCAGACACAGAGGAGTGGGCTGACAGAGAGGGGGTGCTGACAGAGAGGGGGTGCTGACAGAGAGGGGGGTGGGCTGACAGAGAGGCGGGTGCTGACAGGGGGGGTGGGCTGACAAAGAGGGGGGTGTGTTACAGAGGGGTGGGCTGACCACAGAGGGGGGTGCTGACAGAGGGGGTGCTGACTGGGGGGGTGGGCTGACAGAGAGGGTATGAGCTGACAGAGAGGGGGGGGTGCTGACAGAGAGGGGGGTGGGCTGACACAGAGGAGTGGGCTGACAGAGAGGGGGGTGCTGACAGAGAGGGGGGTGGGCTGACAGACGGGGGGTGGGCTGACAGAGGGGGGGTGCTGACAGAGAGGGGGGTGGGCTGACAGAGAGGGGGGTGCTGACAGAGAGGGGGGTGGGCTGACACAGAGGAGTGGGCTGACAGAGAGGGGGTGCTGACAGAGAGGGGGTGCTGACAGAGAGGGGGGTGGGCTGACAGAGAGGGGGTGCTGACAGGGGGGTGGGCTGACAGGGAGGCGGGTGCTGACAGGGGGGGTGGGCTGACAAAGAGGGGGGTGCTGACAGAGGGGTGGGCTGACACAGAGGGGGGTGCTGACAGAGGGGTGCTGACTGGGGGGTGGGCTGACAGAGAGGGTATGAGCTGACAGAGAGAGGGGGTGCTGACAGAGAGGGGGTGGGCTGACAGAGAGGGGGGGTGCTGACAGAGAGGGAGGTAGGCTGACAGAGGGGGGGTGCTGACAGAGAGGGGGGTGCTGACAGAGAGGGGGTGGGCTGACAGAGAGGGGGGGTGCTGACATAGAGGGGGGTGGGCTGACAGAGAGCGGGGTGGGCTGACAGAGAGGGGGTCGGCTGACACAGAGGAGTGGGCTGACAGAGAGGGGGGTGCTGACAGAAAGGGGCGGGATGACAGACGGCAGTGGCTTACAGAGAGGCACGCTGACAGACTGGAGGAGGGGCAGATAACAGACCTCAGTAAAGAGGAGACACATTGCGCGCCAGGCAGGGAGGCGGGACTCCGGGCGGCCAAGATCACCCACTGTCCAGCCCAGCCCCGCCTCCACATGTAACCATTTACCACCTCCACCGGGCCAATCACAGACATGTCCGCCGCCTGCACAGCCGATCACAGAGCGCCCGCTGCCCAGCCCTTGTATGTGACAGAGTGTAACACATATGTCAGTGGGCACGGGAGTCAGGATGCGCCGCTCTCGATCTGCCACTGGTCACAGGATAGCTGAGACATGTCTGTATGCAGCCGTTGCATAGCTAAACAGGGAAAAGAGGTGAGGGAGGTGGCGGTCCGATGGCTCAGTGCCTGATCGTCTCTCCTCCACCTCCAATGCCGCCCGCCGCAGCCGCGACCCGCCCGCTAGTCTCTCCTCCACACCCGCTGCTGAGACTCGGGGCTATGGGCTCCACATTCGGGGCTCCAGCCTCGATAGCCACCCCCTGGCGACGCCTCTGACCATAGCCATATAAACTGATCCCCGTTCCCACTTCAGTACAGCACTGCACAGACTAGGACACACTTTCACAGGGTCTCGAAAGATGCCATCGCATGTTAATAGACCTGAACCTGGAACCGTTACAACCGTACAGGGCCGGATTAGCCACAAGGCCACCGAGGCCAGGCCTCGGGGCGGCAGTGGTGTAGGGGCGGCGCCGCTCCTGCAGCGACTTCGCGGCCGCCCCCCCTTTCGTGCTGCAGTCTATTATGGGCACCAGTGCCCATAGAAAGATGGCCGCGAGCCGACCACGAAACTGCGCATGCGCCGTTCCGAAGCCGGCCGGCCGGGCTCGGGAAAGCTCGTAAGCGCTCGGCCGGGCGGCGCATGCACAGTAGCGTACTTGCGCCGGGCGGTGCATGCGCAGTAGCGTACTTGCGCCGCCCCGCGCCATTTTTGAAAAAATAGCAAGTAATGTCAGCGGTGCGGCGGCGAGGGAGAAAGATGACATCTCTCATTGCCCGCACCGCTGTTCCACCCTCCTCCTTCTGGTGGCAGGCAGCATGGCAAGGGACATCCCAATCTGGTGGCAAGTAACATCCCAATCTGGTGGCAAGTGACATCCCAATCTGGTGGCAAGTGACATCCCCATCTGGTGGCAAGTGACATCCCCATCTGGTGGCAAGTGACATCCCCATCTGGTGGCAGGCAGCATGGCAAGTGACATCCCCATCTGGTGGCAGGCAGCGTGGCAAGTGACATCCCCATCTGGTGGCAGGCATAGTGGCAAGTGTTATCCCCATCTGGCTGCAGGCAGCGTGGCAAGTGACATCCCCATCTGGCGGCAAGCAGCATGGCAAGTGACATCTCCATCTGGCGGCAGGCAGCGTGGCAAGTGACATCCCCATCTGGTGGCAGGCAGCGTGGCAAGTGACATCCCCATCTGGTGGCAGGCAGCGTGGCAAGTGACATCCCCATCTGGCGGCAGGCAGCGTGGCAAGTGACATCCCCATCTGGCGGCAGGCAGCGTGGCAAGTGATATCCCCATCTGGTGGCAGGCCGCGTGGCAAGTGATATCCCCATCTGGTGGCAGGCAGCGTGGCAAGTGATATCCACATCTGGTGGCAGGCCGCGTGGCAAGTGATATCCCCATCTGGTGGCTGGCAGCGTGGCAAGTGATATCCCCATCTGGTGGCAGGCAGCGTGGCAAGTGATATCCCCATCTGGTGGCAGGCAGCGTGGCAAGTGATATCCCCATCTGGTGGCTGGCAGCGTGGCAAGTGACATCCCCATCTGGTGGCAGGCAGCGTGGCAAGTGATATCCCCATCTGGTGGCAGGCATGGTGGCAAGTGACAAGAGATGGTGGCAAGTGACACGCTCAGGGCTCCCAATGATTCTGCATTATGGTGAGTTGAACTATTTCAGTTTATATTACAATGTAATGATAGAAGTAATGTGTTTCAATCATCCTGACACCATAACAACCATAGTGCCGGGGATGATTTAAGCACTAACACCAGCCATTGCCTTGAAAATTTGCCTGCGAAAAATCCTTACCCCTCGCGCGCTTACCCTGAAGTATTTTTAGTCTGTACAATTAAAGCCAGTTATTTTCAGTGTTCTCGTGTGTGGAGATATGTTTTTAATTGATCTATTGTAGAAGTCATTGATAAGGTCAGGGATTTAATTTAATCTCTCCACTGTTCTCACTTAATATGATGCCTACATGTAAATCTGTTTTTAACTTTTTGGCTGTTGAAGCTGCTTTTGTTTTCTTGTAACTGTATTGCCATGGTGTTGAAGCTTGTGTTCGTAGCCCAGGTGACTCCTGTTGTTGTTTACCATTGCCCTTTGTGAGGGGTTGTGCTGATGCTATTGTTTGTATAATTGCCTATAAAAAAGGCCTTTGAAAGAAGTAAAGAGCAGCAGTCCATTATGCTCAGAACTGTGATACAGACATACCTGACTCCGTGTCATCTTTCTTATAGAAGCAATAATTTGGCAAAGCAATATAAACTATAAGCAACTTATTTAACAGTTGCATCTAACATTTTGGCGCCCGAACAGGGACTCACCGATGATACTACAAGAGGTGGATGAGCTACGCTGACGGAACAAAAGGCAGGCATTCCGGGAACCACAGATAAAAAAACCTGCGCAGGTAAGAAAAAGCTTTATTTTTCTTATATTCTGTGCTCCCCTGATTTGTGCCTATCCGTTCTGTCAGTTACGGTTCTCCTGGTTTTAAAACACCAGCCTCTGTAGTGGTGAGTCTAGAATTACTGCATATTTTCATTTATATTGCTGGAATTATTTGTTTGTTTTTGTTATCTGTGTTTGTCTTGTCTGTCTTGTTGAGAAAGTGAATGAGCCTTGTCAAGGATGGTATGAGTTAGAAGGGGATTGCCGAACTAAGCAACGGAATGCGCCTTACCTCACACGATTGGGAACTTGAGGGCTTGTGAGCTTGGGGGTCTGACGCTTATGCTTAACCTCACATCTAACTCATAAACCATAGACGGGTTGAGAGTATAAGCCCTGTCTGCTCCATAAAGCAGGGATAAGAGTGTATGAGAGGGATTCCCAGATACGAGGGGGGAATAAGGTCTCAACAAAGTCCCGAGATCTAGTCGGATACCTGGCCACTTAAAGGAATGCTTGTATATGTTGTAGCCGCATTTTTGTATATGTTGTAGCCGCATTCTGGTTTGTTATTGGGCTAGCATATAAAGTAATTATTTATTTTTGGGCTAGCATATAAAGTAATTTGGTTTCAGAAATCTCATTCCGGAGAGGTTTCTAGAATTCTAGCACCCTAGGAGGAAGGCAACGAGGAACTAGTGTAACTTAGCTGGTATGCTATAGGGCTAGCATATAAAGTAATTATTCATTCTTGTATATGTTGTAGCCGCATTATATTGTACACTAAGTGTCCCACACGCTACCTAGGCAGGACTGTTAGAATGGGCCAGAGGAACACAAAACCCCGTCAGGGAATTGTGGCGCACTATACGGTGCCACAGATAATTAAGAACATTTATGGGAAAACCGAAGCACAGGACTTAAAGGATGTCCTTCGTAAATTTAAGGTGAAAGGAGCAGCGGGCTTAGACCCGGATGTATGGAGTGAAATAAAAAGGGACAGACAAGGAGAGGTGTTAGAGAAGCAATGGATGCGTCAGGTTCAGTGCTTAATTAAGGTCTCAAATAGAGCGAAAGAAGAGGGGTGGAAATATAATCCAGATTGTGATGGTTGGGATATGAAAGATAGAAGAACAAAAAATGTCGAGGCTCCCAGCTCAGCCATCCCACCCCCATACACTGACGTAGAACGCAAACCACACAAGATATATCCGGTACTTGAGGGGAGAGGATGGGTTTGTCAGGATTGTGGAGCACAAAACCCAGAATGGGCAGTAGAATGTGTGCATTGTGGGGCACAAAAACCTCATCCAGAAACTGTAGCTCCCGTACGCACTGATACACGCATTGTTCAGGTAAACAATCCAGAATTTGGACAAGCAGCCCATCCAAATGCCCCACCTACTGTCACTCGTAGAATGCAAATAAGGACTTGGGCACCATGGTCGGCAGACACCCTTATGGCATTAATACAGAGCGCCCCAGACCCGGTGGCAAAGCCAGCTGCTTTTTGTAGATTTGTGACACAGTTAATGAATACACATGAAGCGACCTGGCAGGATGGGGAGGATCTATGCAGACACAAAATGACTCTGACCCTGTTTAACCAGTTTATGACAGAAACAGGTCCACACAGACCTGCAGGACAAGTTGATGGGGATGGCAACCTGGAGGCAGGACATGTCAGACATATAGACTCAAGGGCCCCTTTTATTGCTAGATTAGAAGCTTTTTGTCAGGCAAAACAACAGGAGAGGGGGTCCATATCACCCATGAAGCAAATGCCAGGACAGACTGTATCGGAATTTTACTTATCTATGGAAAGTATGATGGCAGATGAGGGATTGGACTTGGCCCTGCCAGTCACAATCCGAGCCTTCAATAGACAATTTATGGAAGGATTAATTCCACAGATAAGTGAAAGACTGAAAGCTTGCACACCACCCTTAATTTGTTGCAATATTTGGCAGAAAAAGGTTGCAAGGTTAATAAGAAAAAGTTGCCAATGTGTCAGGAAAAAGTTATCTTTTTGGGACATTGTATATCACAGGGTACAAGACATCTCACTGAGGAGAGGGTTCAAGTGATAAAGGGAATGTTACCCCCACGGAATTTCAAACAATTGCGTATGTTTTTAGGTATCGTGTCATATTGTAGACAGTGGATACCACATGCTAGCGCTTTGATGCAGCCGTTATACGATTGTTTGAAAATTGTACCGTATATGCTTACAGAAGTAGCTTATGAATCGTTTATCACTTTGAAAAAGTTGTTGATTTCTGCCCCGGCTATTGGTATTCCAGATTACACCAAGATATTTAATCTGTACATTGCTGAGATCACTGGACACGCCACAGGTGTTCTGACACAGGCACATGTAAAACAAAGACCAGTCGCTTACTTTTCAGCAGCATTAGATCCAGTATCTAGAGGTTCACCGTCTTGTGTACGGGCGGTAGCTGCAGTGTCAATTATCATAGATAAGTCATCAGAGATTGTTCTAGACAATCCAGTCGTAGTGCATACCACACATGACATACATGCAATCTTGTCTCAGGTACAGCCCAAACACATTTCAATGGCTAGGCAATTAAGGTTACAGTGTACTTTACTTTTACCTCCAAATGTCACTTTTCAGCGCTGTACAACCTTAAATTTGGCTACCTTTTTGCCTCTTCAGTCACCAGATTTGGCAAGGGGGAATGATAGTGCTAATAGTACTAGTGAGAAAGGAAATGAGGTACCTGACACTCTTTTGTTTAAACAAGTAGATGAACACGATTGTTTTCAGCTCATGGAACAGGAGACAATGGGATTCCCACACGTTACAGATACACCAATTTTAAATGCTGAGCACACTTTGTACATAGATGGCAGTAGGTTTGCTGATGACAAGGATAAATATCACACAGGGTATGCTGTAGTGACTGATACGCAGGTAATTGAAGCACAGGCCTTACCGGCCCACATGTCAGCACAGGAAGCAGAATTAAAAGCTTTAGAACAAGCCCTAGAATACTTAAAAGAACGAGAAGGGAATATTTACACTGACTCTGCCTACGCTTATGGTGTAGCGCTTGATTATGGCCATATATGGAAGGCTAGAGGTTATCTGACAGCAGCAGGTACACCTGTAAAACATGGAGAAGGGATTAAGAGAGTCCTGAACAATCTTCAAAAGGTTAAACGAGTGGCCATCATGAAGATAGCGGCACACATGAGCGCAAAAACAATTGAGGCAAAAGGAAATGCATTTGCAGATTTGACTGCAAAACAGGCAGCTCTAGGGGAAGGAAGCCCTGAGACCTTAGCAGCGGTAGAGGTGAGTATCCCAGAACCAACATGGCAGCAGCTGAGTAAATTACAGGAGCAAGCAGGGGAGAGCGAGAAAGATACGTGGGTCAGAATGGGAGCAGCACCAGACCTTGACAATGTATGGAGGGAAGGGGGCAAAATATGCCTGCCTGCCTCTCTGTACCCAGCAATGGCAGCGGCAGTTCACCTACCCACACATGTCAGTTCCAATTCCATGTATAGGATTGTGAACCAAGGATGGCTCGCCCCCGGATTCAGTAGTACTGCAAGAAACTACTGTGCAGCCTGCCAAATCTGTCTCCTGAATAATCCAGGACAGAGAGTAAAAACCCCACGAAAACACCAGGTCCGGGCCCAATACCCCTTCCAGAGACTGCAGATTGCCTAAGAGCGGCCCTTTTGAATTTGTCCTCGTGTGTATCGATTTATTCTCAGGTTGGCCCGAAAGTTATCCAGTAAAATCGGCTACAGCTAAAGCCACAGCTAAGAAACTGATCACTGAGTTAATACCTAGGTTTGGTCTTCCTGAAACCATAGAATCAGATAGGGGGACACACTTTACAGGAGAAATCATGCAGAATGTGATGACCATGTTAGGGGTTCAACAAAGTTTTCACACCCCCTTACCACCCACAGAGTTCAGGATCAGTGGAGAGAGTAAATGGGACAATAAAGTTAAAAATACAAAAAGCCATGCAAGAGTTAAACAAGCCTTGGCCAGAATGCCTGCCTTTGGCTTTGTTCTCTATAAGGTACACTCCAACAGGAAAGACAGGATTATCCCCATATGAGATACTTTTTGGGAATGCACCTAGATTGGGTTTATACTTTCCACAGAGTATGCAATTGCAATGTGATATTTTGACTGCATATGTGATACAATTACAACAACGTCTAACTAAGATCCACAAAAGTGTGTATTCTTCTCTTCCAGACCCTAATTCAATAGCAGGTACACATACTCTGCTACCAGGGGATTATGTATATGTAAAGAAACACACCAGAAAGACATTGGAACCCAGGTTTGAAGGTCCTTACCAAGTACTCTTGACCACAGCCACCTCAGTAAAGCTGGAAGGAAAACCTACCTGGATACACGCATCACATTGCAAGAAACAACCCGAGAAAACAACATGATGAAATATCTACTTACATATTTTTTGTTGAAGATTGTTGTTTTACAAATATATGCATGGACTCCTGGTATTAATGTACTTGAGGTAGAAGAAACAATGACTTTTGAATGGAGTATAGATGATCCTAAAGTAGCAAATGTATCAGGATATGAGATAAATAAGGATTACACTGTGGGTAATTATACTGTTGAAGGACATAGGCGACCGTTTCATGTAGATGTAGGTATAGCATGGATACAGGCAGACCCCCTCTCAGAAGTAACTGTAACTTTCCAGTGGAATGATAATATGGGTTTCCCCTTTAACAATAGTAAGAACCATAGGTGTCATAAAATATCCCTTTCACAGACATGGAAACAAGCCCGGGAACGGGTAGTGGGACAAATGTACCAAATATTAACAGTCATGGCAGAAGGAGGGAATATAACCGAAGGGATGTTTAATCTGACAGATATTACCGTTAATCAATCCAGTACTTTTCTCTGTGCCTCTTGGTGGAGGGAAGAGAGAGTTGATGGGTGGTATTGGAGTGCAGAGGCCTATGGGTTTCACATACAAATGGAGGAAGAAGTAATGCCAACAATTGAATCTTCCATATTAACACCCGTACCAAACACTTGCATAAATGTATCAACATCACAACAGAAAACAAAAATAAAATTCAATATCACCTTTCCCCCGATACCGGAGTGTAGGTATAAACGAGAATGGTACGACACACTATTGGGACTGACAGGTACAGGGATGGGAATTTTAAACTCGGTCGAGATAGAAGAAATGAACAACAGATGGAAGCATGCAGGGGGACACATAGCTGACAGCTTGACTATCACAAGCAAATGGTTACCCACCACCTTTGAAACCCAATTGCAAGAAATACCCCTATTACAATTTTTGGGAGGGTTAATAAATCACACGATAGGAGCAGAGCTCCAGCTGTGGAATCAAAATCAACAGTTTGTAAATTTCACACAGTGCTCTTTTAACCTCTTATCCTATCATATACAAATAAATAGAGCCAGGACTGAACTACAGTTGGGAAATTATCATACCTGGATGAAATATTTTAAGGGTTTAACTGACGATGGTGTATGGTTCCAAGTAAAAGGGGATAAGATAGAATGTGAGGAGAAATGGTGTGTAGGAAGGTTCGAAGCATACCGGGTAGCAGATGTAATGGAAATGTGTAAAATAGTGGTCATGCCACTAGTAATTAAAGACGAGTTTTGGTATCCAGAAATATATGGGAAATATGTAGATAAAAGAAACAGAACCCATGATTTAACTCTATGTGAAGGAACTAATAAGGGAATGGTATGTGGCAGAAGTTCCCCAGTATATGAACCTTGCTTGTTAAAATACCAAACTAGCATATGCAAAATGCAAAGAACACCGATAAATGTGAACAATAGATTCATAGAAATAGGACCCCAGCATATTTGTATCATTACTAATGATAACCGCACCATGTCAGCATTAAATAAATCGGCGCCGTTTGCGGGATGTATAAAAAAGATTAAAATATTACAATGGGGTAACGACACCTATCTTTTTGAACCAGACGCCGATAAGATATTCTCTTCAGTCTATGAAGTACATAATCTCACTGACACTACACCCTTTATAATTTCTTTAGACCCACTAAAACAGGTTTTGGAACAATCAGAGTTGTTAAGACAACACATAGAAACACTAGAACATACCCTACAGAATAACCTTGTATCCGCAATTATTGACAAAGGTAGACTAGTACATCTTTCCTCACAGATACAACAGGATACTGCACCACATTGGTGGGATATATTTAGTGGAATGTCTTCTACAGCAACCAATACCTTTCACTGGTTGTTAAGTCCAATGGTAATTATTATTCTAATATTAATATCACTTACAATCACGAATATATGTGTATACAGGAAAATAAATAGGAAAATTAGGAGAATAGACAGGGCATACCGATAAATGTGTATTGACATCACCCTACTCCTATAAAACTCCTCTTCTTGAATTTTAAGATGTTGGTAATACCTAGGGGGATGGGTTCTACCCCTCTGACAACCCGCGGTCAGGGAAAGGACTCTGGGGAAAAACTGACTAGAACTTATTCATGAGGACCCAGGGGGAAGGAGAGGATGATGTCAAAGGGGGAAATTGATAAGGTCAGGGATTTAATTTAATCTCTCCACTGTTCTCACTTAATATGATGCCTACATGTAAATCTGTTTTTAACTTTTTGGCTGTTGAAGCTGCTTTTGTTTTCTTGTAACTGTATTGCCATGGTGTTGAAGCTTGTGTTCGTAGCCCAGGTGACTCCTGTTGTTGTTTACCATTGCCCTTTGTGAGGGGTTGTGCTGATGCTATTGTTTGTATAATTGCCTATAAAAAAGGCCTTTGAAAGAAGTAAAGAGCAGCAGTCCATTATGCTCAGAACTGTGATACAGACATACCTGACTCCGTGTCATCTTTCTTATAGAAGCAATAATTTGGCAAAGCAATATAAACTATAAGCAACTTATTTAACAGTTGCATCTAACATCATCGATAAAGGACGTGGTGTGTGTGTGTGGGGGGGGGGCATTGAAGGACCCGGCCTTGGGGCGGCAAAGGGAGTAAATCCGGGCCTGCAACCGTAACACACGATCGCACATTTCAACAACAAAATCCATGTTTTTTTTTTCCGACGGATGTTTGCTCAAACTTGTCTTGCATACACACGGTCGCACAAATGTTGACAGAATTTCCTAACATCAAGAACACGGTGACGTACAACACGTACGACGGTACTATAAAATGGAAGTTCAATACCAAGAACGCCACCCTTTGGACTCCTTCTGCTAATCTCATTTTTATCTTGTGTTAGTAGAAGTTTGGTGAGAGAGGATTCACGCTTTTCAGCCTCATGCTTTTTAGATCGTTACTGCTCTTCAGTTTGTGCTTGTGGGTTTGTATCTGGTTTCAGTGCGTTATTGTAGTACATATTTGATTTTCAGTGCGATCTTGTCCGCTCATTTCTGATTTTCAGCTCGCTCTTCTCAGGCCTTTCTGTTTTTCAGTGTTTTCTGTTAGTTCGTTATGACCAGCCGACCGTTTTGAAGCCATGTTGCGGTTACATGCTCGTCGTAGAGTTCGTGCTGTGCAGGGGCTTGGTGTTGGGGTTCTTGCTTTGACCCAAGCACAGTCCATGAACAGTTGCCGACCGCCTCACGACGATATATGTCGGCAGAATGGCATGGGCAGGCAAAATCACGTACCTGTATGTGATCTGCCTCCCTCCGATCGGACCCCCCGGTGCCGAGGCAGTCGGCTTTTGTCCGGGAGCGATCAGAGGTAAGGGGGATGCCATCCATTCATGGCCCCTCCCTCGTGATCGCTCCCAGACAATGAAATCCTTCCTCTGCTGCTGTATAGTAAACAGCAGCAGAGGAAGTGATGTCATCTCTCCTCGGCTCGGTATTTTCTTTTCCGGCGCTGAGGAGAGAAGACATCTGAGTGAGTGCACAAACACTACACACACAGTAGAACATGCCAGGCACACATTACACCCCCATCAACCCCCCAATCACCCCCCAATCACCCCCCCCGTCACAGTGACACCAAGCAGTTTTTTTTTCTGATTACTGCATTGGTGTCAGTTTGTGACAGTTAGTGTGGTAGGGCAGTTAGTGTTAGGCCCCCTTTAGGTCTAGGGTACCCCCTAACCCCCCTTAATAAAGTTTTAACCCCTTGATCACCCCCCGTTGCCAGTGTCACTAAGCAATCATTTTTCGGATCGCTGTATTAGTGTCACTGGTGACGCTAGTTAGGGAGGTAAATATATAGGTTCGCCGTCAGCTTTTTATAGTGTCAGGGACCCCCATATACTACCTAATAAAGGTTTTAACCTCTTTATTGCCGCCTAGGTAACCCTTTCACCACTGATCACCGTATAACTGTTACGGTTGACGCTGGTTAGTTTGTTTATTTTTTATAGTGTCAGGGCACCCGCCGTTCATTACCGAATAAAGGTTTAGCCCCCTGATCGCCCGGCAGTGATATAAGTTAGGTTTTAGGGTCAGATAGGGTCTGCGTCGCCCCAGGCAGCGTCAGGTTAGTGCCAGTACCGCTAACACCCACGCACGCACCGTACACCTCCCTTAGTGCTATAGTGTATGAACGGATCAATTTCTGATCTGATCAGATCTATACTAGCGTCCCCAGCAGTTTAGGGTTCCCAAAAACGCAGTGTTAGCGGGATCAGCCCAGATACCTGCTAGCACCTGCGTTTTGCCCCTCCGCCCGGCCCAGCCCAGCCCACCCAAGTGCAGTATAAATCGATCACTGTCACTTACAGAACACTAAACGCATAACTGCAGCGTTCGCAGAGTCAGGCCTGATCCCTGCGATCGCTAACAGTTTTTTTGGTAGCGTTTTGGTGAACTGGCAAGCACCAGCGGCCTAGTACACCCCGATCGTAGTCAAACCAGCACTGCAGTAACACTTGGTGACGTGACGAGTCCCATAAGTGCAGTTCAAGCTGGTGAGGTGGCAAGCACAAGTAGTGTCCCGCTGCCACCAAAAAGATAAACACAGGCCCGTCGTGCCCATAATGCCCTTCCTGCTGCATTCGCCAATCCTAATTGGGAACCCACCACTTCTGCAGCGCCCGTACTTCCCCCATTCACATCCCCAACCAAATGCAGTCGGCTGCATGAGAGGCATTTTCTTTATGTCCTCCCAAGTACCCCTACCCAACGAACCCCCCCAAAATAGATGTTGTGTCTGCAGCAAGCGCGGATATAGGCGTGACACCCGCTATTATTGTCCCTCCTGTCCTGACAATCCTGGTCTTTGCATTGGTGAATGTTTTGAACGCTACCATTCACTAGTTGGGTATTAGTGTAGGGTACAGCATTGCACAGACTAGGCCCACTTTTACAGGGTCTCCCAAGATGCCATCGCATTTTGAGAGACCCGAACCTGGAACCGGTTACAGTTATAAAAGTTAGTTACAAAAAAAGTGTAAAAAAAAACACATACAAAAATAAAAAAAAATAGTTGTCGTTTTATTGTTCTCTCTCTCTCTCTATTCTCTCTCTATTGTTCTGCTCTTTTTTACTGTATTCTATTCTGCAATGTTTTATTGTTATTATGTTTTATCATGTTTGCTTTTCAGGTATGCAATTTTTTATACTTTACCGTTTACTGTGCTTTATTGTTAACCATTTTTTTGTCTTCAGGTACGCCATTCACGACTTTGAGTGGTTATACCAGAATGATGCCTGCAGGTTTAGGTGTCATCTTGGTATCACTCTTTTCAGCCAGCGGTCGGCTTTCATGTAAAAGCAATCCTAGCGGCTAATTAGCCTCTAGACTGCTTTTACAAGCAGTGGGAGGGAATGCCCCCCCACCGTCTTCCGTGTTTTTCTCTGGCTCTCCTGTCTCAACAGGGAACCTGAAAATGCAGCCGGTGATTCAGCCAGCTGACCATAGAGCTGATCAGAGACCAGAGTGGCTCCAAACATCTCTATGGCCTAAGAAACCGGAAGCTACGAGCATTTTATGACTTAGATTTCACCGGATATAAACAGCGCCATTGTGATATTGGGGAAGCATTTTATCACACCGATCTTGGTGTGGTCAGATGCTTTGAGGGCAGAGGAGAGATCTAGGGTCTAATAGACCACAATTTTTTCAAAAAAAGAGTACCTGTCACTACCTATTGCTATCATAGGGGATATTTACATTCCCTGAGATAACAATAAAAATGATTTAAAAAAAAAATGAAAGGAACAGATTAAAAATAAGATAAAAAAGCAAAAAAATAATAAATAAATAAAAAAAATAAATAAATAAAAAGCACCCCTGTCCCCCCTGCTCTCGCGCTAAGGCGAACGCAAGCGTCGGTCTGGCGTAAATGTAAACAGCAATTGCACCATGCATGTGAGGTATCACCGCGAAGGTCAGATCGAGGGCAGTAATTTTAGCAGTAGACCTCCATTGTAAATCTAAAGTGATAACCTGTAAAGGCTTTTAAAGGCTTTTAAAAATGTATTAATTTTGTTGCCACTGCACGTTTGTGCGCAATTTTAAAGCATGTCATGTTTGGTATCCATGTACTCGGCCTAAGATCATCTTTTTTATTTAATCAAACATTTGGGCAATATAGTGGGTTTTAGTGCATTAAAATTTAAAAAAGTGTGTTTTTTCCACAAAAAATGCGTTTGAAAAATCGCTGCGCAATTACTGTGTGAAAAAAAAAAAAATGAAACACCCACCATTTTAATCTGTAGGGCATTTGCTTTAAAAAAATATATAATGTGTGGGGGTTCAAAGTAATTTTCTTGCAAAAAAAATAATTTTTTCATGTAATCAAAAAGTGTCAGAAAGGGCTTTGTCTTCAAGTGGTTAGAAGAGTGGGTGATGTGTGACATAAGCTTCTAAATGTTGTGCATAAAATGCCAGGACAGATCAAACCCCCCAAATGACCCCATTTTGGAAAGTAGACACCCCAAGCTATTTGCTGAGAGGCATGTCGAGTCCATGGAATATTTTATATTGTGACACAAGTTGCGGGAAAGAGACAAATTTTTTTTTTTGCACAAAGTTGTCACTAAATGTTATATTGCTCAAACATGCCATGGGAATATGTGAAATTACACCCCAAAATACATTCTGCTGCTTCTCCTGAGTACGGGGATACCACATGTGTGAGACATTTTGGGAGCCTAGCCGCGCACGGGACCCCGAAAACCAAGCACCGCCTTCAGGCTTTCTAAGGGCGTGAATTTTTGATTTCACTCTTCACTGCCTATCACAGTTTCGGAGGCCATGGAATGCCCAGGTGGCACAAACCCCCCCAAATTACCCCATTTTGGAAAGTAGACACCCCAAGCTATTTGCTGAGAGGTATAGTGAGTATTTTGCAGACCTCACTTTTTGTCACAAAGTTTTGAAAATTAAAAAAAGAAAAAAAAAAAATTTTCTGGTCTTTCATAATTTTCAAAAACAAATGATAGCTGCAAAATACTCACCATGCCTCTCAGCAAATAGCTTGGGTGTCTACTTTCCAAAATGGGGTCTTTTGGGGGGGTTTTGTGCCATCTTGGCATTTTATGGCCTTCAAAACTGTGATAGGTAGTGAGGAGTGAAATCAAAAATGTATGTCCTTAGAAATCCTGAAGGCGGTGCTGGGTTTTCGGGGCCCCGTACGCGGCTAGGCTCCCAAAAAGTCCCACGCATGTGGTATCCCCGTACTCAGAAGAAGCAGCTGAATGTATTTTGGGGTGCAATTCCACATATGCCCATGGCCTGTGTGAGCAATATATCATTTAGTGACAACTTTTTGTAAATTTTTTTTTTTTTTGTCATTATTCAATCACTTGGGACAAAAAAAAAAAATATTCAATGGGCTCAACATGCCTCTCAGCAATTTCCTTGGGGTGTCTACTTTCCAAAATGGGGTCATTTGGGGGGGTTTTGTACTGCCCTGCCATTTTAGCACCTCAAGAAATGACATAGGCAGTCATAAACTAAAAGCTGTGTAAATTCCAGAAAATGTACCCTAGTTTGTAGACGCTATAACTTTTGCGCAAACCAATAAATATACGCTTATTGACATTTTTTTTTACCAAAGACATGTGGCCAAATACATTTTGGCCTAAATGTATGACTAAAATTTAGTTTATTGGATTTTTTTTATAACAAAAAGTAGAAAATATCATTTTTTTTCAAAATTTTCGGTCTTTTTCCGTTTATAGCGCAAAAAATAAAAACGGCAGAGGTGATCAAATACCATCAAAAGAAAGCTCTATTTGTGGAAAGAAAAGGACGCAAATTTCGTTTGGGTACAGCATTGCATGACCGCGCAATTTGCAGTTAAAGCGACGCAGTGCCGAATTGTAAAAAGTGCTCTGGTCAGGAAGGGGGTAAATCCTTCCGGGGCTGAAGTGGTTAAACTAAAACTATAGCAGATAAATAAATGGCCTAATCTTTACCTTATTCTTGAATCATCTTACCCTATTTAGACTTTATAATACTATTCATACGTTCTACACTACCTGTCCTATTAAATTTTAATCATTATCTGATTCCATGGTTTGAAGTCCAACCCCAATGGAATATGACATAAGTTCACAACAACTTGGCTTTTGTTAAAAATATAATTTTTTCTAGAATTACCTCAATTAATTTATCAAAAAGAAACATTAACTAAAAAAAACCCATCCTAGTATTTTCCTTTAGCAGGTGAAAAAAAATAATATATTCAATCAATTGCATCGCTCCGATTAGAACAGTTCGATTGTTCAGAACGGGATGTTACTTGTCAGGCGGCTAAGTCGCCTGACAAGTCATCCCAGTGTGAACCGGGGCTTAACAATTGTTATTTTTACAATTTTTTTAGATTGAACAAAACTTTCATATTTTAATATTTTCTCTAAGTAATCTTAAGTAAATTAGGACAATCTACTACTTTTAATTTAACCGCTTGCTGACCACCTCACACAGATATACTGCGGCAGAAGGGCTCATACAGGAAAAACCACATACCTGTACGTTGCCCTTTAGGAGGTGTCCAGTGGGCGCACGCGCCCGCGGCAAGCTCCATGAGTCGGGTCGCGGGTCCTGCAGACTCGATCGCCACGGGGATACCCGCGATCACCTCACAGGGAAGAAGATTTGGGAGATGCTGATGTAAACAGCATCTCCCCGTTCTGCCTAGTGACAGTGTCACTCGATCTATGATCCCTGTCATCGGAGCAGAGATCAGTGACGTGTAACATGTAACCACCAGGGCCGTCTTTAAGGCAGGGCAAAAGGGACAGCTGCCCTGGGCCCTGTCATTGTTGTGGGGCCCAAAGCAGCTGCCTCATACTTGCCAACTATCCCAATTTAAATTCCCTTGTCCCTTGAAGTGCTGTGCCCCGATATCTCAGTGTGAAGTGCTGGTACTAATGCTGCCCAGCTCTGCCCTATTGTTGTGTACAGATGACTCACCTGCAGACCCTGTGTTTACATGTAAATAACTGGCATTCATAAGTAAATAGCTGAAGGCTGGCAGCATTGATATGTAAATAAAGGCCGCATTCATATGTATATCATGCCCCCCTGCAGTGAGGAGATAATGTGCTGTAACCTCTAGCAACCAGTGAGCAGTATTACTATACAGTAATCTCTAGCAACCAATTAACAAACAGAAATAATTTGCTGTAAACTCTAGCAACTAATCAGTGAGCCGTAATGTGTGCTGTAACCTCTAGCAACCAGTAGGGATAAGCTCAACACCCCCCCGGTTCGGTTCGCACCAGAACCTGCGAACGGACCGAAAATTCGCACGAACGTTAGAACCCCATTGACGTCTATGGGACTCGAACGTTCGAAATCAAAAGTGCTCATTTTAAAGGATAATTTGCATGGTATTGTCCTAAAAAGTATTTGGGGACCCGGGTCGTACCTCAGGGGACATGTATCAATGCAAAAAAAACTTTTAAAAACGGCCGTTTTTTCGGGAGCAGTGATTTTAATGATGCTTAAAGTAAAAAAAAAAGTGAAATATTCCTTTAAATATCGTACCTGGGGGGTGTCTATAGTATGCCTGTAAAGTGACGCGTGTTTCCCGTGTTTAGAACAGTCCCTGCACAAAATGTCATTTTTAAAGGAAAAAATCTAATTTAAAACTGCTTGCGGGTTTAATGTAATGTCGGGTCCTGGCAATATGGATGAAAATCAGTGAGACAAATGGCATGGGTACCCCCCAGTCCATTACCAGGCCCTTTATGTCTTGTATGGATATTAAGGGGAACCCCGCACCCAAATTAAAAAAAGGAAAGGCGTGGGGCCCCCAGGCCCTATATACTCTGAACAGCAGTATACAGGCGGTGCAAACAAGACAGGGACTGTAGGTTTGTTGTTAAGTAGAATCTGTTTGTAATTTTGAAAGGGTACATTTTTAACGTGTTTAGCTCCAGCCAAAAAATCTTTTTTAAGCTTTTTGGAAAACATAGGGAAGGGTTATCACCCCTGTGACATTTTAACCTAACACAATGGACACAAACCACCACTCACTCCAACGGCAACACTCTAGACCTTGTATTCTCCCATCGCTGCACTCCCTGCAATCTCTCTAACGCCCCCTTTCCTCTCTCTGATCACAACCTTATCCGTTTCACACTCTCCTTGTCTCCTACATCCCATGCTGCCAACCCACAAACCACTACCCGCAGGAACCTTCGCAATCTCAAACCTTCCCTTCTTCACTCTGCTACTGATGGCCTTTATGACAAAATCGCACCCCTGTCCTGCCCAGACCTAACCACTTCCATCTACAACACCACGTTGTCATCCTCCCTAGACGTACTTGCTCCTCTTTCTACACGCAGAACCAGGCCCCATCTGCCACAACCCTGGCAAACAGATGACACCAGAAGTCTCAAGAGACACAGCTGTGCTCTTGAGCAAGCATGGCATAAATCTAAATCCCTGCAAGACTTTACCCTCTACAAATCTGTCCTTCTCAAATACAACTCCTGCCTCCACACTGCTAAACAAACCTATTACAACACTCTCATCAAAACCCTCTCATCCAAACCTCGTCAACTCTTTTCTACCCTTAATTCCTTACTTCACCCCCCACTGCCCCCTCCCACCAACTAGCTTAACGCTCAACATATTGCCAACCACTTCAATAGCAAAATCAACACAATTCGCAAGGAGATATCCAGCATTAAAATTCCTCCCCTACCCAACATATCAGGTCCAACACCACACTCAATACTCTCCTCCTTTTGCCCAGTTACCACAGAAGAAGTTGATAAACTCCTCTCCATGGCCCACCTCACTACATGTCCCCTGGACCCCGTCCCCTCTCAATTACTGCGACCACCTTCCCACTCTATCCTCAACTCTCTAACCCACATCTTCAACCTCTCCCTCTCCTCCGGCACCTTTCCTTCCCCGCTCAAACATGCACTGGTTACCCCCATACTCAAAAAACTCTCACTAGACCCCACCTGTTTGAATAACTTAAGACCTATCTCCCTTCTCCCGTTTGCCTCCAAGCTCATCGAACGCCTTGTTCATGACCAAATGAGTCGCTACCTCACGGACAACAACCTTCTCGACCCCCTACAGTCTGGCTTCCGCCTACAACATTCTACTGAAACTGCCCTACTAAAACTCACCAATGACCTACTAACTGCCAAAACCAATGGCCACTACTCCATACTCATACTTTTAGACCTCTCTGCTGCCTTTGACACAGTTGACCACCTTCTGCTCCTCAGCAAATTACACTCCCTTGGCCTCCGTGGTTCTGCATTATCCTGGTTCTCCTCCTACCTATCTCAGCGCACTTTCAGCGTCACTTACAACTCCATCTCCTCCGCTCCCCTTCCTCTTTCTGTTGGGGTACCCCAAGGCTCCGTCCTTGGGCCTCTCCTTTTCTCACTCTATACCTCTTCCCTGGGCCAGTTGATCACCTCCCATGGCTTCCAATACCATCTCTATGCCGATGACACACAGATCTATCTCTCCACTCCCCAACTCACCCCCACTATCTCCTCACGGATCTCAAACTTGCTGAATGACATATCGGTATGGATGTCACACCACTTCCTCAAACTTAATCTTTCTAAAACTGAGCTTGTTATATTTCCTCCTTCACGGTCCCCCTCCTGTGACTTCACCATTAATATCAACAACACAACCATTGGTCCCTCCACACATGCCAGAGTCCTGGGTGTAATCCTTGACTCTGACCTCTCCTTCAGCCCCCATATCCAATCACTGGCTAAATCCTGCCGCCTTAACCTCCGCAACATCTCCAGAATTCGACCCTTCCTGACTAATGACACTACAAAACAACTTATTCACTCCTTGATTATTTCCCGCCTCGACTATTGCAACTCTCTCCTTAATGGCCTACCCTTAAGCAGGCTATCCCCCCTTCAGTCTATTATGAATGCTGCTGCTAGACTAATACACCTCACTAATCGATCCGTGACTGCTGCTCCTCTCTGCCAATCCCTTCACTGGCTTCCCCTACCCCACCGTGTAAAATTCAAAATGCTAACCATAACATACAAGGCCATTCACAACATCGCCCCCATCTACATCACCAACCTCATCTGCAGATATTGCCCAAATCGTCCCCTCCGCTCCTCCCAGGACCTCCTGCTCTCTAGCTCCCTTGTTACCTCCTCCCATGCTCGCCTTCAGGACTTCTCCAGAGCCTCTCCCATCCTCTGGAATTCCCTGCCCCAGTATGTCCGATCAGCCCCTACCCTGTCCACCTTTAGGAGATCCTTGAAAACTCATTTATTCAGGGAAGCCTATCCCACATCCACATAACTGTCCCTGAGCCACCCCCATCAAATCATTCTCTGCAGCTATTACCTTTTGTACCACCACCCCCTCCCTTTAGAATGTAAGCTCTACGAGCCGGGCCCTCCTGTACCTTTTGTATTGAACTGTACTGTAATTGTGTTGTCCCCCTTATACATTGTAAAGCGCTGAGTAAACTGTTGGCGCTATATAAATCTCGTATAATAATAATAATTTGTTTGGCTGTCTGTCCTCCTCTTCAGAAGATTTCACCTAACTTTTTGTCCCAATGACAAATGTTTTTTGAAAATTCAACTAAGGGAGACATATATGAAAAGAGACCAAAAAGCTGCACACCCCGAAATAGATATGTCTAAAAGATATTGGATTCCCCAATGGGGCTTTAAAACAGCACAGTGTAACATTATAAAAATCAATGATGTTGGTATTGTGAAAGGCAATTTATTGACAGAGTATATAGTAAAGTCATGCTTATACAAGATCTAATCCAATAGTAAGTTCATATTCCATAAAACGGTAAACATACAATTATAGTCCATAAAGCGGTAAAAATGTATTAACACTTCATTACATTGCAGTAAAATACCGAAGCCCCGACGCGTTTCGACCTGTGGTCTCTTCAGGGGGCACATTTGAATCTATAAAATAGTACAATTAGTCAAAATTATAGAAATTTTTTAAGAAAAATATCACATTAAATAGATCATGGTAATGCGTTTTACCATTAAGGATGAAAAAGATGTTTCTAATAGGGGTATTGTGAGCCGTTGAGGGGTCCGAGTGGTACGCAGGCCATCCCCACCTGCCCAGACAGGAAGAGAGAGCCAGCCCCAAGGGGCTTGCAAGGAGCCACACTGATGCACGCACCCCCGGGGTTGAAGGAGTGCACACCTGCAACGGGAGGGCGTGCATCAGTGTGGCTCCTTGCAAGCCCCTTGGGGCTGGCTCTCTCTTCCCGTCTGGGCAGGTGGGGATGGCCTGCGTACCACTCGGACCCCTCAACGGCTCACAATACCCCTATTAGAAACATCTTTTTCATCCTTAATGGTAAAACGCATTACCATGATCTATTTAATGTGATATTTTTCTTTAAAAATTTCTATAATTTTGACTAATTGTACTATTTTATAGATTCAAATGTGCCCCCTGAAGAGACCACAGGTCGAAACGCGTCGGGGCTTCGGTATTTTCCTGCAATGTAATGAAGTGTTAATACTTTTTTACCGCTTTATGGACTATAATTGTATGTTTACCGTTTTATGGAATATGAACTTACTATTGGATTAGATCTTGTATAAGCATGACTTTACTGGATACTCTGTCAATAAATTGCCTTTTACAATACCAACATGATTGATTTTTGTAATGTTACACTGTGCTGTTTTAAAGCCCCATTGGGGAATCCAATATCTTTTAGACATGTTTTTTGAAAATTTGGGGTTTTTTGTGGAACAAGGATTGGAAAGCATCAGTGGAAAGGAGAAATGTTTTTCCCATATTAACTCTTACAGGAGAGAATTTCCCTTCCTAGGGGTAGATTTCATCTCACTTCCTGTTGTCTCCTTCCATTTGCAAGTAGGAGTCGTTTGTAAGTTAGATGTTTGAAAGTAGGGGCCTGCCCTATATACTCAGCAGAAATTTGGCCCTTAGGTGTTGTTGTGGCCACAACACTGTAAGCCCTCACAGGGCCCTGCTGTGAAATATTAGATCAAGAATTGTAATTACATGCCCCTGTTGAACAGGGGCAGAAAAATTGGGTCTTTGGTGGTGGTGGTGGTGCTGGTGCCACAACACTGTAAGTCCTCACTCGCTCTTGGTGGGTGCAGAAATGGGCCCTGCTGTGAAATATTAGATCAATAATTGTAATTACATGCCGATGTTGAACAGGGGCTGAAAAATTAGGCCTTAGGCACTGGTGCTGGTGCCACAACACTGCAACCCCTCACAGACGCTCTTGTTGGAACGCAGGAACGAGCCCTGCTGCAAAGTATTGCATCAAAAATAGTAATTACACGCCCCTGTTAAACAGGGGCTGAAAAATTGGGCCTTAGGCACTGGTGCCACAACACTGCAACCCCTCACAAATACTCTAGTTGGAACGCAGAAATGAGCCCTACTGCAAAGTATTGCAACAAAAAATTGTAATTACACGCCCCTGTTAAACAGGGGCTGAAAAATTAGGCCTTAGGCACTGGTGGTGGCGCCCAGAACCAAAAATGTTCTTACAAGCTATCAGCGTGATGATTGAGTAGGAAGAGGATAATTACTTAGGGATAGTCACTCAGCATCAGCATAGGCAGTCTTTGAAGGGATCTGAGATTTCAAAAAAATTATTCGGTTACATCAGCATCAGGTGCTTGGTAGCTGGTGGTGATCCAAGACTGATTCATTTTTATGAAGGTCAGTCGATCGACCGAGTCGGTGGACAGATGCACCCTGTGATCGGTTACCACGCCTCCAGCAGCACTGAATGTGCGTTCCGAAAGAACGCTGGATGCAGGACAGGCCAGTAGCTCAATTGCATACTGTGCAAGCTCTGGCAAGTGATCCATCCTCAAGACCCAGTAACCCGGAGGATTTTCGGTGGGAAAGGTGTCCAAGTCAGATCTTGCCCCTAGGTATTCCTGCACCATATAAAACAGACGCTGGCGATGGTTGCTGGAACTGATCATACCTTGGGGCTGCGGACCAAAAAATTGTCTGAACGCATCGGTCAGACGGCCACCTTCTCCACCGCTCCTTCTTTGACTGACCGAAGCCTCAGCAACACATTGTCCAGAAACAGGAGTTTGTAACCTCCCAGTCTCTGGGAACGCGTTGCACAGACCTTTCTGCAAGGCCTCCCGAAGATGTTTCATCCTCTGCTCCCTCTGCGATGGCAAGATAAGGTCCGCAACCTTACCCTTGTAACGTGGACAAGGATGGTTGCCAGCCAGTATTGCTCCTTCTCCTTGATACCACGAATACGAGGATCCTTACGCAGGCTTTGCAGGATCAGGGAGGCCATGCAGCATAGGTTTGCTGAGGCATTCGGTCTGGAGTCCTCTGGGTCACTAAAGACGTCATGGTCCGCAGCCACCTCCTCCCAGCCACGTACAAGTCCATGGGTTTCTTGGGACTGATCCCTTAAAGACTGCTGCTGATGCTGAGTGCCAGGCTCCACCTCCATACTGACACAATCTTCCTCCTCCTCCTCCTCCTCGTCCTCTTCCTGTGTGATCGGCGGGCACACAGGAACACTGTCTGGATAAAGGGGGCCTTGAGAGCTAAGGAAGTCCTCCTCTTCCTGCCTCTGTTCTGCCTCAAGTGCCCTGTCCATTATTCCATGCATCGTGTGCTCCAACAGGTGGACAAGGGGGACAGTGTCACTGATGCATGCACTGTCACTGCTCACCATCCTCATGGCCTCCTCAAATGGTGACAGGACAGTGCATGCATCCCTGATTATGGCCCACTGGCGTGGGAAAAAAAAAAACAAGCTCCCCTGACCCTGTCCTGGTGCCATAGTCGCACAGGTACTCATTGATGGCCCTCTGCTGCGTGTGCAGCTGCTGCAGCATGGCCAGCGTTGAGTTCCACCTGGTGGGCATGTCACAGATTAGGTGGTTCTTGTGCATGTTAAACTCCTTTTGGAGGTCTCCCAGCCAAGCACTGGCATTATATGACCAGCGGAAATGCACACAGACTTTCCTGGCCTGCCTCAGGACATCCTGTAAGCCCGGGTACCTGCCCAAGAACCGCTGCACCACCATGTTAAGGACGTGAGCCAAACAGGGCACATGGGTCATTTGTTCCTGTCGGAGGGCAGAGAGGAGGTTGGTGCCATTGTCGCAAACCACCATTCCTGCCTTAAGTTGGCGTGGCGTCAACCACCTCTGAACCTGCCCCTGCAGAGCTGACAGAACCTCTGTCCCAGTGTGGCTCCTGTCCCCCAAGCACACCAGCTCAAGCACCGCATGGCATCTTTTGGCCTGCGTACTTGCGTAGCCCGTTGAACGACTACGGAGCACCATGGAGGAAGAAGAAGAGGAGGGGGTGGAGGAGAGAGGTGTTTCACAATCATTAGCATTTTGCAGGCGTGGTGGCGGAACAACCTCCAACACTACTGCACCTTGTCCTGCATCCTTCCCAGCTGCCAGCAGAGTCACCCAATGCGCCGTGAAACTTAGGTAACGTCCCTGTCCATGCCTGCTGTACCATGAGTCAGCGGTAATATGCACCTTATCGCTGACCGCCTTGTCCAGCGAGGCATGGACATTGCCTTCCACATGCTGGTAGAGAGCCGGAATCGCCTTCCGTGAGAAAAAGTGGCGTTTGTGTACCTGCCACTGAGGAACCGCACATTCCACAAACTCACGGAAGGGGGCAGAGTCTACCAACTGAAAAGGCAGCAGTTGAAGAGCTAGCAATTTTGCCAAGCTAGCATTCAACCGCTGGGCATGTGGATGGCTGGGAGCAAACTTCTTTCGGCAGTGCAGCAGCTGAGGCAGGGAAATTTGCCTGGTACAATCAGACGTCGGTGTACCAAAAGCAGATTGCCCGCAAGTACTTGGCTGTGATACAGCTAATTCTACACCTTCATTCCTCTCAGTGCAGGTCTCAGAGAGGACTGAAGGTATAGTGGGGTTGGAGATCTCAGCTGATGAGGAGCAAAGAGAGGTCCTCTCTGTTCTTTGGTGTGGGTCTTTTAGATACGCTTGCCAACGAACTGCATGGCAGGTCAACATATGTCTGGTCAAGCATGTGGTACCCAAGCGGGAGATGTTTTGGCCACACGAGATACGCTTGAGACATATGTTGCAAATAGCAGAGGTGCGATCTGATGCACTCGTCTCAAAAAAGGCCCATACCAAAGAACTTTTTGAATAATGCGCAGAGACTGCAGCGCCCTGCACATGTGGAGCTTTGGGGTGTGATGCAGTCAATGTGCTGCCCTTAGGCTGGCCCCTGGAGGGCATCCTGCCTCGTTGGTGATGTGCCACCTCCTCCTCCTCCTCCTCTCTCCTATCAGGCACCCACGTTGAGTCAGTGACCTCATCATCCCCTCCCTCCTCATCACTGGAGCAAACCTGGCAGTATGCTGCAGCAGGGGGAGCATGACTGCCAGATTGCTGTCCTTCTTGGGCACCCCCTCTGTTCATGCTCATATTACTGCCTTCATCGAGCTCAGTATCATCATCAGAGCCTTCCAAACGCTGGGCATCCTCCTGGAGCATGTACCCAACACTGTGGTCAAACAGTTCGAGTGACTCCTCAGGCGGACATGGTAGGGCTAGGGAAGGATTCTCTGATGACTAGGGATGAGCCGAACACCCCGCGGTTCGGTTCGCACCAGAACCTGCGAACGGACCGAAAGTTCGCACGAACGTTAGAACCCCACTGACGTCTATAGGACTCGAATGTTCGAAATCAAAAGTGCTCATTTTAAAGGCTAATTTGCATGGTATTGTCCTAAAAAGGGTTTGGGGACCCGGGTCCTACCCCAGGGGACATGTATCAATGCAAAAAAAACTTTTAAAAACGGCCGTTTTTTCGGGAGCAGTGATTTTAATGATGCTTAAAGTAAAAAAAAAAAAAAAGGGAAATATTCCTTTAACTATCGTACCTGGGGGGTGTCTATAGTATGCCTGTAAAGTGGCGCGTGTTTCCCGTGTTTAGAACAGTCCCTGCACCAAATGTCATTTTTAAAGGAAAAAATCTCATTTAAAACTGCTTGCGGGTTTAATGTAATGTCGGGTCCTGGCAATATGGATGAAAATCAGTGAGACAAACAGCATGGGTACCCCCCAGTCCATTACCAGGCCCTTTGTGTCTTGTATGGATATTAAGGGGAACCCCACACCCAAATTAAAATAAGGAAAGGTGTGGGGCCACCAGGCCCTATATACTCTGAACAGCAGTATACAGGCGGTGCAAACAAGACAGGGACTGTAGGTTTGTTGTTAAGTAGAATCTGTTTGTAATTTTGAACGGGTACATTTTTAACGTGTTTAGCTCCAGCCAAAAAATCTTTTTTGAGCTTTTTGGAAAACATAGGGAAGGGTTATCACCCCTGTGACATTTGTTTTGCTGTCTTTCCTCCTCTTCAGAAGATTTCACCTCACTTTTGTCCCAATGACAAATGTTTTTTGAAAATTTGTTTTTTTTTGTGGAACAAGGATTGGAAAGCATCAGTGGAAAGGAGAAATGTTTTTCCCATATTAACTCTTACAGGAGAGAATTTCCCTTCCATGGGGTATATTTCATCTCACTTCCTGTTGTCTCCTTCCGTTTGCAAGTAGGAGTCGTTTGTAAGTTAGATGTTTGAAAGTAGGGGCCTGCCCTATATACTCAGCAGAAATTTGGCCCCCTAGGTGTTGTTGTGGCCACAACACTGTAAGCCCTCACAGGGCCCTGCTGTGAAATATTAGATCAAGAATTGTAATTACATGCCCCTGTTGAACAGGGGCAGAAAAATTGGGCCTTTGGTGGTGGTGGTGGTGCTGGTGCCACAACACTGTAAGTCCTCACTCGCTCTTGGTGGGTGCAGAAATGGGCCCTGCTGTGAAATATTAGATCAAGAATTGTAATTACATGCCCCTGTTGAACAGGAGCTGAAAAATTAGGCCTTAGGCACTGGTGCTGGTGCCACAACACTGCAACCCCTCAGACACTCTAGTTGGTACGCAGGAACGAGCCCTGCTGCAAAGTATTGCATCAAAAATTGTAATTCCATGCCCCTATTAAACAGGGGCAGAAAAATTAGGCCTTAGGCACTGGTGCTGGTGCCACAACACTGCAACCCCTCACAGACAATCTAGTTGGAACGCAGGAACGAGCCCTGCTGCAAAGTATTGCATCAAAAATTGTAATTACACGCCCCTGTTAAACAGGGGCTGAAAAATTGTGCCTTAGGCACTGGTGGTGGCGCCCAGAACCAAAAATGTTCTTACAAGCTATCAGCGTGATGATTGAGGAGGAAGAGGATAATTACTCAGGGATAGTCACTCAGCATCAGCATAGGCAGTCTTTGAAGGGATCTGAGATTTCAAAAAAAAATATTCGGTTACATCAGCATCAGGTGCTTGGTAGCTGGTGGTGATCCAAGACTGATTCATTTTTATGAAGGTCAGTCGATCGACCAAGTCGGTGGACAGATGCACCCTGTGATCGGTTACCACGCCTCCAGCAGCACTAAATGTGCGTTCCGAAAGAACGCTGGATGCAGGACAGGCCAGTAGCTCAATTGCATACTGTGCAAGCTCTGGCCAGTGATCCATCCTCAAGACCCAGTAACCCAGAGGATTTTCGGTGGGAAAGGTGTCCAAATCTGATCTTGCCCCTAGGTATTCCTGCACCATGTAAAACAGACACTGGCGATGGTTGCTGGAACCGATCATACCTTGGGGCTGCGGACCAAAAAATTGTCTGAACGCATCGGTCAGACGGCCACCTTCTCCACCGCTCCTTCTTTGACTGACCGAAGCCTCAGCAACACGTTGTCCAGAAACAGGAGTTTGTAACCTCCCAGTGTCTGGGAACGCATTGCACAGACCTTTCTGCAAGGCCTCCCGAAGATGTTTCATCCTCTGCTCCCTCTGCGATGGCAAGATAAGGTCCGCAACCTTACCCTTGTAACGTGGATCAAGGAGGGTTGCCAGCCAGTATTGGTCCTTCTCCTTGATACCATAAATACGAGGATCCTTACGCAGGCTTTGCAGGATCAGGGAGGCCATGCAGTGTAGGTTTGCTGAGGCATTCGGTCCGGAGTCCTCTGGGTCACTAAGGACGACATGGTCCGCAGCCACCTCCTCCCAGCCACGTACAAGTCCATGTGTTTCTTGGGACTGATCCCTTAAAGACTGCTGCTGATGCTGAGTGCCAGGCTCCACCTCCATACTGACACAATCTTCCTCCTCCTCCTCCTCCTCCTCGTCCTCTTCCTGTGTGATCGGCGGGCACGCAGGAACACTGTCTGGATAAAGGGGGCCTTGAGAGTTAAGGAAGTCCTCCTCTTCCTGCCTCTGTTCTGCCTCAAGTGCCCTGTCCATTATTCCACGCATCGTGTGCTCCAACAGGTGAACAAGGGGGACAGTGTCACTGATGCATGCACTGTCACTGCTCACCATCCTCGTGGCCTCCTCAAATGGTGACAGGACAGTGCATGCATCCCTGATCATGGCCCACTGGCGTGGGGAAAAAAAACCAAGCTCCCCTGACCCTGTCCTGGTGCCATAGTCGCACAGGTACTCATTGATGGCCCTCTGCTGCGTGTGCAGCTGCTGCAGCATGGCCAACGTTGAGTTCCACCTGGTAGGCATGTCACAGATTAGGCGGTTCTTGGGCAGGTTAAACTCCTTTTGGAGGTCCGTCAGCCGAGCACTGGCATTATATGACCGGCGGAAATGCACACAGACTTTCCTGGCCTGCCTCAGGACATCCTGTAAGCCCAGGTACCTGCCCAAGAACCGCTGCACCACCAAGTTAAGGACGTGAGCCAAACAGGGCACATGGGTCATTTGTCCCTGTCGTAGGGCAGAGAGGAGGTTGGTGCCATTGTCGCAAACCACCATTCCTGCCTTAAGTTGGCGTGGCGTCAACCATCTCTGAACCTGCCCCTGCAGAGCTGACAGAACCTCTGCCCCAGTGTGGCTCCTGTCCCCCAAGCACACCAGCTCAAGCACCGCATGGCATCTTTTGGCCTGCGTACTTGCGTAGCCCCTTGAACGGCTACGGAGCACCGCTGGTTCCGAGGACAAAGCACAGGAAGAGGCCATGGAGGAAGAAGAAGAGGAGGGGGTGGAGGAGAGAGGTGTGTCACAATCATTAGCATTTTGGAGGTGTGGTGGCAGAACAACCTCCAACACTACTGCACCTTGTCCTGCATCCTTCCCAGCTGCCAGCAGAGTCACCCAATGCCCCGTGAAACTTAGGTAACGTCCCTGTCCATGCCTGCTGGACCATGAGTCAGCGGTAATATGCACCTTACCGCTGACCGCCCTGTCCAGCGAGGCATGGACATTGCCTTCCACATGCCGGTAGAGCCGGAATCGCCTTCCGTGAGAAAAAGTGGCGTTTGTGTACCTGCCACTGAGGAACCGCACATTCCACAAACTCACGGAAGGGGGCAGAGTCTACCAACTGAAAAGGCAGCAGTTGAAGTGCTAGCAATTTTGCCAAGCTACAGTAGGTGACCGTGAGATTGTGTCAATCTCGCCGCATTTCTCGGCGAGATTTGACACCTGCGAGCCCCGTCGCAGGAGCCAGCGCCGAGATGCTTCACTCATCGGGAAAGGAAAACTTTGTTTTCCTTCCGTGATGAGTGACAGGCAGTGCTGACAGCTGTCTGGTATGAATCCTGAGGCGGGAACACCGCGCCAAATTTTAAATGAAAAAACCAGCGTGGGTCCCCCCCAGGGGCATACCAGGCCCTTAGGTCTGGCATGGATTGTAAGGGGAACCCCCTATGCCAAAAAATTGGCGTGGGGGTCCCCCCAAAATCCATACCAGACCCTTATCCGAGCACGCAGCCCGGCCGGCCAGGAAAGGGGGTGGGGACGAGCGAGCGCCCCCCCCGAGCCGTACCAGGCTGCATGCCCTCAACATGGGGGGGTGGGTGCCTTGGGGGAGGGGGGCGCCCTGCGGGGCCCTCCCACCCCAAAGCACCTTGTCCCCATGTTGATGAGGACAAGGGCCTCTTCCCGTCAACCCTGGCCGTTGGTTGTCGGGGTCTGCGGGCGGGGGGCTTATCGGAATCCAGGAGCCCCCTTTAACAAGGGGGCCCCCAGATCCCGGCCCCCCACCCTGTGTGAACGAGTTTGGGGTACATGGTACCCCTACCCATTCACCTAGGGAAAAGTGTCAATATAAAAAAAAAAACACAGTACACAGGTTTTGGGAGTAATTTATTAGTCAGCTCCGGGGTCTTCTTCCAACTTCGGGGGGTCTCTTTCCACCTTTTCCCGGTGTTCGGCCTCTTCTCCGGGCCCCGCCGCTATCTTCTTCCAGCTCTATTGCCAGCGAGGGGCCCGGTCTCTGCTGTCGCTGTCTTGTCGCCGCTGTCTCGCCGCCACTGTCTCGCCGCCGCTGTCTCTCCTTCTCTTCTTCCCCGATGTTGACACGACGCTCTCTCCGGCTCGAATGCTGTGTGCGAGCTGCGGAGCCATTTATATAGGCGGTGACCCCGCCCCCTTACGACGTCATGGTCCCAGCATGCGCAGGGACTCTAGCGTCATAAGGGGGCGTGACCCCAGAGTCCCTGCGCATGCTGGGACCATGACGTTGTAAGGGGGCGGGGTCACCGCCTATATAAATGGCTCCGCAGCTCACACACAGCATTCGAGCCGGAGAGAGTGTCGTGTCAACATCGGGGAAGAAGAGAAGGAGAGACAGCGGCGGCGAGACAGCGGCGGCGAGACAGCGGCAGCAGAGACCGGGCCCCTCGCTGGCAATAGAGCTGGAAGAAGATAGCGGCGGGGCCCGGAGAAGAGGCCGAACACCGGGAGAAGAGGCCGAACACCGGGAGAAGGCGGAAAGAGACCCCCCGAAGTTGGAAGAAGACCCCGGAGCTGACTAATAAATTACTCCCAAAACCTGAGTACTGTGTTTTTTTTTTTATATTGACACTTTTCCCTACGTGAATGGGTAGGGGTACCATGTACCCCAAACTCGTTCACACAGGGTGGGGGGCCGGGATCTGGGGGGCCCCTTATTAAAGGGGGCTCCCGGATTCCGATAAGCCCCCCGCCCACAGACCCCGACAACCAACGGCCAGGGTTGTCGGGAAGAGGCCCTTGTCCTCATCAACATGGGGACAAGGTGCTTTGGGGTGGGGGGGCCCCGCAGGGCACCCCCCTCCCCCAAGGCACCCACCCCCCCATGTTGAAGGCATGCGGCCTGGTACGGCTCGGGGGGGGGCGCTCGCTCGTCCCCACCCCCTTTCCTGGCCGTCCGGGCTGCGTGCTCGGATAAGGGTCTGGTATGGATTTTGGGGGGACCCCCAGGCCAATTTTTTGGCGTAGGGGGCTCCCCTTACAATCCAAGCTAGACCTAAGGGCCTGGTATGCCCCTGGGGGGGGACCCACGCCGGTTTTTTCATTTAAAATTTGGCGCGGTGTTCCCGCCTCAGGATTCATACCAGACAGCTGTCAGCACTGCCTGTCACTCATCGCGGAAGGAAAACAAAGTTTTCCTTTCCCGATGAGTGAGCCAGCGCGACATGCACAGTACCCTGTCGCCGAGAACCAGCGCGATGCTATCGCACTGGAAACACAATCTCGCGGTCAGGTACTGTAGCATTCAACCACTGGGCATGTGGATGGCTGGGAGCAAACTTCTTTCGGCGGTGCAGCAGCTGGGGCAGGGAAATTTGCCTGGTACAATCTGACGTCAGTGTACCAAAAGCAGATTGCCCACAAGTACTTGGCTGTGACACACCTAATTCTACATCTTCATTCCTCTCAGTGCAGGTCTCAGAGAGGACTGAAGGTATAGTGGGGTTGGAAATCTCAGCTGATGAGGAGCAAGCAGAGGTCCTCTTTGTTCTTTGGTGTGGGTCTTTTAGATACGCTTGCCAACGAACTGCATGGCAGGTCAACATATGTCTGGTCAAGCATGTGGTACCTAAGCGGGAGATGTTTTGGCCACGTGAGATACGCTTGAGACATATGTTGCAAATAGCAGCGGTGCGATCTGATGCACTCGTCTCAAAAAAGGCCCACACCAAAGAACTTTTTGAATAACGTGCAGAGACTGCAGCGCCCTGCACATGTGGAGCTTTGGGGTGTGATGCAGTCAGTGTGCTGCCCTTAGGCTGGCCCCTGGAGGGCATCCTGCCTCGTTGGTGATGTGCCGCCACCTCCTCCTCCTCTCTCTTATCAGGCACCCACATTGAGTCAGTGACCTCATCATCCCCTCCCTCCTCATCACTGGAGCAAACCTGGCAGTATGCTGCAGCAGGGGGAGCATGACTGCCAGATTGCTGTCCTTCTTGGGCACCCCCTCTGTCCGTGCTCATGTTACTGCCTTCATCGAGCTCAGTATCATCATCAGAGCCTTCCAAACGCTGGGCATCCTCCTGGAGCATGTACCCAACACTGTGGTCAAACAGTTCGAGGGACTCCTCAGGAGGACATGGTGGGGCTAGGGAAGGAGTCACTGATGACATTGAGCCAAGGGAAGAGGCCGCTGCTTTGCCAGACAAAGCACCCTGGGCATGGGTGAGAGAGGATGAGGAGGATGAGGACGGCTTGGTCATCCACTCGACCAAGTCTTCCGCATGTTGCGGCTCAACACGGCCAGCTGCCGAAAAAAAGGCCAAGCGTGTCCCATGGCCATGTGCTGATGAGGATGCACCGTCTCCACGACCAGCACTAGACACAGAGCCTGCTTGCCCTCTCTTATTGGCTTGTGACTGTCTGCCTCTCCTTCTTGGCCTTCCAGACATACTAATGGCCTGTAGCTGCACTAAGCTGGGATATATATATATATATATATATATATATATATATATATATGTACTGATACTGCAGCTAGCAAAATCAACTGCCTGCCTGTAGTATGAGAACACCACCAACCTTCTACAGGTAGCTTTAGCTGAACACTGTGCAGAGCTTGCAAAAAAATAACTTGAAGGTTTAGCTGAACACTGTGAGGAGGACGCACCACACTAACTTGTAGTTTTAGCATCTCACTTCCTTCCACCAGCCTGCCCACTTGATCCCACCACTCAGCTAACTTCCTTGCACCAGCCTGCCCACTTGCTCACACAACTCAACTCACTTCCTTCCACCAACCTGCTCACTTCCTTCCACCAGCCTGCCCACTTGCTCCCACCAACCTGCCCACTTGCTCCCACCAGCCTGCCCACTTGCACCCACCACTCTGCTTACTTCCTTCCACCAGCCTGCCCACTTGCTCCCACCACTCATCTCACTTCCTTCCACCAGCCTGCCCACTTGCTCACACCAGCCTGCCCACTTGCTCCCACCACTCATCTCACTTCCTTCCACCAGCTTTCCCACTTGCTCACACCAGCCTGCCCACTTGCTCCCACCACTCATCTCACTTCCTTCCACCAGCCTGCCCACTTGCTCACACCAGCCTGCCCACTTGCTCCCACCACTCATCTCACTTCCTTCCACCAGCCTGCCCACTTGATCCCACCACTCAGCTAACTTCCTTGCACCAGCCTGCCCACTTGCTCACACCAGCCTGCCCACTTGCTCACACAACTCAACTCACTTCCTTCCACCAACCTGCTCACTTCCTTCCACCAGCCTGCCCACTTGCTCCCACCAGCCTGCCCACTTGCACCCACCACTCTGCTTACTTCCTTCCACCAGCCTGCCCACTTGCTCCCACCACTCATCTCACTTCCTTCCACCAGCTTTCCCACTTGCTCACACCAGCCTGCCAACTTGCTCCCACCACTCATCTCACTTCCTTCCACCAGCCTGCCCACTTGCTCACACCAGCCTGCCCACTTGCTCCCACCACTCATCTCACTTCCTTCCACCAGCCTGCCCACTTGCTCCCACCACTCATCTCACTTCCTTCCACCAGCCCGCCCACTTGCTCACACCAGCCTGCCCACTTGCTCCCACCAGCCAGCTCACTTCCTTCCACCAGCCTGCCCACTTGCTCCCACCAGCCTGCCCACTTGCTCCCACCACTCATCTCACTTCCTTCCACCAGCCCGCCCACATACTCACACCAGCCTGCCCACTTGAACCCACTACTCTGCTCACTTCCTTGCACCAGCCTGCTCACTTCCTTCCACCAGCCTGCTCACTTCCTTCCACCAGCCTGCCCACTTACTCCCACCACTCATCTCACTTCCTTCCACCAGCCTGCTCACTTCCTTCCACCAGCCTGCTCACTTCCTTCCACCAGCCTGCCCACTTGCTCCCACCAGCCTGCCCACTTACTGCCACCACTCAGCTAACTTTCTTGCACCAGCCTGCCCACTTGCTCACACAACTCAACTCACTTCCTTCCACCAGCCTGCTCACTTCCTTCCACCAGCCTGCTCACTTCCTTCCACCAGCCTGCCCACTTGCTCCCACCAGCCTGCCCACTTGCTCCCACCACTCATCTCACTTCCTTCCACCAGCCCGCCCACTTGCTCACACCAGCCTGCCCACTTGCTCCCACCAGCCAGCTCACTTCCTTCCACCAGCCTGCCCACTTGCTCCCACCAGCCTGCCCACTTGCTCCCACCACTCATCTCACTTCCTTCCACCAGCCCGCCCACTTACTCACACCAGCCTGCCCACTTGAACCCACTACTCTGCTCACTTCCTTCCACCAGCCTGCTCACTTCCTTCCACCAACCTGCCCACTTGCTCCCAAAAGCCTGCCCACTTGCACCTACCACTCTGCTCACTTCCTTGAACCAGCCTGCCCACTTACACCCACCACTCAGCTCACTTCCTTCCAACAGCCCGCCCACTTGCTCACACCAGTCTGCCCACTTACACCCACCACTCAGCTCTCTTCTTTGCACCAGCCTGCCCACTTGCACCCACCTCTCAACTCACTTCCTTGCACCAGCCTGCCCACTTGCTCCCACCACTGCGGTCACTTCCTTACACCAGCCTGCCTACTTGCTCACACCACGCATCTCACTTCCTTCCACCAGCCCACCCACTTGCTCACACCAGTCTGCCCACTTACACCCACCACTCAGCTCACTTCTTTGCACCAGCCTGCTAACTTCCTTCCACCAGCCTGCACACTTCCTTCCACCAGCCTGCCCACTTGCACCCACCACTCTGCTCACTCCCTTGCACCAGCCTGCTCACTTCCTTGCACCAGCCTGCCCACTTGCTCCCACCACTCAGCTAACTTTATTGCACTATCCTGCACACTTGCTAACACCAGCCTGCCCACTTACTGCCACCACTCAGCTCACTTCCTTACACCAGCCTGCCCACTTGCACCCACCACTCAACTCACTTCCTTGCACCAGCCTGCCCACTTGCTCTCACCAGCCTGCCCACTTGCTCCCACCACTGTGGTCACTTCCTTACATCAGCCTGCCTACTTGCTCTCACCACGCATCTCACTTCCTTCCACCAGCCTGCCCACTTGATCCCACCACTCAGCTAACTTCCTTGCACCAGCCTGCCCACTTGCTCACACAACTCAACTCACTTCCTTCCACCAGCCAGCTCACTTCCTTCCACCAGCCTGCCCACTTGCTCCCACCACTCATCTCACTTCCTTCCACCAGCCTGCCCATTTGCTCCCACCAGCCTGCCCACTTGCACCCACCACTCTGCTCACTTCCTTGCACCAGCCTGCCCACTTGCTCCCACCACTCAGCTAACTTTATTGTACTATCCTGCACACTTGCTCACACCAGCCTGCCCACTTACTCCACCACTCAGCTCACTTCCTTGCACCAGCCTGCCCACTTGCACCCACCACTCAGCTAACTTTATTGCACTATCCTGCACACTTGCTCCCACCAGCCTGCCCACTTGCTCCCACCAGACTGCCTACTTGCTCCCACCATTGCGCTCACTTCCTTACACGAGCCTGCCCACTTGCTCACACCAGCCTGCCCACTTACACCCACCAGCCAGCTCTCTTCTTTGCACCAGCCTGTCCACTTGCTCCCACCACTGCGGTCACTTCCTTACACCAGCCTGCCTACTTTCTCACACCACGCATCTCACTTCCTTCCACCAGCCCGCCCACTTGCTCACACCAGCCTGCCCACTTACTGCCACCACTCAGCTCACTTCCTTCCACCAGCCTGCCCACTTGCTCTCACCAGCCTGCCCACTTGCTCCCACCACTGCGGTCACTTCCTTACATCAGCCTGCCTACTTGATCCCACCACTCAGCTAACTTCCTTGCACCAGCCTGCCCACTTGCTCCCACCAGCCTGCCCACTTGCACCCACCACTCTGCTCACTTCCTTCCACCAGCCTGCCCACTTGCTCCCACCTCTCAACTCACTTCCTTGCACCAGCCTGCCCACTTGCTCACACCACTGCGGTCACTTCCTTACACCAGCCTGCCTACTTGCTCACACCACTGCGGTCACTTCCTTACACCAGCCTGCCTACTTTCTCACACCACGCATCTCACTTCCTTCCACCAGCCTGCACACTTGCACCCACCACTCAGCTCACTTCTTTGCACCAGCCTGCTCACTTCCTTCCACCAGTCTGCCCACTTGCTCACACCTCTCAACTCACTTCCTTCCACCAGCCTGCCCACTTGCTCACACCAGCTCGCCCACATGCACCCACCACTTATCTCACTTCCTTCCACCAGCCTGCCCACTTGCTCACACCAGCCAGCTCACTTACTTGCACTAGCCTGCACACTTGCTCCCACCAGCCTGCCCAGTTGCTCCCACCACTCAGATAACTTTATTGCACTATCCTGCTCACTTCCTTGAACTAGCCTGCCCACTTGTACACACCACTCAGCTCACTTGCTCCCACCAGCCTGCCCACTTGCTCACAACACTCATCTCACTTGCTTGCACCAGCCTGCCCACTTAATGCTCACAACACTCATCTCACTTGCTTGCACCAGCCTACCCACTCACACCAAACAGTCTGCCCACGACTACACACCTCCATTCTCACTACAATCCACCAACTGTCTCTATTACAAATCACAATCATGATCAATACCACCCACCTTACTGCTTCCTATAACCCAATTCCTCTACGAAGTCTCCTCTCTCACTGCCATTGTTCTCCCCTCCCTAACACATCTCTCATACACACTGCTTCTCTTCCTCCTCACAATCACCTCTGACTCCCAACCATCTCCAATCCTTCCAAATGTTACATTTTTATATTGTTTTTTGTATTTTCACTAAATTTATATTTTTTCTGTTATTTAGGTAATACAGATCCTGAGGCACTGTTATTGTACACCATTCATCACAGTTCTTTACTTTACAGTCCAGGTAGGAATATTATTTTCTTTATATCCCTATAAGCATATTTTTAAGATTGTTTTATTATTTATAATTTTTTATGATGAATTTAATTCTTTTTTATTTTTCTTTCTTATTCTCTAGATTGCAAAGACAATTGGATTTGATTTTTATCAAAACCAAGCTAAAGGGAAATGTATATTATATTATAATGTAGAATATATTTATATCTGTATTGATATTTTATATGTTATATTTATGTTTTTTATTCTTGATCTTTTCTCTCTACATAGCGCCTCTCTCTTTTTTTTCTATTGGTTGGTATTCATTTGTTATTTTTCTTTATTTTTCATATTATTACTCTCCTTTTCTGGTTCATTTGTTCATCTGGCTATCTTTTCTCTTGTTTGAAATAATTATATTTTTAGACCACTCCATCCTATAAACTTTTTTTTTGGAGGGGTTTTTAGAAGTCCTTATTATCTTTATAATGGTTATTTATTGTTTGCTCTTTTTTTTTTCCCAACTCACTTTTCTCTCTCTATTATTTTTTTAGTTTAAATTGCTCGTTATTTTTTACTTGTCGGACTCACTATTCTCTCTTTCCTTATGGCACACTTTATCTTCTAACTTGACCAACTGTTTTGGCTCACTCATTTCTCATTCTCTCTTTTGATCTTCTATATTTATTTGTCTTTTTCTGACTTTCTTTTCTCACGTGATCTTTATTATTTTTTAAAGTGGAGTTCCACACAAAAATGGAACTTCTGCTTTTCGGAACCCTCCCCCCCTCCGGTGTCACATTTGGCACCTTTCAGGGGGGAGGGGGGTGCAGATACCTGTCTAAGACAGGAATTTGCACCCACTTCTGGCATAAACTCCCACAGGAGTCTATGCCTCTTCCTGTCCTTCTGCGCTGTCTCCTGGGACACATACGGGTAACAGAGACAGCGGGGACCAGTTAGGAAGCGCAGCGTGACTCGCGCATGCGCAGTAGGGAACCCCTCACCCAGGACGGCGGCGGCAGCTGCCGAGAACCATGCGGGTTCTCGGCGTCGGCTGCCGACAACGCTGGAACCTGGCACAGGTAAGTGGCCATGTATTAAAAGTCAGCAGCTGCAGTATTTGTAGCTGCTGGCTTTTAATATTTTTTTTTTGGTGGTTTAGGTGGACCCCCGCTTTAAGCAGTTCTATTCAGTTGCTCTTGATTGCTCAACTCTAACGTTATTAGTCTCTAGCCTATTTGATTATCTAAAGGTTTTATTTTAATACATAGTTCTCGCTTTTTCGTGCTATCGCTTGCTCTTCTCTACTTTTATTTCATTATATTACTTGCTCTTTTCTCTTTCGCTTTCTTTGGTTTGGTCTTCTCCCCCCCTTTTTTTTTACTTGCTTTTCTCCCGAATTTTCTTTTAGTCGCTCAAATCTATCTTTTGTTTTCTCCTAGGGCTCTTTCACACGGACGTGTACGTGTACGGAGCCCCCTCTGCTCTGTGGGGGATCACTCCGTAGATCCCCGCTGAGCAGGCAGATGACAGGTCTGTCTCTGCACACTGTGCAGGGACCGACCTGTCCGAGCGCCGCTCTTCTCTATGGGGGATCAGATGATAACGGACTGTAGAGTCCGTCATCACACGATCCGATCCACAAAATCAATTGAAATGTAGGTTTTTCCTCCCTTAGGCCCCTTTCACAGAAACGATCCGTTATGGTCCACCTGTCAGTTTTTTTGGGCGGACCTGAAAAGACCCTCCATAGACCTCTATGGAGCGTTGAAATTCAGCGGTGACATGTCTACTGACATTCCTACCCGCTACAATCCAAATAACTGTAATGGAGCAAAAACCTAATTTTCCATCCGTTTCCGGATCGGGTGACGACGGACTCTATGGTCCGTCATCATCTGATCCCCCATAGGGGAGAGTGGGGCTCTGACAGGTCTGTTGCTGCACAGTGTGTAGCGACGGACTTGTCATCTTTCTGCTCAGTGGGGATCGGCGGAGCGTCCCCCACTGAGCAAGCGGGTGTTCACGGGGTGGATCATCACTGATCCGCCCCGTGTGAAAGAGCACTTACACTTTTTCTCATGGGAGCGGCTCCGATGTTAGCGGACATATCACTACTGACATCCGATGCTCCATAGAGGTCTATGGATGGTCCGCTCAGGTACGTCCAAAAAAGAGAAAAGCGGACCTTTACAGGTCGTTCGTGTGAAAGAGGGATTACTTTTTTTTTTAAAACTTAGTTTTACTAAAATTTAATTAATTTATGTCTGCCTTGCTCATCTTTACTTGTAAATCTTTCTCTTGTTCGCTTTTATCTATTTTTTATTATTTTAGCTAGCTATGTCTTCTCGGCATCATTCATTAATCAATCGCTATTCTGACTCTGTCATAATTAGTTTAGCTTTCTCTTATCTCTTTTTTTTTAGTTCACTCTCTATAAACTGTTCTTCTCTTGTTATATTTAGTTTTTTAATAATGTTTTAAGTTGGTTGGTTTAATTGGTTGGTTTAATTATTTATGTATTAAATTCTATATTTAGATATATATTTTTAAGTTTAGTTATTTATTATTATTTAATTTATTCTCGCTCTCATTTTTGCTGTACAAATATTTTTAAATCTTGTTATTGTTATTGAATTAATAAATATAAATATATTGCATTTAAAAATTAATAAAATATACTTAAATTTATCATATATAGTGTTTGTTTGTATTTTTATATGTCTTTTTATGTTCATATGTTCATATTTACATGTTAACTTATTTTATAAGTTGTTATTTATTTTGCTTTGACATTATACTGTTATTTAAAATTTTTAAATATAATTTAACACAATAATTATTATTTTAAATTCGATATTTAATAACAACAAAAAATAAATTAGACAATATATACACTTTTGAGTTAATACCTATATAGATTTAAAAAAAATAATATTATAGAAATATGTATATTTTACATAAATATTTTATAATCAAACCCAAAAATTGACCATTAACAGTTTTATTACATAATTCTAATTTGTCACGGTAATATGAAAATTTGGAGCGTGTATAATTCCTTTTATACTTAGTCAAAATTAGACATCAAAAAAGGTAATATATTTTTGTTTTTTTTTATGTGTTTGTTTGTAAACGTTTGTCAGTGTGTTTGTGTGTGTTTACGTATAAGTATGTTATTTGTGTATATATATGTATTTTTTTGTGTGTATGTAGAAATAGATAGAAATAAATTTATAGATATATTTTACATAAATCTATGTATGTGTGTTTGTGTCTCTATCTATCTATCTATCTATCTATCTATCTATCTATCTATCTATCTATCTATCTATCTATCTATCTATCTATCTATCTATCTATCTATCATTTCTATATATCAATAATTATATATAAATAAAAAATAAATATATATATATATATATATATATATATATATATATATATATATATATATATATATATATATATATATATATATATATATATATTTTTTTTTTTTATTTAATTAATATTGGATATAATTGAAAATGGTTTTTATATATTCTAAATAAAAATAATATTTTTCTACTTTTGTATTCCTAGAAATGACGAGCTGCTTTGTACCGAATTGCTGCCATTATAGTGGTAAATTATCTAGTCCAGCAAATATTACATTGTATCGTTTCCCAAAAGATTGCAATGAAATCACAATTTGGTTGGAGCACACAGGCATGGAACATTCTTTGATTGATAAGTTTTCTGCGCTGATATTGGCAGACAAAAGAGGAGATTCTTTTCGCATATGTTCCCAACATTTCGCATCAGATTGTTTTAATATTGAGGGAACAAGAAGAAAAGTAAAAACAGGATCAATACCGACTATTTTTACAGCCATACCAACAACATCCAAAAGTTATGAAGAAAAAGGGGAAAATAGACTGTCAAAAATAGCTCGGAAAGAGTTAATGATGTCGGCCAGTTCAACATCTGCTTCATTTTACCAAAAAACATGTGACTGTGACTGTCATAAGAAAAAAGAATCTAAAACAGTGACAATGAATGATGTGGGTATGCAAATAGGCATGTTTGATTTTCCATCTTTTGAATCAGATGAAACATACATTAAAATAGCGGACGAAAGATTAGTCAATTTAGATCATTCGTATTTTGAGCAAGAGTTATTGTGACCACTTGATGCCTCAACACCAGACTTTCATTCCAAATCTAAAAGTCTCCGATCTTCAAAAATTTTTGAAACTACTGATACAGAAGATTTGGATCCATTGCTCCCACTATCACCTACAGTATTTGATATTCCATCACAAACTGGAAATAAAGAAAAGGCAATTCCTGCTACTGATATTGAAAGTCCAATCGCTGTCAAAAAAAGAAAACTGGCATATGAAGAAGACACAAGTTTTCACTTATCTGATTTTGACACCCCTCAAAAAAGTGACTACACGTTAAATGAGAGTGTAATTGATACAAAAACTGTAGAAACAATTAATGATCCTGTTAACTTGGTTAATGAACAAAAAATTATTGTATTCAAAACTTGTCTCGATACATTGCTTTTTCAAATGCAATGTCCCGACCAGACATGCTTTTCTAAAATTAAGACACTTGAAAAGAAAATAGTTGGTACAATGCTGTCTGTCTTTTCTACCTGTACTGCATTGCATCGCTTGAAACTTTGGGAAAGCCAGCCAAAGATAAAAAATTATGCTGCAGGCAATATTTTACTTGCAGGCGCAATTTGTTTGTCAGGTGGAAGCTTTCTAAAGGTTAAAGAAATGTTTAATCTAAGTGGAATAGTGATGTTTGGAAAATCGTCCTATAACCTAGCCAAAAAAAAGTATATTTATCCTTCCATTGATTACAGCTGGAAGGAAAATTGTCAAAAAGTGAAAGAGGAATTCACAGGAACCTCGTTATTCCTCATCGGGGATGGACAATGTGACAGCCCCGGGTTTTGTGCTAAATATACCACATATATACGTTTATGGATATCTATTCTAAAAAAAATTGTGGATTTTGAATTGGTGCAGGTGTCCCAAACAACATCCTCGGTTGCCATGGAAAAATTGGCCTTTACCAAAAGTCTGGACAGAATACTGGAAAATGGATTTGATGTTCAGTTTGTAGGCACTGATAGGCACACGGGAATTCGGAAACTATTGACTACAGCAAAATATGAAAAAATAAATCATCAATTTGATATTTGGCATTACGTTAAAAATTTAAAAAGGAAATTGATGCAAATCTCCAAAAAAAAAGATTTTCGTCCAATTAAACTGTGGATTGGGCCATATTGACCCATTTCTATTGGTGTAGCAGAAATTGTGATGGAAAAGTGGATGTTTTCAAAAATCGATGGGAATCTCTGCTACATCATATAGTAAATGAACATACGTGGACAGTTGGAGAAATGCAACATCATTGCCTACATGATGATCTCAGTATTCATTGTCCAAAGATTCCATGGCTAAAAAAAAACACACCTGCATTCGATTCATTATCTACAATTATAATGGACCCTCAAATAGATAAAGATCTAAAGCATCTGACATATTTCTGCCAAACTGGTACTATTGAGACATACCACAGCATGATGCTCAAATATAGACCTAAGAGGATTCATTATAAATATGATTCCATGGAGGCTAGAACCCGATTGGCTGCATTGCAACACAACTTCAATGTTGGAAGAAAACTTGCAACAGTAAAAAAAAATGATAACAGTGGTGAGGTGTTTCAAGTGGAGCGGAAAAATTTAGAATTCCCTAGAGGACGGAAAAAATGGATAATTAGAAACGTGTACGAAAACATGTCTAATGAACATTCCAAAACTATTTTAGGTAACATGATGGCAATCATAGAGGGAACCTTGATTAGTACATGGAAATCTAAAAATGTGCTATTTCCAAAACACATTGCCACAGAAGAAAGGCCGGAAACCAGTGCTGCAATAGCAAAGCACAGAACAAGATTTCCCATTGTTTAAGATATCTTATTTTTTTATGTGTTTTTTATCAACGGTACTTACATTTTTATAATTTTGTTAAAGTTTATGGTTTTAAATGTTATCGATGGTTGAAAAATAAATTGGTTTATAGTGTTTGCACATTGAACTTGGATATATATATTTTTTAAATCATTATATACAATTTGTTTATTTGAACTAAATCTAAAAATGTTATTAATAAATTAAATTTTTTTTTTATAACAAAAATATCAAGAAAATGAATAAAAATTAGCAGTAAATAAAGCACACACTAATTATTTATAGAATAAACTTTTATTTAATAATAAAAATAATAAATAATAAACAAAAATACACAAAAAATTAAAATTAACCATAAAATTAATTAATTTTTTTATTTAATAGAAAGCCATTTCAGAAGCATCATAATCATTTGAGTAAAGAAATCCAACATATGATCCATTTGGATCAGGAACAGCACAAGAAGGTATAACCCTTCTGTTTCCCTTTCCTAAAATCCCATAAATCCAAGCGATGAACATTCGATATGCTGTTTTATGTAATCTCCTGAAATAAATAAAACAAACATGTGAAATTATTATCTAAAAATAAATATTTAAATTTTTTAATACAAAGTCATGAAATTCATAAATATAAATATTATCAGCTTACGGATTTACTCTAAATAATCTATATTTCAAAAGAGAAAAAATACATGAAAGATAACTAATGACCTGTTGTTATTGGCATCTACAATCGGGATATTATCCAGATGAATCGCGATATTCGCTATCCTCACATGTTCATGGTGCACAATTTGAGAAAGAAATGTATCTGCCTGCGTAATGCATTGATGTCCCTCTGGTATGCAAGCATCAACCGCATCAACTTCACGGCAACAGATCGACTCAACTTGTGTGGGCATTTTTATGCACCTTTCACACGAACACCAATTGGTATTGCCTATTCTTTCTGTTTCGGTTACTTCAGTGTCTTCTGTTGAAGATCCATCGCTAGTCGAGGATATGGTGGGATTATTTGGGAAAGCCGGATCATTTTCTTGTGCTGTGATAAGGTCAGGGATTTAATTTAGAGTTCTCACTTACTATGATGCCTACATGTAAATCTGTTTTTAACTTTTTGGCTGTTGAAATCCTTGGTTCACAATCCTATACATGGAATTGGAACTGACGTGTGTGGGTAGGTGAACTGCCGCTGCCATTGCTGGGTACAGAGAGGCAGGCAGGCATATTTTGCCCCCTTCCCTCCATACATTGTCAAGGTCTGGTGCTGCTCCCATTCTGACCCACTTATCTTTCTCGCTCTCCCCTGCTTGCTCCTGTAATTTACTCAGCTGCTGCCATGTTGGTTCTGGGATACTCACCTCTACCGCTGCTAAGGTCTCAGGGCTTCCTTCCCCTAGAGCTGCCTGTTTTGCAGTCAAATCTGCAAATGCATTTCCTTTTGCCTCAATTGTTTTTGCGCTCGTGTGTGCCGCTATCTTCATGATGGCCACTCGTTTAACCTTTTGAAGATTGTTCAGGACTCTCTTAATCCCTTCTCCATGTTTTACAGGTGTACCTGCTGCTGTCAGATAACCTCTAGCCTTCCATATATGGCCATAATCATGCGCTACACCATAAGCGTAGGCAGAGTCAGTGTAAATATTCCCTTCTCGTTCTTTTAAGTATTCTAGGGCTTGTTCTAAAGCTTTTAATTCTGCTTCCTGTGCTGACATGTGGGCCGGTAAGGCCTGTGCTTCAATTACCTGCGTATCAGTCACTACAGCATACCCTGTGTGATATTTACCCTTGTCATCAGCAAACCTACTGCCATCTATGTACAAAGTGTGCTCAGCATTTAAAATCGGTGTATCTGTAACATGTGGGAATCCCATTGTCTCCTGTTCCATGAGCTGAAAACAATCGTGTTCATCTACTTGTTTAAACAAAAGAGTGTCAGGTACCTCATTTCCTTTCTCACTAGTACTATTAGTACTATTATTCCCCCTTGCCAAATCTGGTGACTGAAGAGGCAAAAAGGTAGCCAAATTTAAGGTTGTACAGCGCTGAAAAGTAACATTTGGAGGTAAGAGTAAAGTACACTGTAACCTTAATTGCCTAGCCATTGAAATGTGTTTGGGCTGTACCTGAGACAAGATTGCATGTATGTCATGTGTGGTATGCACTACGACTGGATTGTCTAGAACAATCTCTGATGACTTATCTATGATAATTGACACTGCTGCTACCGCCCGTACACAAGACGGTGAACCTCTAGATACTGGATCTAATGCTGCTGAAAAGTAAGCGACTGGTCTTTGTTTTACATGTGCCTGTGTCAGAACACCTGTGGCATGTCCAGTGATCTCAGCAATGTACAGGTTAAATATCTTAGTATAATCTAAAGTGATAAACGACTCATAAGCTACTTCTGTAAGCATATACGGTACAATTTTCAAACAATCGTATAATGGCTGCATCAAAGCGCTAGCATGTGGTATCCACTGTCTACAATATGACACGATACCTAAAAACATACGCAATTGTTTGAAATTCCGTGGGGGTAACATTCCCTTTATCACTTGAACCCTCTCCTCAGTGAGATGTCTCGTACCCTGTGATATACAATGTCCCAAAAAGATAACTTTTTCCTGACACACCTGCAACTTTTTCTTATTAACCTTGCAACCTTTCTCTGCCAAAAATCGCAACAAATTAAGGGTGGTGTGCAGGCTTTCAGTCTTTCACTTATCTGTGGAATTAATCCTTCCATAAACTGTCTATTGAAGGCTCGGATCGTGACTGGCAGCTCTAAATCCATTCCCTCATCTGCCATCATACTTTCCATAGATAAGTAAAATTCCGATACATTCTGTCCTGGCATTTGTTTCATGGGTGATATTGACTCCCCCTCTTGTTGTTTTGCCTGACAAAGCTTCTAATCTAGCAATAAAAGGGGCCCTTGAGTCTATATGTCTGATTGCCATCCCCCTCAGCTTGTCCTGCAGGTCTGTGTGGACCTATTTCTGTCATAAACTGGTTAAACAGGGTCAGAGTCATTTTATGTCTGCATAAATCCTCCCCATCCTGCCAGGTTGCTTCATGTGTATTCATTAACTGTGTCACAAATCTACAGAAAACAGCTGGCTTTACTATAATGCATGTATCAGTGCGTACGGGAGCTACAGTTTCTGAATGAAATTCTTATACTCCACAAACCTGAAAAAAAAACATTCTCTATCCTTAAGTACAGGATATATCTTGTGTGGTTTACGTTCTATGTCAGTATATGGGGGTGGGATGGTTGAGCTAAGATTATTTAAAATTTCAACATTTTTTGTTCTTCTATCTTTCATATCCCAACCATCACAATCTGGATTATACTTCCACCCCTCTTCTTTTGCTCTATTTGAAACCTTAATTAAGCATTGAACCTGACTCATCCATTGCTTCTCTAACACCTCTCCTTGTCTGTCCCTTTTTATTTCACTCCATACATCCGGGTCTAAACCCGCTGCTCCTTTCACCTTAAATTTACGAAGGACATCCTTTAAGTCCTGTGCTTCGGTTTTCCCATAAATGTTCTTAATTATCTGTGGCACCGTATAGTGCGCCACAATTCCCTGACGGGGTTTTGTGTTCCTCTGGCCCATTCTAACAGTCCTGCCTAGGTAGCATGTGGGACACTTAGTGTACAATATAATGCGGCTACAACATATACAAGAATGAATAATTACTTTATATGCTAGCCCAATAGCAAACCAGCTAAGTTACACTAGTTCCTCGTTGCCTTCCTCCTAGGGTGCTAGAATTCTAGAAACCTCTCCGGAATGAGATTTCTGAAACCGAATTACTTTATATGCTAGCCCAAAAATAAATAATTACTTTATATGCTAGCCCAATAACAAACCAGAATGCGGCTACAACATATACAAAAATGCGGCTACAACATATACAAGCATTCCTTTAAGTGGCCAGGTATCCGACTAGATCTCGGGACTTTGTTGAGACCTTATTCCCCCCTCGTATCTGGGAATCCCTCTCATACACTCTTATCCCTGCTTTATGGAGCAGACAGGGCTTATACTCTCAACCCGTCTATGGTTTATGAGTTAGATGTGAGGTTAAGCATAAGCGTCAGACCCCCAAGCTCACAAGCCCTCAGGTTCCCAATCGTGTGAGGTAAGGCGCATTCTGTTGTTTAGTTCGGCAATCCCCTTCTAACTCATACCATCCTTGACAAGGCTCATTCACTTTCTCAACAAGACAGACAGACAGACACAGACAACAAACAAACAAATAATTCCAGCAATATAAACTAAAATATGCAGTAATTCTAGACTCACCACTACAGAGGCTGGTGTTTTAAAACCAGGAGAACCGTAACTGACAGAACGGATAGGCACAAATCAGGGGAGCACAGAATATAAGAAAAATAAAGCTTTTTCTTACCTGCGCAGGTTTTCGATCTGTGGTTCCCGGAATGCCTGTCCTTTTGTTCCGTCAGCGTAGCTCAGCCACCTCTTGTAGTATCATCGGTGAGTCCCTTGTTCGGGCGCCAAAATGTTAGGATCAACTCTTAAACAAGTTGCTTTAAGTTTATATTGCTTTGTCAAATTATTGCCTCTATAAGAATAATGACACAGAGTCAGATTAGTCTGTGTCACAGTCCGGAGCAAGAGAGAACTGTACCCTTTTACTTCTTTCAAAGGGCTTTTATAGGCAGCTCTACAAGCAGTAATCTTATCGGCATTACCAAATGCGGTTAAGGTACAAAGAGTTTCTTATCAGCGAACATGTAATGATTATTCAGCAGTTCCAAATTCCATCTAGATACAGATTGATACGTACACAGAAGAGAAAAAGCACAAACAATTTAAATAGAACAATTGATACGTACACAGGTAAGAAAGGAGCACAAACAATTTAAATAGAACAATTGATACATACACAGGTAAGAAAGGAGCACAAACAATTTAAATAGAACAATTGATACGTACACAATTTAAGTGGAACTCTAAGTCATTATTTCAACCCTATCAAAGGTCATCACAAGATGGTACCTTCCACCGGAGAGACTGGCCAAAATGTTCCCCTCCACGGACCCCAGGTGCTTTAGGGGTTGTCTACTTAGGGGCTCTTTGGCCCACATCTTTTGGGAATGTCCACGTCTGAGGCCTTTTTGGAGTAGGATTTTTCACATGATTAAGAAAGTCACTGGAGTTCAGATCCTGAGAACCCCCACCTTAGCGCTTTTAAACGATCATTTACCCAAGACACCCAAACTGGCCCGTAAATTGATACACTTCATTTTGCTGGGAGCTAAGCTATCTATAGCCAAGGCATGGAAACAACCCAAGGTGTCCTTCAAAGTGGCTATCCGCAAAATTTCATGGATCATGGCCCAAGAGAAGCTTGCTAGTACCCTGAACAATACCAAAGAGAAATTTGAAGCTATTTGGGAACCATGGGCTAGTTTCATGGGCATTTCCTTGATCCCAGGGGTTCAACCTTGAAGCGTCAGGCTGTCTCGGGGTCTGGTGGGACTCCTCCCGTGGATTGGCTTTCGACTACTTTCTCCTCTCCCTCTCTCCCCCCACTCTCACTTCTCCTTTTTTTTTCCTTTCCTCTCTTTTGTTTTTTAGCAGGTTGATTTATCAAGACAATGTTTTACCTGTTTTAATTTAAACCATTGTAGGGACCCCTGGGAGTCTCGCTCCCAAGGGAAGCATACGAAGTAGGTCCTTATTTCCAGGTTCGTTGCCAAGAGACCTTTAGCACTAACTAAGGGGGTGCTAGGGGCAAGTTGGAGAGCTCCGCTCAGGCACAGTGTGTTCCCAGTAGGGGTGCAGACGGTCTCTCCTTCTTCCCCCTCTCCCAACCATTCCTTGTCTCTGGGTTCTATGATTTAAGTGAACGAATTTTGACCCATAAAGGTATTAATGCAAGGTCACAGACCTTTGTTATACTCGTATCTACTGTCGTAAGTTTGACTTGTAACCCCTAAGGGGTTCGAATTTTTCTGCTTTGTACTCCCTCATTTAACGCTAATGATTTGTATGTTTTTTCTTGAAAACTCAATAAAATATTTTGAAAATAAAAATTTGGTCTAAGTGTGTTCGTTCGAGCACTAATACACTGCCCAACAAGAATTCTCCTGCCTTTGTGGCTGTGTGTGTGTTGAAGAGATGAGCTTGGCTGTGTTATTTGGATATACCCTATTTATCGGCGTATAACACGCACCTGCACTTTAAGAGGGAAGTTTCATGAAAAAATAAATGTTTTAATAAAAGAACTGTGAAGCAAAATAAGGGACAGTGCCCATCAGCAGATCCTCAATTACCATGAATGCAGCACCCACCATTGACAGGAATGAACCCACCATTGCCAGGAAGGCAGGACCCACCATTGCCATGAATGCACCCACCATTGCTAGGAATGCACCCATCTTTACCATGAATGCAGCACAGACCATTGCCAGGAATGCACCCACAATTGCCAGTAATGTACCCACCATTGCCAGGAATGCACTCAACCATTACCATCAGCGCTGCCTTGTAGGGCACATGGAGGGGGTATGACGAGCGCCAAAGATATCCTACAGGAGAATCTCCTGTTTACACAGCGGCCTCTTTAAGAAAAAGTCCCGCCTCCTTTGATGGACAGAACAGTCATCCAATGGCAGCGCCGGAGACGGGACTTCCTATTACAGAGGCAGCCGTATAAAAAGGAAATACTAATATTGTGTGCACTGCGCTCATCCCGCCTCCTCCCTCCGAGGCAGCCAGCCTATATATCTTTTGTGGCCCCGATGCTGGGAGATCGTCGGGGGCCACAAAAGATATACATGTTTAGATAACCAAGCGGGTCATTCAAACCCGGACTGCGGGCCGCTATTTGTCCGCGGGCTGGACTTTGGACATGCCTGCAATAGATATACTGCCAATTTGGAGAGAAGCCATCAAAACTACAAGCATGAGATAAAATTTTACATCTATAGAGAGATATTATATAAATATATATATATATATATATATATATATATATATATATATATATATATATATATATATATATATCTTTTGATATAAGTGAGATTTTCATGTATATTTTTTTTTGTGTGTGTGTATGTATATGTAAATATACAACCATAGAAATCACAAAGAAATACACATATATGTGTTGATGAACTGTATTACATATAAATTAGACTTACTTTTTCCTCCTGAGTCAATGGCATTGGATTTTCTAGGGTTGAAGATTCTTCAACAGCAGGATTGTCCTAAACAAGTAATAAATAATAATTTATAGTTAATTAGGTTGATATTGAAATTTGAAAAATTACATATATTAGAAATATTTTACTTACCATGTCAGTCGATTAAACTAAAGGGATCCAAAAATATTACTTTTAAATATTCTCGAACGATAGAAACTCTGTAAAAAAAAAATTTAAATTGTATTTTGGATTTAAAATTTCACAGAAAATTTAAATAAATCAAATTTTTGTTTAGAGATACATCTATATCTCTCACTATCTCGCAATTTATCCCTAAATATATGTATATTGTTCCGATGTTTTTGCATACATAACACTATTGATAAAATAATACAACCACCTTTTTTTTAGAAAAGTCTTTGTATGCCACTTTGATAACACAATAGATTATTTATGTTGACAATAAAAAGGTCAAGATATAGTAAAAAAAGTAAAATACTTTAAAAAAAAAAAAAATCATTACCCTTCTTAAAATAAATAAGTAGACTGTGTCTATCACCCAAAAAAATAGGAAAAAATTATTTTAAAATAAAAATCTGTTTATAAATATTGTAAAACATTCTCTCTCTCTCTCTCTCTCTCTCTCTCTCTCTCTCTCTCCCTCTCCCTCTCCCTCTCCCTCTCCCTCTCCCTCTCCCTCTCCCTCTCTCTCTCTGTCTCTCTGTTTTCAATTATTAAAATAAATTCAATTTTTTCTATTTAGATTCCTACTGAAAATATTTTTTAATGAAAGCTAATTATTTTTTATATAGGCTGTTTAGTTTAGTCTTTTTAAAAAAAAACTATATCTTGACCTTTTCTTGTCAACACAATGCTTATCTGTGTTGCCTAGGCAAAGTGGTAGACAATGACTTATGTAAAAACATATGGTGAACTTTATTTATACATAGTGTATAGATCTAGCTATCACTATGTAGAAAAATAGTCTACTACTGGTTTCGAGATAAGTCATTGTCTGCAACTTTACTAAGGCAAGAGAGATAAGCATTGTATTCATAAGAAAAGGTCCAGATAACTCTTTTTCTAAAAGACAAAACTAAACAGTGTTTTATTTTTTTTAAAACTAACCATTTAATAATTAGAATGTGTCAATCACATAAAAAACAATTATCAATTATTTTAAAAATTCAAAAAATAAATATTTACATATATAAAAATATATCTATTGTAATATATATATAGCTATATATATATTCATATATATATAGCTATATATACATATTAATATAAATAAATAATTAGACTGTGTCTATCACAAAAAAAATTATCAATTATTTAAAATAATTAAAAAAAATAACTATTTACATAAATAAATATATATCTATTGTAATATATATGTCTATATATATATATAGATATATATATATATCTATATATAAATATTTATATCTATATAAATCTATATATATCTATATCTATATATATCTATATACCGTATATACTCGAGTATAAGTCGTTCCGAGTATAAGCCGAGGCCCTAATTTACCACAAAAAAATGGGAAAAACTTATTGACCCGAGTATAAGACGAGGGTGAGAAATGCAGAGCTACTGTAAGTGGAAAAGAGGGTCAACAATGCCCATTTGCAGCCTCACTGTGCCCATTTGCAGCCATAGGTCCCCTGAACTTCAAACTTGGTAGTTAAGGGTTCCTAGATGCCCCCTAGCTGCAGCCAAAATTTGGGGTCTCTGAACCCAAAGGGTCCCGAAACGACATTGCTGCAGATGGACACAGTTGACCGAATTTGGGGCCCCGTATCTCAGGGCCACTTAGTGCTAAGAACCCCAAATTTGGTGTGCAAACCCAGTGGAACTGGCACCATAAAATTTTCAAAGCTGGGGTTTCTAGCACCAAGTGGCCCCGAGATACAGGGCCCCAAAAATCAGTCCAGAAAATGTCAAGCACTTTTCTGCAGCAGAGAATGACATTTTTCAAACCAGTTTGGGGCCCCGTATCTCAGGGCCACTTGGAGCTAGGAACCCCAGCTTTGGATATGTTATGGTACCAGTTCCACTGGGTTTGCACACCAAATTTAGGGTTCCTAGCACCAAGTAGCCCTGAGATATGGGGCCCAAAATTCGGTTCAGAAAATGTCAAGCACTTCTCTGCAGCAGAGAATGACATTTTCCGAACCGATTTTGGGGTCCCGTATCTCGGGGCCACTTGGTGCTAGGAACTTCAGCTTTGGATATGTTATGGTATCACTGGGTTTGCACACCAAATTTGGGGTTCCTAGCACCAGGTGGCCCTGAGATAGTCGGTTCAGAAAATGAAATTTTTTGCTGCAGAAAAGTGCTTGACTCGAGTATAAGTCGAGGGGGCACTTTCAGCACAAAAAAATGTGCTGAAAAATTCGACTTATACTCGAGTATATACGGTATATATATATATATATATATATATATAGATAGAGATATATATATATATATATATATATATATATATATATATATATATATATATATATATATATATATAAAGGGAGATATATATATATATATATATATATATATATATAAAGGGAAATATATATATATATATATATATATATATATATATATATATATATATATATATATATATATATATATAAAGGGAGATATATATATATATATATATTGAGTTATATATATATATATATATTGAGAGAGAGAGAGAGATAAATATTTTGTAATCTATCTCATTTTCTGTTTATTTTTAATTTTAATAAAATCTTTGATTTATTTTATCCATGAAAATAAATTGTTTTCAATTATTAAAATAAATTCAATTTTTTTTATTATATATATTCCTAGTGAAAGTATTTTTTATTGAATGGTATTTTTTTTTTTATAGGCTGTTTAGTTTTGTCTTTTTCAAAAAAAAGTATATCTTGACCTTTTTTTGTCTACACAATGCTTATCTGTGTTGCCTAGGCAAAGTGGCAGACAATGACTTATGTAAAAGCATATGGTGAACTTTATTTTTCTACATAGTGATAGCTAGATCTATAGACTATGTAGAAATAGTCTACTACTGGTTTAGAGATAAGTCATTGTCTGCAACTTTGCTAAGGCAAGACAGATAAGCATTGTATTGATAAGAAAAGGTCCAGATAACTCTTTTTCTAAAAGATAAAACTAAACCGCTTTTTATTAAAAAAAATAATTATTTAAAAAATAAATAATTAGACTGTGTCTATCACAAAAAAACAATTATCAATTATTTAAAATAATTTAAAAAAATAACTATTTACATAAATAAATATATATCTATTGTAATATATATGTCTATATATATATCTATATCTATAGATATATATTTATATGTATATGTATATATATGTATATGTATATATATATATATATATGTGTGTATATATACATATATATATATATAAATGTTTGTGCCCAAAGAGAATGCAAATGATAAAATCCGATGTTAGCAGGATTAGAAAAGAGATTGTTATACTTACCTTTCCTCTAACTCCAGCACCGCTCGCTCCTCTATGTCTCGCTCATTTATCCTCCTTTATTTTTTGATTATCTACGTTGCCATCACAACGGGGAGGGACTTCCTACGATGCCGCTCGTTGAGATAGCAACCGGAGCTGTTGACAGCGCTCCGTTTTCTCTCTACTGCGCATGCGCGGGATCCTGAATAGAATGGGTGGTGCATGCTGGTCGATCAGCAGCACCGTATCCCAGAAGAGCATGCCTGTGGGCTTCACATGCCCACAGGCAAGATGAATACCGTCATGATCCTATTATATAAAAACGGACAGCAAAGGTCTTTAGAATTGGAATACGTGAGTTACCGTATATACTCGAGTATAAGTCGAATTTTTCAGCACATTTTTTTGTGCTGAAAGTGCCCCCCTCGACTTATACTGGAGTCAAGCACTTTTCTGCAGCAAAAAATTTCATTTTCCGAACCGACTTTGGGGCACTGTATCTCAGGGCCACTTGGTGCTAGGGACCCCAAATTTGGTGTGCAAACCCAGTAGAACTGGTACCACAACATATCCAAAGCTGAAGTTCCTAGCACTAAGTGGCTCCGAGATATGGGGCCCCAAAATCGGTTCGGAAAATGTCATTCTCTGCTGCAGAAAAGTGCTTGACATTTTCTGAACTGATTTTGGGGCCCCATATCTCAGGGCCACTTGGTGCTAGGAACCCCAAATTTGGTGTGCAAACCCAGTAGAACTGGTACCACAACATATTCAAAGCTGAAGTTCCTTGCTCTAAGTGGCCCTGAGATACGGGGCCCCAAAACCGGTTCAGAAAATGTCATTTTCTGCTGCAGAAAAGTGCTTGACATTTTCTGAACTGATTTTTGGGGCCCTGTATCTCGGGGCCACTTGGTGCTAGTAACCCCAGCTTTGGAAATTTTATGGTGCTAGTTCCACTGGGTTTGCACACCAAATTTGGGGTTCTTAGCACTAAGTGGCCCCAAGATACAGGGCCCCAAATTCGGTCAACTGTGTCCATCTGCAGCAATGTCATTTCGGGACCCTTTGGGTTCAGAGACCCCAAATTTTGGCTGCAGCTAGGGGGCATCTAGGAACCCTCAACTACCAAGTTTGAAGTTCAGGGGACCTATGGCTGCAAATGGGCACAGTGATGCTGCAAATGGGCATTGTTGACCCTCTTTTCCACTTACAGTAACTGTGCATTTCTCACCCTCGTCTTATACTCGGGTCAATACGTTTTTCCCATTTTTTTGTGGTAAGTTAGGGCCTCGACTTATACTCGGAACGACTTATACTCGAGTATATACGGTACTTATTCTTATATCTTAATATTTGTCATTGTGCCAAAAAAAAAACTCAGAGACAGTGGAATCCCGCTTTAATTCATTTGTTGTCACCTCTCCAGAGCCCCTTTATTTTATCAATAGTGTAAAAAGCCACACAGGATGGATCCTTATTGTGATGTCTCTGAAGTGTCTGGAGACGTTGTGTTTATTGAATCCATGTTTTATGTTGGTGACGTGTTCTCTGATTCTCACATGTAACTGTCTGGTTGTTATTTCCATGTACTGTTTATGACACTCTAATATATAGGTGACATGGGTGTTATTACAGGTTATTACTTCCCTGATGTTATATTCTCTTCCATTGTACTGTTTATGACTAGGGATGAGCCGAACACCCCCCGGTTCGGTTTGCACCAGAACCTGCAAACGGACCGAAACTTCGCACGAACGTTAGAACCCCATTGACGTCTATGGGACTCGAACGTTCGAAATCAAAAGTGCTCATTTTAAAGGCTAATTTGCATGGTATTGTCCTAAAAAGGGTTTGGGGACCCGGGTCCTACCCCAGGGGACATGTATCAATGCAAAAAAAACTTTTAAAAACGGCCGTTTTTTCGGGAGCAGTGATTTTAATGATGCTTAAAGTAAAAAAAAAAAGTGAAATATTCCTTTAAATATCGTACCTGGGGGGTGTCTATAGTATGCCTGTAAAGTGACGCGTGTTTCCCGTGTTTAGAACAGTCCCTGAACAAAATGACATTTTTAAAGGAAAAAATCTCATTTAAATCTGCTTGCGGGTTTAATGTAATGTCGGGTCCTGGCAATATGGATGAAAATCAGTGAGACAAACGGCATGGGTACCCCCCAGTCCATTACCAGGCCCTTTGGGTCTTGTATGGATATTAAGGGGAACCCCGCACCCAAATTAAAATAAGGAAAGGTGTGGGGCCACCAGGCCCTATATACTCTGAACAGCAGTATACAGGCGGTGCAAACAAGACAGGGACTGTAGGTTTGTTGTTAAGTAGAATCTCTTTGTAATTTTGAACGGGTACATTTTTAACGTGTTTAGCTCCAGCCAAAAAATCTTTTTTAAACAATTCCCGACCGCCGCACGACTATGTACGTCCTAAGTTTGAACGGGGATATCGTTGTTATGGCAGCAGCTAGCTGCCATAACCCCGGTATCCCCGTTTTCGTGCGGCGGCCGGCTTTCAGATAAAAGTCACTTTTATCGGTGGTGGGAGAGGGGCCCCCCCCTCCCGCCGCGATCCGGTGCCCTCCGCCGCTTACCAGAGCCGTCGGTAGCGGCGGAGGCGATCGCGTCCTCTTCCGTGGTGTGTATAGAGACGAGTGAGGCCAAGATGGCGCTCACTCGTCTCCATGACACTGCTGGGCAGAAGCGACGTCAAAACGTCACTTCCGTCCACGCCTCTTAAAGGCATATTTTTTCAAATGTCATTTTTCTAAATGACTTTTTTTTTTTTTTTTTTTTTTTTATTGCATTTTAGTGTAAATATGAGATCTGAGGTCTTTTTGACCCCAGATCTCATATTTAAGAGGTCCTGCCATGCTTTTTTCTATTACAAGGGATGTTTACATTCCTTGTAATAGAAATAAAAGTGACACAATTTTTTTTTTTTTTTAAAGTGTAAAAATAAATAAAATATTGTAAAATAAATAATAAAAATTAAAAAAAAAATTTTTAAAACCCCCCTGTCCCGACGAGCTCGCGCGCAGAAGCGAACGCATACGCGAGTAGCGCCCGCATATGAAAACGGTGGTCAAACCACACATGTGAGGTATCGCCGTGACTGGTAGAGCGAGAGCAATAATTCTAGCCCTAGACCTTCTCTGTAGCGCAAAATATGCAACCTGTAGAATTTTTTAAATGTCGCCTATGGAGATTTTTGAGGGTAAAAGTTTGACGCCATTCCACGAGCGGGCGCAATTTTCAAGCATGACATGTTGGGTATCAATTTACTCGGCGTAACATTATATTTCACAATATAAAAAAAAATTGGGATAACTTTACTGTTGTTTTATTTTTTTATTCAAAAAAGTGAATTTTTTTCCAAAAAAAGTGCGCTTATAAGACCGCTGCGCAAATATGGTGCAAAAAAAAGTATTGCAATGACCGCCATTGTATTCTCTAGGGTGTTAGAAGAAAAACCATATATAATGTTTGGGGGTTCTAAGTAATTTTCTAGCAGAAAAACCTGTTTTAAACATGTAAACACCTAAAATCCAAAACGAGGCTGGTCTTAAAGTGGTTAAGCTTTTTGGAAAACATAGGGAAGGGTTATCACCCCTGTGACATTTGTTTTGCTGTCTTTCCTCCTCTTCAGAAGATTTCACCTCACTTTTTGTCCCAATGAAAAATGTTTTTTGAAAATTTGGGTTTTTTTGTGGAACAAGGATTGGAAAGCATCAGTGGAAAGGAGAAATGTTTTTCCCATATTAACTCTTACAGGAGAGAATTTCCCTTCCTAGGGGTAGATTTATTCTCACTTCCTGTTGTCTCCTTCCGTTTGCAAGTAGGAGTCGTTTGTAAGTTAGATGTTTGAAAGTAGGGTCCTGCCCTATATACTCAGCAGAAATTTGGGCCTTAGGTGTTGCTGTGGCCACAACACTGTAAGCCCTCACAGGGCCCTGCTGTGAAATATTAGATCAAGAATTGTAATTACATGCCCCTGTTGAACAGGAGCTGAAAAATTAGGCCTTAGGCACTGGTGCTGGTGCCACAACACTGCAACCCCTCACAGACACTCTAGTTGGAACGCAGGAACGAGCCCTGCTGCAAAATATTGCATCAAAAATTGTAATTAAATGCCCCTGTTAAACAAGGGCTGAAAAATTGGGCCTTAGGCACTGGTGCTGGTGCCACAACACTGCAACCCCTCACAGACACTCTAGTTGGAACGCAGGAACGAGCCCTGCTGCAAAGTATTGCATCAAAAATTGTAATTACACGCCCCTGTTAAGCAGGAGCAGAAAAAATGGGCCTTAGGCACTGGTGCCACAACACTGCAACCCCTCACAGACACTCTAGTTGGAATGCAGGAACGAGCCCTGCTGCAAAGTATTGCATCAAAAATTGTAATTACACGCCCCTGTTAAACAGGGGCTGAAAAATTGTGCCTTAGGCACTGGTGGTGGCGCCCAGAACCAAAAATGTTCTTACAAGCTATCAGCGTGATGATTGAGGAGGAAGAGGATAATTACTCAGGGATAGTCACTCAGCATCATCATAGGCAGTCTTTGAAGGGATCTTAGATTTCAAAAAAAAATATTCGGTTACATCAGCATCAGGTGCTTGGTAGCTGGTGGTGATCCAAGACTGATTCATTTTTATGAAGGTCAGTCGATCGACCAAGTCGGTGGACAGACGCACCCTGTGATCGGTTACCACGCCTCCAGCAGCACTGAATGTGCGTTCCGAAAGAACGCTGGATGCAGGATAGGCCAGTAGCTCAATTGCATACTGTGCAAGCTCTGTGTCACGAAGATCCTGCCAGTAACCGGCGTCCCAGGCGCACGGGAACCCGGCCACGGGTCCCATTGCGCATGCGCGCGCGTTCACGGGTGCGGCCGCTGGTGTCAGGCGGGCTATTTAAACCTGCCTGTCACACTCCATCCCTGCTGTCTGCTCTACAGCGTTCTGTGAGTGTTACCTGATCTGATCTGTGTTTCCTGTTATCTGACCCGGCTTCCTGTTTGACGATCCTGCTATCTGCCTGCACCAGACTCTCTTGGCTTGCCTGACCATCCCTCTGCATTACCCCTGGTACCTCTGCTGTCCGAACGTTACTGACCACCGGCTTGTTGACCCTCCGCTGTGTTCATCAGCTTCCAGTCTGCTATTACCTGCTGTTGTTCCTGGTTCCAGTCCAGCTTCCAATTTGCTATTACCTGCTGTTGTTCCTGGTTCCAGTCCAGCGTACCAGGCTACCTTCTGCTGTGTTCCAGCCCAGCGTTCCAGGCTATCTTCTGCTGTGTCCAGTCCAGCGTTCCAGTCTACTACCTGCTGTTGTTCCTGGTTCCAGTCCAGCGTTCCAGGCTACCTTCTGCTGTGTTCCAGTCCAGCGTTCCAGCCTGCTACCTGCTGTTGTTCCTGGTTCCAGTCCAGCGTTCCAGGCTACCTTCTGCTGTGTTCCAGTCCAGCGTTCCAGTCTACTACCTGCTGTTGTTCCTGGTTCCAGTCCAGTGTTCCAGGCTATCTTCTGCTGTGTTCCAGTCCAGCTTCCAGTCTGCTATCACCTGCTGTTGTTCCTGGTTCCAGTCCTGCATTCCAGTCTCCGTCCTCAGTCTACTCCTCAGAGGGTGCCACCACTACTGGACTTTCAGCAACTGTTGATCCTGCCAGGCACCCATACCACTCTTCACTCTTGGCCCTCTGTCTCCATTCCAGGGGAACGGGAGTGGGAGCTGTAAGGGAGGTCTTTTCCTGCACTTCAGGCTCACAACCTACCAGGTACGTGACAGTAGCAGACAGCCATGTCTGAGCCTGAGCAGGGAACGTCTCCCATGGAGGAACTCTGTGCACACCTGGCAGGATTGACTGAAGCAGTCAAAAATCTGCAGCAAGGATACACCAGACTGGAGGAATGAGTGTTAACCCTGTCTAACCCCATTGGGGCCCAGGGAGTTTCCTCTGCTCCTGCTCCTTCAGTTGGGCCTTCCTCAACGGTGGTAATGCTCCCTCCGGAACCTAAGGTTCCCACACCTGAACGTTTCTTTGGAAATCGCCATAAGTTCAGAGCCTTCCGCAATTCCTGCGAACTATTTTTTGCTCTTCAGCCACGTACCTTTTCCCTGGAGGCTACAAAGGTCGGCTACGTGATTTCTCTGCTCTCTGGTGACCCCCAAACCTGGGCCCATCGCCTCTTAGAGCAAAAGGACATATCTCTGACCAACCTCTCCACTTTCTTTGACGCATTAGGCCAGTTATATGATGATCCCCAGCTATCTGTAACTGCAGAAGCGGCTCTACACACTCTTCAACAAGGTCGCAGAGCAGCAGAGGATTATGTGGCTGAATTTAGGAAGTGGAGTGCGGATACTAACTGGAACGATGCGGCTCTCCGTTATCAATTTCGGTTGGGACTTTCTGATCCTCTGAAGGATGAACTGGCCAGGGTGGGTACACCACAGACTTTAAATGCTTTAATCGATCTAGCTATCCAGATCGATCGACGCCTACGAGAGCGCAGGTCGGAGAGAGCTATGGGGTCTTCTCGTCCAACTTGGGTTACCCCTAAGGTTCCACATCACCCATCATCAACACCACCTACCTCCACGCTTAACTTACCTGAGCCAATGCAACTGGGTGTCTTGCGACCTTCACTCACCCCAGAGGAACGACAACGTCGTCGTGCAAATAACTTGTGCCTGTATTGTGGGGAACCCAGGCACTACGTCAGGAACTGTCCTCTCAAACTCCGTAAGTGTTTATCCCTATCTACTGACTACGTGACATCTCTGGTTAAAAACACCACTCACCTTGCTCTTCCTCTTCTGCTACAGCTTCCAGGGAGGGATCTACAAATCACCGCCATTATTGATTCAGGAGCTTGCAGCTGTTTCATGGATTCTTGTTTTGCCATCCAACACCAAATACCCTTGTCACCTAAAGCCCATGGATTTTCTATCCATCTAGCTGATGGGACCGCTATCAAGTCTGGACCTGTCACCCAAGAGACTATGCCAATACCCGTTCTCGTTTCCAACGTGCATCAGGAACAGCTGTGCCTGGACATTATCGCTTCACCCCTGTTCCCCATAATACTTGGCATGCCATGGTTACAGGCCCATAATCCGGACATAAATTGGATCACGGGTGAGGTGACCTTTCCCTCTCCCTACTGCCAACAGTTTTGCAGAACCCAGAACATCCAGGAGAACTCTACTCTGTTATGCCTAGATACAGATCCTAGTCTGCTTCAATCCATTCCTTCCGCCTATCATGATTTCCTGGACGTATTTAGTAAACAGAGGGCAGAGGTGTTACCCCCTCACCGGGCCTATGACTGTCCCATTGAGTTACTTCCTGGTGCTGAAATTCCTTTCGGAAGAATATTTCCCCTGACTGAGGTGGAGCAAGGGGCATTGAAGGAATACATTGATGAAAACCTCAAAAGAGGCTTCATTCGTCCATCCACGTCCCCCGCAGGTGCAGGCATCTTCTTCGTGCAGAAAGTGTGTGTGGATTACCGCGAACTAAACAAGATTACTGTGAAGAATCGGTACCCTCTCCCCTTAGTACCAGAGTTGTTTCAGAGACTGGGGACGGCTACCATATTCACCAAACTTGATCTCCGTGGGGCCTACAATTTAGTTTGTATCAGGGATGGAGATGAATGGAAGACCGCTTTTCGTACCCGTTATGGGCATTTTGAGTACCTCGTGATGCCTTTCGGCCTGTGTAATGCCCCTGCCACATTCCAATACTTTATTAATGATGTGTTACGTGACTTTCTAGACCTGTTTGTCATTGTCTATTTAGATGACATATTGATTTTCTCTTGTTCCCTTGAATCCCATCGCAGGCACGTCAGAAGTGTATTGGACCGACTTCGACAACACGGTCTATATGCAAAGGCTGAAAAATGTGAATTCGAACAGGAAAGTATTCCATTTTTAGGGTTGGTCATCTCCAGTAAGGGCATTAAAATGGACCCCCAGAAGGTCACGGCTGTTCTAGATTGGCCAGTCCCGACTGATAAGAAAGGAATCCAGCGATTCGTTGGATTCGCTAATTTTTACCGTAAATTTATTAAGGGGTTCTCAGCTATCATTGCACCCATCACACAGCTTACCAAACAGGGTACACGCTTCCATTGGTCGGCCGAGGCTCAAAAGGCTTTTAAGACTCTCAAGGGCCTTTTTACCTCCGCCTCTGTACTGAAGCATCCAGATTCCTCTCTGCCATTTATTCTACAAGTGGATGCATCTGAAATTGCTGTAGGAGCAGTATTATCCCAAAGACAGGGAACCAAAGCCCTGCTGCATCCTGTGGCTTTCTTTTCTCGTAAATTATCCACGGCAGAGAGAAATTATGATGTAGGTGACAGAGAGTTGTTGGCAATCAAGTCAGCATTGGAGGAGTGGCGCTATCTGTTGGAGGGTGCCGCTCATCCAGTTCTAATCTTTACAGATCATAAGAACCTGGAGTATTTGAGGTCTGCAAAGAGGTTGAAACCACGTCAGGCCAGGTGGGCTCTCTTTTTCTCCAGGTTCTCCTTCCATGTCACTTACCGTCCTGGCTCCAAGAATACCAAACCTGACGCCCTGTCTAGGATGTTCCACAAACCTCAAGAGATTTCCCCTCCAGACACCATTTTGTCTTCAGGGAACTTTCTTCTACTTCAGGGAAACCTGCTTTCCCAGATTAAACAGGCCTCCGTAGAGATAGAATCTTCCATTAAGACAAAACTCCAGGTTAAGGATGGGTTATTGTGGCATGAGAATAGGATCTTTATACCTGAAACACTACGAGTTCCAGTACTAGAGCTCTGTCACGATCATGCGCTGGCTGGGCATTTTGGTGTGGCTAAGACCACTGATTTGGTTCAGCGCACCTTCTGGTGGCCTCAGCTGCACAAAGATTGTAAGGAGTTTGTAGAGTCCTGTACCACCTGCCTTAGGAACAAAGGACACAAAACAAAGGCATGGGGTCTACTAAAACCCTTGCCTGTCCCAGATAGACCCTGGAAAATGCTCTCAATAGATTTTATTGTAGAACTACCCCCGGCCGGGGGCTTCACTTCAATCTTTGTCATAGTGGACCGGTTGTCGAAGATGGCGCACTTTGTCCCAATGAAGGGTACCCCTTCAGCTACAGAAACAGCACAAGCATTCATTAAAGAGGTCGTCAGGCTCCATGGGGTACCAGTTAACATCGTTTCAGATCGAGGGGTACAATTTACCTCTCGATTCTGGAGGGCTTTGTGTAAAACCTTGGACATTGAACTCTCATTTTCATCGGCTTATCATCCCCAGACTAATGGGCAAACAGAAAGAACAAACCAGACCCTTGAACAATATTTGCGCTGTTTTTCTTCCTTTGCCCAAGATAATTGGATTGCTGTTTTACCATTGGCCGAATTCGCTTATAACAATTCTATTCATTCTGCTATCAAGCAAACTCCGTTTTTTGCGAATTATGGTTTCCACCCCTCATTTTTACCAAACTCTCTTCCAGAATGCACGGTACCCGCAGTCCAGGAGAAATTGGATTTCTTTACCTCTAACAACCAAGTTTTACAGGACACCATGACCAGAACCCAGGAGTACAACAAAGCAACCTTCGATAAAAAGAGGCGAGGTGAGCTCTTACTTGCACCTGGGGATCAGGTATGGTTGTCCACCATAAACCTCAGGTTGGCCTGCCCTTCCAAGAAATTGGGTCCCAAATTTCTTGGACCATTCCCTGTTAAACGGAGAATTAATGAAGTTGCATATGAACTTGAACTCCCGGATTCACTAAAGGTACATCCAGTCTTTCACGGGTCCCTGCTTAAACCATCTATTACTAACACATTTCCAGGTCGAAGTACGGATCCTCCTGATCCAATCCTGGTAGATGGGGAAGAGGAATTCGAGGTGGAGGCTATCATGGACCACAGGAAAAGAGGTAACCAAAACCAATTCTTAATAAAGTGGAAGGGGTTTGGCCCAGAGGAGAATTCTTGGGAACCAGAGGATAATATTCATGCTGAAGACCTGTTACAAGCCTTTAAAACAGCTCATCCAGAGAAATTTTTTCAAAGGGGCATCCGGAGGCTGCCCCTTGGGGGGGGGCAATGTCACGAAGATCCTGCCAGTAACCGGCGTCCCAGGCGCACGGGAACCCGGCCACGGGACCCATTGCGCATGCGCGCGCGTTCACGGGTGCGGCCGCGCACGGGCACGCGCACGCGCACTCCCGCTGGTGTCAGGCGGGCTATTTAAACCTGCCTGTCACACTCCATCCCTGCTGTCTGCTCTACAGCGTTCTGTGAGTGTTACCTGATCTGATCTGTGTTTCCTGTTATCTGACCCGGCTTCCTGTTTGACGATCCTGCTATCTGCCTGCACCAGACTCTCTTGGCTTGCCTGACCATCCCTCTGCATTACCCCTGGTACCTCTGCTGTCCGAACGTTACTGACCACCGGCTTGTTGACCCTCCGCTGTGTTCATCAGCTTCCAGTCTGCTATTACCTGCTATTGTTCCTGGTTCCAGTCCAGCTTCCAGTTTGCTATTACCTGCTGTTGTTCCTGGTTCCAGTCCAGCGTTCCAGGCTACCTTCTGCTGTGTTCCAGCCCAGCGTTCCAGGCTATCTTCTGCTGTGTCCAGTCCAGCGTTCCAGTCTACTACCTGCTGTTGTTCCTGGTTCCAGTCCAGCGTTCCAGGCTACCTTCTGCTGTGTTCCAGTCCAGCGTTCCAGCCTGCTACCTGCTGTTGTTCCTGGTTCCAGTCCAGCGTTCCAGGCTACCTTCTGCTGTGTTCCAGTCCAGCGTTCCAGTCTACTACCTGCTGTTGTTCCTGGTTCCAGTCCAGTGTTCCAGGCTATCTTCTGCTGTGTTCCAGTCCAGCTTCCAGTCTGCTATCACCTGCTGTTGTTCCTGGTTCCAGTCCTGCATTCCAGTCTCCTTCCTCAGTCTACTCCTCAGAGGGTGCCACCACTACTGGACTTTCAGCAACTGTTGATCCTGCCAGGCACCCATACCACTCTTCACTCCTGGCCCTCTGTCTCCATTCCAGGGGAACGGGAGTGGGAGCTGTAAGGGAGGTCTTTTCCTGCACTTCAGGCTCACAACCTACCAGGTACGTGACACTCTGGCCAGTGATCCATCCTCAAGACCCAGTAACCCAGAGGATTTTCGGTGGGAAAGGTGTCCAAGTCTGATCTTGCCCCTAGGTATTCCTGCACCATGTAAAACAGACGCTGGCGATGGTTGCTGGAACCGATCATTCCTTGGGGCTGCGGACCAAAAAATTGTCTGAACGCATCGGTCAGACGGCCACCTTCTCCACCGCTCCTTCTTTGACTGACCGAAGCCTCAGCAACATGTTGTCCAGAAACAGGAGTTTGTAACCTCCCAGTCTCTGGGAACGCGTTGCACAGACCTTTCTGCAAGGCCTCCCGATGATGTTTCATCCTCTGCTCCCTCTGCGATGGCAAGATAAGGTCCGCAACCTTACCCTTGTAACGTGGATCAAGGAGGGTTGCCAGCCAGTATTGGTCCTTCTCCTTGATACCACGAATACGAGGATCCTTACGCAGGATTTGCAGGCTCAGGGAGGCCATGCAGCGTAGGTTTGCTGAGGCATTCGGTCCGGAGTCCTCTGGGTCACTAAGGATGACATGGTCCGCAGCCACCTCCTCCCAGCCACGTACAAGTCCATGTGTTTCTTGGGACTGATCCCTTAAAGACTGCTGCTGATGCTGAGTGCCAGGCTCCACCTCCATACTGACACAATCTTCTTCCTCCTCCTCCTCATCCTCCTCCTCCTCTTTCTGTGTGATCGGCGGGCACGCAGGAACACTGTCTGGATAAAGGGGGCCTTGAGAGCTAAGGAAGTCCTCCTCTTCCTGCCTCTGTTCTGCCTCAAGTGCCCTGTCCATTATTCCACGCAGTGTGTGCTCCAACAGGTGGACAAGGGGGACAGTGTCACTGATGCATGCACTGTCACTGCTCACCATCCTCGTGGCCTCCTCAAATGGTGACAGGACAGTGCATGCATCCCTGATCATGGCCCACTGGCGTGGGGAAAAAAAACCAAGCTCCCCTGACCCTGTCCTGGTGCCATAGTCGCACAGGTACTCATTGATGGCCCTCTGCTGCGTGTGCAGCCGCTGCAGCATGGCCAACGTTGAGTTCCACCTGGTGGGCATGTCACAGATTAAGCGGTTCTTGGGCAGGTTAAACTCATTTTGGAGGTCCGTCAGCCGAGCACTGGCATTATATGACCGGCGGAAATGCACACAGACTTTCCTGGCCTGCCTCAGGACATCCTGTAAGCCCAGGTACCTGCCCAAGAACCGCTGCACCACCAAGTTAAGGACGTGAGCCAAACAGGGCACATGGGTCATTTGTCCCTGTCAGAGGGCAGAGAGGAGGTTGGTGCCATTGTCGCAAACCACCATTCCTGCCTTAAGTTGGCGTGGCGTCAACCACCTCTGAACCTGCCCCTGCAGAGCTGACAGAACCTCTGTCCCAGTGTGGCTCCTGTCCCCCAAGCACACCAGCTCAAGCACCGCATGGCATCTTTTGGCCTGCGTACTTGCGTAGCCTGTTGAATGACTACGGAGCACCATGGAGGAAGAAGAAGAGGAGGGGGTGGAGGAGAGAGGTATGTCACAATCATTAGCATTTTGGAGGCGTGGTGGCGGAACAACCTCCAACACTACTGCACCTTGTCCTGCATCCTTCCCAGCTGCCAGCAGAGTCACCCAATGCGCCGTGAAACTTAGGTAACGTCCCTGTCCATGCCTGCTGGACCATGAGTCAGCGGTAATATGCTTTGGCCAATTATGGCTCTCTGTTAAGGCGGCGCTGTGATTGGCCAAGCATGCGGGTCATAGTGCATGCTTGGCCAATCATCAGCAAGCAATGCATTGCGATGCCGCAGTGAATTATGGGCCGTGACGCGCCACATGAATTTGGCGCGAACAGCCCATATCGTTCGCAATTCGGCGAATGACCGAACAGCCGATGTTCGAGTCGAACATGGGTTCGACTCGAACACGAAGCTCATCCCTATTTATGACACTCTAATATATAGGTGACATGGGTGTTATTACAGGTTATTACTTCCCTGATGTTATATTCTCTTCCATTGGGTGTCGACCTGAATTTAGTTGTTTTCCTCTCCATGTTCTTCACCTTCTCTTTTAATAATCTTAGATTCTTTACTTTTATACCCTTTTCCAGGAACCTATTGATTATAATATCTGCTTCTTCCTCATCCTCATTTCTATGGCTGCAGTTTCTGTGTATTCCCATGAGTTGTCCCTCAGGAATATTCCCAATGCATTGTGGGTGGTGGCAGCTACTGGTTGTGATGTGACCATTTCTATCCGTGGTCTTCAAGAACGTTCTGGTGTTAAGATATCCATTATTTTTATATATCTGTAGATCAAGATAATCTATGCTTTGTTTACTCCAGTTTCCAGAAAACGTGAGCCCATAGATGTTATGATTTATTTCCTCAATAAAGGATTGTAGCTCCTCTTCGGTGCCGCCCCACACTATGACAATGTCATCTATAAATCGACGGTACAACTTCAAATTTCTATTTCTATTCAGTGTCTATTACATCTTATCAAATTTAACATATGCCCCCAATTTTTGATCTACACATGGGTTGACATGTTTCCATTCCATATATTAATTTTAGTAGACCATAAGATAAATAAAATGTCATTATAAAAAATGTTTTTTAGGGGTTATGAATATATCACATTCGACCCAAGTAAAGTAATGGAGTATATCTAATCAACTCCATATAATAACTGCAGTAGATTGTAGGGACGAATATAGTAATGTCGTTACAAAAATCCTTTTTTGGGAGTTTATGAATATATTATATTCGATCCAAGGAACGAAATGCAGTACATCGTATTGACACTCACTATATGACTTAGGTTTCAACTTACACATCACTTAATAGGGATGAGCCGAACACCCCCCTGTTTGGTTCGCACCAGAACATGCGAACAGGAAAAAAGTTTGTTCGAACACGCGAACACCGTTAAAGTCTATGGGACACGAACATGAATAATCAAAAGTGCTAATTTTAAAGGCTTATATGCAAGTTATTGTCATAAAAAGTGTTTGGGGACCCGGGTCCTGCCCCAGGGGACATGTATCAATGCAAAAAAAAGTTTTAAAAACGGCCGTTTTTTCAGGAGCAGTGATTTTAATAATGCTTAAAGTCAAACAATAAAAGTGTAATATCCCTTTAAATTTCGTACCTGGGGGGTGTCTATAGTATGCCTGTAAAGGGGCGCATGTTTCCTGTGTTTAGAACAGTCTGACAGCAAAATGACATTTCGAAGGAAAAAACCCATTTAAAACTACTCACGGCTATTGCATTGCCGGTCCGACAATACACATAGAAGTTTGTTGATAAATACGGCATGGGAATTCCCCACAGGGAAACCCCCGAATCAAATTTTTTAAAAAACATGACGTGGGGGTCCCCCTAAATTCTATACCAGGCCCTTCAGGTCTGGTATGGATATTAAGGGGAACCCCGGACAAAATTTAAAAAAAAAATGACGTGGGGGTCCCCCTAAATTCCATACCAGACCCTACAGGTCTGGTATGGATTTTAAGGGGAACCCCGCGCCAAAAAAAAAAAAAAAAAGGCGTGGGGTCCCCCCAAAAATCCATACCAGACCCTTATCCGAGCACGCAACCTGGCAGGCCGCAGGAAAAGAGGGGGGGACGAGAGAGCGCCCCCCTCCTGAACCATACCAGGCCACATGCCCTCAACATTGGGAGGGTGCTTTGGGGTAGCCCCCCAAAACACCTTGTCCCCATGTTGATGAGGACAAGGGCCTCATCCCCACAACCCTGGCCGGTGGTTGTGGGGGTCTGCAGGCGGGGGGGCTTATCAGAATCTGGAAGCCCCCTTTAACAAGGGGACCCCCAGATCCCACCCCCCCCTGTGTGAAATGGTAAGGGGGTACTTACCCCTGCCATTTCACTAAAAAACTGTCAAAAATGTTAAAAATGACAAGAGACAGTTTTTGACAATTCCTTTATTTAAATGCTTCTTCTTTCTTCTATCTTCCTTCATCTTCTTCTTCTGGTTCTTCTGGCTCTTCTGGTTCTTCCACCGGCATTCTCGTCCAGCATCTCCTCCGCGGCATCTTCTATCTTCTTCTCCTCGGGCCGCTCCACGCCCATGGCATGGGGGAGGCTCCCGCTCTTCTCTTCATCTTCTTCATCTTCTTCCTTCTTCTCTTCTTCATTTTCTTCTCCGGGCCGCTCCGCATCCATGCTGGCATGGAGGGAGGCTCCCGCTCTGTGACGGCGTCTCCTCGTCTGACGGTTCTTAAATAATGGGGGCGGGGCCACCTGGTGACTTCGCCCCCCTCTGACGCATGGGACATGACGGGACTTCCCTGTGGCATTGCCCGTGACTTCACAGGGAAGTCCCGTAAAGTCACCGTGCGTGCGACGTAAAATCACTTTTGATTGTTACATCTTTTTTGGGATAAAGTTTTTCAAGAATTTTTATCAACCAACATTTTCATAATTTCACTCACCTATCAGAGGTGACTTTAATATGTTATCACAGTGTTATAACTCTTTGCCATAAAACCAGAACAGCGCCGCACCCACACCTAATTTCTTCTCAGTTCAGCTTTTTCCACTTCGGTGGTGATTGCATTTGTGGAGGCAGCAGTTCTGAACGACTTTTTTTACCTACCCCCATTGCGCGGATTCATCATTATTTTCCTAAAAGACTGTCAGTGATTGCTTCAAATGCTACAAAAAAACTGTTAGCGTTCGCAGGGATCAGGCCTGACTCTGCGAACACTGCAGTTAGGTGTGTTGTGTTTTTGTAAGTGACAGTGATTGATTGATACTGCACTTGGGTGGGCTGGCCTCGGCTGGGTGGAGGGGCTAAACGCAGGTGCTAGCAGGTATCTGGGCCGATTCCACTAACGCTGCATTTTTGGGAACCCTAAACTGCTGGGGATGCTAATATTGTTCAGATCAGATATCAATCCGTTCAGACACTATACTACTAAGGGAGGTGTATGGTGCTTGCGTGGGTGTTAGCGCTACTGGCACAAATCTGACGCTGCCTGGGGTGACGCAGAACCTGACTGACGCTAAAACCTAACTGATATCACCCACCGGGTGATCAGGGGGTTAAACCTTTATAAAACAAACTAACCAGCATCACCCGTAACACTAATATGGTGATCACTGGTGACAGGGGGTGAAAGATTTAACTAGGGGGCAATCAGGGGGTTAAAACCTTTATAAGTTAATATATGGGGGTACCTGACGCTATAAAAACCTGACGGTGAAACTAACTAGCGTCACCCGTGACACAAATACGGCGATCAGAAAAAAGATCTATTAGTGACATTGGCGACAGGGGGTGAAAGGGTTAACTGGGGGGCGATTAAGAGTTAAACCTTTATTAGGGGGGTTTAGGGGGTACCCTAGACTTACCTGGGCCTACTACTAACTGCCCTAACACTTATTGCAGTTACAAATGACACCAATGCAGTGATCAGTGAAAAATCTGAAAGCTGCAATTGGTGACACAGTGACAGGGAGTGAAGGGGTTAATTGTGGGGGCGATTGGGGGGTGATCGGGGGGCGACAAGTGTACCTGTGTGTACTGGTGTTAGTGTAGTGTTGTGCAACTCACAGTAAGACGTCTTCTCTCCTCTCACTAGAATTGAAAAGACTCCACGAGGAGAGATGACATCACTTCCCTTGTCTGTGTTTACACTTACACAGGTAGGGGAAGGATTTCATTCGTCAGGACCGATCAGTAGGTCCAGGCCATAAATCATTGGCCTGGACCTGAGGACTGATTGGTTCTCTAATGAATACGACTGCCGCAGACAGGAGGGGGCGAAATCGTAACCCCCGACAACAGGGAAGGAGGGATGTATAGGTACGCCCATTTGCCCACGCGTGCGATTCTGACAATGTATATCGGCGTGCGGCAGTCAGCAAGTGGTTAATCTCAGTCTTAGTCCGTAGGGTTCAATATTGAGTTGGCCCACCCTTTGCAGCTCTAACAGCTTTAAAGTGATTGTAAAAACTCTATAAAAAAAATTAAAAAAATAACAAACATGTTATACTTACCTCCTCTATGCAGTTGGTTTTGCACAGAGCAGTCAGATCCTCCTCTTCTGGGGTTCCCTCTTTGAGTCAGAGCTCAGTGTATCCATTCAGACACAGGGCCCCAACCTGGCCCCACCCTCTCTCTTTCTTGATTGGCTGACTAACTTTGCTTGACAGCTGCCAATGGTGCCGCTGCTGTGTCTCAGCCAATCAGGAGGAGTGTCTTGGATGGTAAGACATTTATGGACATCACTGGAAAGAGATGGGGCTCAGGTAAGTGTAACGGATCCCCGTTGGACTCTGTTTGAGTGTTTCCGTCAGTACAATGCTTCCTCCAATCTGGACCTTCAGATATCAGATTTTACAGCCGAATATTGTAACCAAGATCCAGACAAGACTAGCTCAGTAACACAGCTTGAACATGGACTGTTTATTTTGAGATCTCACACAAATATATACACCAGAATGACAATACAAACTGTAACCAGAAACCTAATTAACATGAGCTAATTAATTAATCGTTTAGACAGCCTAGGTGACTCCGAGGCATGACCTTTCAGGACAGACTTGTCTTTTAGCTCAGAAGACACAATCAACATTATCATAAATATAAACACAGCAAACATTCTCACAATAGCAGAAGCTAATTACAATTTACAATAGAAACAGTGATCTCCCCCCTCCTCAGCCTAGTAGGCAACAAACTATAGTAGAAGTAGACTGTGATCAGCTCTTTATATATATACTGGGGGATATTGTGGATAAATATTACTGTTATATTTAATTAACCACCTTCTCATTGTCCATTAAACAGCTGTCCATCATTTTTCTCATTCACCCTGTGCCCCTAATGGACACAGGGTGACACTGACATAGGAGGTGCATGGGGAGCTGAAATAAGGGTTTCCCAACCTCTCCAAGGGATTCTGGGTTCCACGGGCCCCCCGTCACAGTAAGTAATTAGGTAGTACTGGAGGGGCTGATACACACAGAAGTTTTTTTTATCTTAATGCATAGAATGCACCTTCTGCCTTTACAAATCCTTCAACTCTTCTGGGAAGGCTGTCCACAAGGTTTAGGAGTGTGTCTATGGAAATGTTCGACCATTCTTTCAGAAGAACATTTGTGAGGTCAGGCACTGATGTTGGATGAGAAGGCCTGGTTCACAGTCTCCGCTCTAATTCATCCCAAAGGTGTTCTATTGAATTGAGGTCAGGACTCTGTGCAGGTCAGTCAAGTTCCTCCACCCCAAACTTGCTCATCCATGTCTTTATAGACCTTGCTTTGTGCACTGGTGTGCAGTCATGTTGGAACAGGAAGGGGCCACCCCAAACTGTTCCCACAAAGTTGTCCAAAATGTCTTAGTATGCTGACGCCTTACATAGTTACATAGTAGGTGAGGTTGAAAAAAGACACAAGTCCATCAAGTCCAACCTATGTGTTTGATTATATGTCAGTATTACATTGTATATCCCTGTATGTTGTGAACATTCAGGTGCTTATCCTTTTTTTTAACTATCGATGCTCCCTGCTGAGACCACCGCCTGTGGAAGGAAATTCCACATCCTTGCCACTCTTACAGTAAAGAACCCTCTACGCAATTTAAGGTTAAATCTCTTTTCTTTAAATTTTAATGAGTGGCCACGTGTCTTTTTAAACTGTCAAATCCTTTTGCAAAATCCAGATACACCACATCTACGGGCCTTCCTTTATCTAGATAAATGAATGAATGAATAACTTGTATAGCGCTACATATACGAACTAAATCACCTCAGGGCGCTTTTGCTGCCAGTGTCCATCTGAGTTTTCAGATGGACACTTACCTCTCATAAAAGGTTAATAGATTGGTTTGGCAAGAATGATTCTTCATGAATCCGTGCTGATTACTGCTAATGATACCGTTTTCATTACTAAAATCCTGTATATAGTCCCTTATCATCCCCTCCAAGAGCTTGCATACTATTGATGTTAGGCTAACTGGTCTGTAATTCCCAGGGATGTATTTTGGCCCTTTTTTAAATATTGGTGCTACATTGGCTTTTCTCCAATCAGTTGGTACCATTCCAGTTAGTAGACTGTCTGTAAAAATTAGGAACAATGGTCTGGCAATTATTTGACTGAAATCCCTAAGGACCCTCGGGTGCAAGCCATCTGTGACTAATTAATGTTAAGTTTCCCAAGTCTATTTCTAATTCTGTCCTCTGTTAGCCATGGAGGTGCTTCCTGTGTTGTGTCATGAGGATAAACACTGCAGTTTTGCTTACTGAAGCCCCCCGATTCCCTCGTGAAGACTGAGGAGAAGAATAAATTCAATACCTTCACCATCTCCCCATCCTTTGTAACCAGATATCCTTCCTCATTCTTTATGGGGCCAATATGGTCTGTCCTCCCTTTTTTACTGTTTATATATGCAGCAAAAATCACTCCAGGTGCCTTGCTTCAGATTATTACTTTAATCTCTTCACCCCAAAGCAACTGCTAATTATTTTTTTTCGGGCTTACAGTTACCTTCTTTCCAGTGTCCATTCTAGGGGTACTCATCACTCGTTCAATTGAAACACTGGCTCCAACACTTCCTTTTTTTTCTCTCCAAGATTTATTCAGTAACATCATATGCAATAGAAAGACAGAGGGTGAAAAGGGATTCAGGTACCTTGGACATTGCAGTTGGAGATAATTTCTACATCCAGTGAAATAACACTTCCACAGCTAGATTCAGCAATCACCAGACAGGCCCTCTCTCACTGACCTAGCAGCCGATGCAATGCTTGAACATGACCTCTGCCACAGACCTTACGACTCTGGGTGAACAAATTGTGAACGATCTAAATGGTTTCTGCCACAGACCGTACAGTCTTGAAAGAACTGACTGTGGTACTAATCCAAGATGCATCTCCGACTGAGTTCCCAGGCTCTTCTTAAGATACCAGCCTTATGCTTGGTCCTCTCCCAAAGAGTCCTCCCCTGGTCATTGCAGTCCCTTGCTTCTTCCCGCAGGCCTGACAGGAAAGAGACCATCATTCTGACCCATAGGCCACCAAGACTCCGATCCTTCCTTTAGTAGCTAGGCCTTAGGTCTGCTAAGCTTAAGGCAGAACTTTAGGGATTTGTAGTCTCCCAGGCCAGGAGGGCCACGAGGTAGGGAGCGCCAATTCACCCCCTGAGCCTGGGGGGTCAGGAAGCACGGACCAACCGATAGTCACCAAAGAACCCCACTAAAATGGCGTCTGTGCCTTAAATACCCCTACCCAGAAATATCCAGTGTGTGAACCACTCCCACCGAAAAGCCTCTGAGCAGCGAGTAGTCAATGTGTTTGACCAGACTGTATTTTCCAATCCACCAATGATGACAGCACTACCCATGGTTGGATGGAAATCTGCACAGTCCAACCAATCTGACACAGAAACCATAAAATTTAGGCAATAATAAGTTGAGCCTAAACTGTAGCTTCAACTAGTTTAAATTTAAAAAAAAACATAGCATCTGCTCATCAGGAGCAGGGTGCTACATATACTTAAAGAATTTCTTGGGATTTTTTTTCGCTCTCATCCGCTATGTGTCTTTTGTCATCAGAGCTGACATCAGAGAATACATCCAGCGCCTTGAGGCGATTCAGTTCGCATTTGCAGCTCTTTACAAATCATTCATTCATTCATTCATTCATTTTGTGTTCTATCTTAGCTGTCCTAATTGCACCCTTACATTTCCCGTTGCATTCTTTGTAAAGAAGTTCCCTTCACTGGAAATAACTGGCCAAGCCCAACCCCTGAGGGGCCAAGCCCAACCCCAGAGAGGCCAAGCCCAACCCCTAAAAACAACCCCACACCATCAGTGGCAGCCTGTCCATTAGAGGCACACGAGTGCTGCCCCCCTATCCATGTGTACAGCCCCCTAATCTACATTCAGGGCACTAGATGCATGGTTTCCAATGGTGTTGGAAAGGCTCTAATAGGCTTCAAAATAGGGTTGAGCTTCAAAAAAGGGTGGGCTCGGGGTGCAGAGCACTACGCTCCAAGTCCACCCAGTTGTTTGACATTAGCAAATTAATATTCACTATTCTAACACTGATCCTCCTCCCAGCCTATCAGGAAGTGGGTCCTGAGACCGGTCACCCAATTGGCTGAAAGGACAGGCAATTCTTTTGGATGCTTAGGAGGAGGAGGGAGAAGACGGTAAGTGCGGGGTTAGATGACCGGCATCAAGACTCCTGGGGGGAGGGTGACTCAACCGATTGGGAGCAGTGAGGGTGATGGAGCCACCGGCTGAACCAGAGGGGGTGGTTGTTTGCCCCCCCAAAAAAAAACAAGCCGCCACTGCACATTATAATTCCCCTCCACCAAATGATTTGGACCAGTGCCCAAAGCAAGGTCCATGAAGACATGAATGAACAAGTTTGGGGTAGATGAACCTGACTGGCATGCACAGAGTCCTGACCTTAACCCGATAGAACACCTTTGGGATGAATTTGAGTGGAGACTGTGAACCAGGCCTTCTCGTCCAACATCAGTGCCTGACCTCACAAATGTGCTTCTGGAAGAATGGTCAAACATTCCCATAGACACTCCTAAAACCTTGTGGACAACCTTCCCAGAAGAGTTGAAGCTGGTATAGCTGCAAAGGGCGGGCCAACGCAATATTGAACCCTACTAACTAATGCCGCATACACACGATTGACAACAAAATCCATGGGATTTTTTCCAACAGATGTTGGCTCAAACTTGTTTTTCATACACAGGGTCGCACAATGTTGGCGGAAATTCCGAACGTCAAGAACGAGGTGACGTACAAGACGTACGACGAGCTGAGAAAATTGAAGTTCACTAGCCAGTGCAGCTCTTCTGCTTGATTCCGAGCATGCATGGAACGTTGTGTGTCGGAATTGTGTACACACGATCGGAATTTCCGACAACGGATTTTGTTGTCGGAAAATTTGAGATCCAGATCTCAAATTTTATGTGTCGGAAATTCCGATGGAAAATGTCCGTGGAGCCTGCACATGGTCGGAATTTCCGACAAAAAGCTCCCATCGAACATTTTCCTTCGGAAAATCCAACCGTGTGTATGTGGCATTAGACTGGGTGTAAAGGCAGGCGTCCCAATACTTTTGGTAAGATAGTGTTTCTCAGTGCTGCTGACTGATTGAAAATGATAATATGACCAATCGACTCAGTTTGATCGAATCCTATCAAAATTGATCGGATGAGACGTTAAGGCTATTAAATTGTTTGTGGATTTGATTGTTTTGATGGAATCACACAAAATGCAGCAAGCTGTACTTTTTTTTAAACACACATAAAGACAACACAATGGTATAAACGAGGTTTATTGAAATACATAAACATTTTTTTTTGCATATGCATTTGTACTGCGTTAAAAAAAACATTTGTTTGCATCTGAGTGTTGTAAATGAGTCCTGAAGGAGTTCAGAGTTCTACTTTATTCTCCAGCGTTGCACACGGCCCTCTCGGAGAGCACAGCTCAGGAAACACAGGATTTCCTGCTATGGGTGTGGGAGAGAAGATATACAATAGACTGTTATAGGAAGGTGAAACATTGAGAGCTTCGTCTGAACGTGTCACAGAGGTAAGAATTTGTTGTATCTTTCTGACTTTTCGAGTCTGAGATGAACGAGGGATGGAGAGAGAAAGAAATAGGGAGAGAAGGAGAGAGAAGAAAGGAAAGAAAGATGGATGGAGGGACAGCAGGCCCAGATACTACACCACAATAGAAATATGTGTATTCCAGAAAGTTTAACAATCAGCAGATAAAGATACTCCAAACACCTGGTGTTGGTGCTTCAATCATCCCGGCACCATGGTTGTTATGATTTCAGGATGATTGAAGCACATTACTTCCTTTTTTTTAAACATTTAAAGTTTATTATTTATTTAGGGGCATAAGACTGGGATGTCATTAAAGTTCATGTGTGTGTAAAGGCAGGCGTCCCAATACTTTTGGTAAGACAGTGTTTCTCAGTGTTGCTGACTGATTGAAAATGACAATATTCTGCCCTGACCAATCGATTTAGTTTGATCGAATCCTATCAAAATTGATTGGATGAGACATTAAGGCTATTAAATTGTTTGTGGATTTGATTGTTTTGGTGGAATCACACAAAATGCAGCAAGCTGTACTTTTTTTTTAAACACACATAAAGACAACACAATGGTATAAACAAGGTTTATTGAAATACATAAACTTTTTTTTGCATATGCATTTGTACTGCTTTAAAAAAAAACATTTGGTTGCATCTAAATGTTGTAAACAAGTCCTGAAGGAGTTCAAAGGGCAAATTTATTCTTCAGCTTTGCACGCGACCCTCTCGGAGAGCAAAGCTTAGGAAACACAGGATTTCCTGCTATGGGTGTGGGAGAGAAGATATACAATAGACTGTTATAGGAAGGTGAAACATTGAGAGATTCGTCTGAGCGTGTCACAGAGGTAAGAATTTGTTGTATCTTTCTGACTTTTCGAGTCTGAGATGAACGAGGGATGGAGAGAGAAAGAAAGAAAGATAGGGAGAGAAGGAGAGAGAAGAAAGGAAAGAAAGATGGATGGAGGGACAGCAGGCCCAGATACTACACCACAATAGAAATATGTGTATTCCAGAAAGTTTAACAATCAGCAGATAAAGATACTCCAAACACCTGGTGTTGGTGCTTCAATCATCCCGGCACCATGGTTGTTATGGTTTCAGGATGATTGAAGCACATTACTTCCTTTTTTTTTATTAAACATTTAAAGTTTATTTAACTTCAACATTAGTACAGGTAGGTTTTACAGTCATACATAGTAATCATGTATGGATATTAATTGTATATCAGTGTGAACGTAGGTCTGAGAGTCTTGGCTTCATTAACATTCAAGTCAGATACAGAAGAAAAGCACCAAAACATCTACGAGTCACTTAACATTTCTATGATTCATGAAAGCCTGTGGCTGATTTACACATAGGTTGTTGAATGAGGACCTATGCAGGCGTGCCCTTCATGTTATGTTTAGGGAGTTTTATACTAGTGTAGATTAGTTAACCGAAAGTAAGGAACAGATAGAGATGAAAAGGAATTTGAGTAAAAGTAAGGATGAGAGAAGTTTTGGGGAAGGTTTCGTTAGTTGATTGTTATGTTTAAAAATGTGTGGGTTACACTCTTATGACCCGTACACACGGTCAGACTTTGTTCGGACATTCCGACAACAAAATCCTAGGATTTTTTCCGACGGATGTTGGCTCAAACTTGTCTTGCATACATACGGTCACACAAAGTTGTCGGAAAATCCGATCGTTCTGAACGCGGTGACGTAAAACACGTACGTCTGAACTATAAACGGGGCAGTGGCCAATAGCTTTCATCTCTTTATTTATTCTGAGTAGGGATGAGCCGAACACCCCCCGGTTCGGTTCGCACCAGAACCCGCGAACGGACCGCAAGTTCGCACGAACGTTAGAACCCCATTGACGTCTATGGGACTCGAACGTTCGAAATCAAAAGTGCTCATTTTAAAGGCTAATTTGCATGGTATTGTCCTAAAAAGGGTTTGGGGACCCGGGTCCTACCCCAGGGGACATGTATCAATGCAAAAAAAACTTTTAAAAACGGCCGTTTTTTCGGGAGCAGTGATTTTAATGATGCTTAAAGTAAAAAAAAAAAAGTGAAATATTCCTTTAAATATCGTACCTGGGGGGTGTCTATAGTATGCCTGTAAAGTGACGCGTGTTTCCCATGTTTAGAACAGTCCCTGCACCAAATGTCATTTTTAAAGGAAAAAATCTCATTTAAAACTGCTTGCGGGTTTAATGTCATGTCGGGTCATGGCAATATGGATGAAAATCAGTGAGACAAACGGCATGGGTACCCCCCAGTCCATTACCAGGCCCTTTGGGTCTTGTATGGATATTAAGGGGAACCCCGCACCCAAATTAAAATAAGGAAAGGTCCCTATATACTCTGAACAGCAGTATACAGGCGGTGCAAACAAGACAGGGACTGTAGGTTTGTTGTTAAGTAGAATCTCTTTGTAATTTTGAACATTTTTAATGTGTTTAGCTCCAGCCAAAAAATCTTTTCTAAGCTTTTTGGAAAACATAGGGAAGGGTTATCACCCCTGTGACATTTGTTTTGCGTCTTTCCTCCTCTTCAGAAGATTTCACCTCACTTTTTTGTCCCAATGAAAAATGTTTTTTGAAAATTTGGGTTTTTTTGTGGAACAAGGATTGGAAAGCATCAGTGGAAAGGAGAAATTGTTTTCCCATATTAACTCTTACAGGAGAGAATTTCCCTTCCTTAGGGGTAGATTTCATCTCACTTCCTGTTGTCTCCTTCCGTTTGCAAGTAGGAGTCGTTTGTAAGTTAGATGTTTGAAAGTAGGGTCCTGCCCTATATACTCAGCAGAAATTTGGGCCTTAGGTGTTGCTGTGGCCAAAACACTGTAAGCCCTCACAGGGCCCTGCTGTGAAATATTAGATCAAGAATTGTAATTACATGCCCCTGTTGAACAGGAGCTGAAAAATTAGGCCTTAGGCACTGGTGCTGGTGCCACAACACTGCAACCCCTCACAGACACTCTAGTTGGAACGCAGGAACGAGCCCTGCTGCAAAGTATTGCATCAAAAATTGTAATTACACGCCCCTGTTAGACAGGGGCAGAAAAATTGGGCCTTAGGCACTGGTGCTGGTGCCACAACACTGCAACCCCTCACAGACACTCTAGTTGGAACGCAGGAACGAGCCCTGCTGCAAAGTATTGCATCAAAAATTGTAATTACACACCCCTGTTAGACAGGGGCAGAAAAATTGGGTCTTAGGCACTGGTGCTGGTGCCACAACACTGCAACCCCTCACAGACACTCTAGTTGAAACGCAGGAACAAGCCCTGCTGCAAAGTATTGCATCAAAAATTGTAATTACACGCCCCTGTTAGACAGGGGCTGAAAAATTGGGTCTTAGGCACTGGTGCTGGTGCCACAACACTGCAACCCCTCACAGACACTCTAGTTGGAATGCAGGAACGAGCCCTGCTGCAAAGTATTACATCAAAAATTGTAATTACACGCCCCTGTTAAACAGGGGCTGAAAAATTGTGCCTTAGGCACTGGTGGTGGCGCCCAGAACCAAAAATGTTCTTACAAGCTATCAGCGTGATGATTGAGGAGGAAGAGGATAATTACTCAGGGATAGTCACTCAGCATCAGCATAGGCAGTCTTTGAAGGGATCTGAGATTTCAAAAAAAATTATTCGGTTACATCTGCATCAGGTGCTTGGTAGCTGGTGGTGATCCAAGACTGATTCATTTTTATGAAGGTCAGCCGATCGACCGAGTCGGTGGACAGACGCACCCTGTGATCGGTTACCACGCCTCCAGCAGCACTGAATGTGCGTTCCGAAAGAACGCTGGATGCAGGACAGGCCAGTAGCTCAATTGCATACTGTGCAAGCTCTGGCCAGTGATCCATCCTCAAGACCCAGTAACCCAGAGGATTTTCGGTGGGAAAGGTGTCCAAGTCTGATCTTGCCCCTAGGTATTCCTGCACCATGTAAAACAGACGCTGGCGATGGTTGCTGGAACCGATCATACCTTGGGGCTGCGGACCAAAAAATTGTCTGAACGCATCGGTCAGACGGCCACCTTCTCCACCGCTCCTTCTTTGACTGACCGAAGCCTCAGCAACACGTTGTCCAGAAACAGGAGTTTGTAACCTCCCAGTCTCTGGGAACGCGTTGCACAGACCTTTCTGCAAGGCCTCCCGAAGATGTTTCATCCTCTGCTCCCTCTGCGATGGCAAGATAAGGTCCGCAACCTTACCCTTGTAACGTGGATCAAGGAGGGTTGCCAGCCAGTATTGGTCCTTCTCCTTGATACCACGAATACGAGGATCCTTACGCAGGCTTTGCAGGATCAGGGAGGCCATGCAGCGTAGGTTTGCTGAGGCATTCGGTCCGGAGTCCTCTGGGTCACTAAGGACAACAACGTCCGCAGCCACCTCCTCCCAGCCACGTACAAGTCCATGTGTTCCTTGGGACTGATCCCTTAAAGACTGCTGATGCTGAGTGCCAGGCTCCACCTCCATACTGACACAATCTTCCTCCTCCTCCTCCTCCTCGTCCTCTTCCTGTGTGATCGGCGGGCACGCAGGAACACTGTCTGGATAAAGGGGGCCTTGAGAGCTAAGGAAGTCCTCCTCTTCCTGCCTCTGTTCTGCCTCAAGTGCCCTGTCCATTATTCCACGCAGCGTGTGCTCCAACAGGTGGACAAGGGGGACAGTGTCACTGATGCATGCACTGTCAGTGCTCACCATCCTCGTGGCCTCCTCGAATGGTGACAGGACAGTGCATGCATCCCTGATCATGGCCCACTGGCGTGGGGAAAAAAAACCAAGGTCCCCTGACCCTGTCCTGGTGCCATAGTCGCACAGGTACTCATTGATGGCCCTCTGCTGCGTGTGCAGCCGCTGCAGCATGGCCAACGTCGAGTTCCACCTGGTGGGCATGTCACAGATTAGGCGGTTCTTGGGCAGGTTAAACTCCTTTTGGAGGTCCGTCAGCCGAGCACTGGCATTATATGACCGGCGGAAATGCACAGAGACTTTCCTGGCCTGCCTCAGGACATCCTGTAAGCCCGGGTACCTGCCCAAGAACCGCTGCACCACCAAGTTAAGGACGTGAGCCAAACAGGGCACATGGGTCAGTTGTCCCTGTCGGAGGGCAGAGAGGAGGTTGGTGCCATTGTCGCAAACCACCATTCCTGCCTTAAGTTGGCGTGGCGTCAACCACCTCTGAACCTGCCCCTGCAGAGCTGACAGAACCTCTGCCCCAGTGTGGCTCCTGTCCCCCAAGCACACCAGCTCAAGCACCGCATGGCATCTTTTGGCCTGCGTACTTGCGTAGCCCCTTGAACGCCTACGGAGCACCGCTGGTTCCGAGGAAGAGGCCATGGAGGAAGAAGAAGAGGAGGGGGTGGAGGAGAGAGGTGTGTCACAATCAGCATTTTGGAGGCGTGGTGGCGGAACAACCTCCAACACTACTGCACCTTGTCCTGCATCCTTCCCAGCTGCCAGCAGAGTCACCCAATGCGCCGTGAAACTTAAGTAACGTCCCTGTCCATGCCTGCTGGACCATGAGTCAGCGGTAATATGCACCTTACCGCTGACCGCCCTGTCCAGCGAGGCATGGACATTGCCTTCCACATGCCGGTAGAGAGCCGGAATCGCCTTCCGTGAGAAAAAGTGGCGTTTGGGTACCTGCCACTGAGGAACCGCACATTCCACAAACTCACGGAAGGGGGCAGAGTCTACCAACTGAAAAGGCAGCAGTTGAAGTGCTAGCAATTTTGCCAAGCTAGCATTCAACCGCTGGGCATGTGGATGGCTGGGAGCAAACTTCTTTCGGCGGTGCAGCAGCTGGGGCAGGGAAATTTGCCTGGTACAATCTGACGTCAGTGTACCAAAAGCAGATTGCCCACAAGTACTTGGCTGTGACACACCTAATTCTACACCTTCATTCCTCTCACTGCAGGTCTCAGAGAGGACTGAAGGTCTAGTGGGGTTGGAAATCTCAGCTGATGAGGAGCAAGGAGAGATCGTCTTTGTTCTTTGGTGTGGGTCTTTTAGATACGCTTGCCAACGAACTGCATGGCAGGTCAACATATGTCTGGTCAAGCATGTGGTACCCAAGCGGGAGATGTTTTGGCCACGCGAGATACGCTTGAGACATATGTTGCAAATAGCAGCGGTGCGATCTGATGCACTCGTCTCAAAAAAGGCCCACACCAAAGAACTTTTTGAATAACGCGCAGAGACTGCAGCGCCCTGCACATGTGGAGCTTTGGGGTGTGATGCAGTCAATGTGCTGCCCTTAGGCTGGCCCCTGGAGGGCATCCTGCCTAGTTGGTGATGTGCCACCTCCTCCTCCTCCTCCTCCTCCTCCTCTCTCCTATCAGGCACCCACGTTGAGTCAGTGACCTCATCATCCCCTCCCTCCTCATCACTGGAGCAAACCTGGCAGTATGCTGCAGCAGGGGGAGCATGACTGCCAGATTGCTGTCCTTCTTGGGCACCCCCTCTGTCCGTGCTCATGTTACTGCCTTCATTGAGCTCAGTATCATCATCAGAGCCTTCCAAACGCTGGGCATCCTCCTGGAGCATGTACCCAACACTGTGGTCAAACAGTTCGAGGGAATCCTCATGAGGACATGGTGGAGCTAGGGAAGGAGTCACTGATGACATTGAGCTGAGGGAAGAGGCCGCTGCTTTGCCAGACAAAGCACCCTGGGCATGGGTGAGAGAGGATGAGGAGGATGAGGACGGCTTGGTCATCCACTCGACCAAGTCTTCCGCATGTTGCGGCTCAACACGGCCAGCTGCCGAAAAAAAGGCCAAGCGTGTCCCATGGCCACGTGCTGATGAGGATGCACCGTCTCCACGACCAGCACTAGACACAGAGCCTGCTTGCCCTCTCTTATTGGCTTGTGACTGTCTGCCTCTCCTTCTTGGCCTTCCAGACATACTAATGGCCTGTAGCTGCACTAAGCTGGGATAGAACACCTGTAATTTTCTTAAGGTAGCTTTATATACTGTAACCAGACAAGCCTGCCTGTCAGTAGGAAGATAACAGGAACGGATCTAGCTGAACACTGTGAGCAGGACGCACTGTACTAAATGTAAATAGTCTAGCTGCCTGACCGTGGTACTAATAGGATCAAAAAGAACACCTGTAATTTTCTTAAGGTAGCTTTATATACTGTAACCAGACAAGCCTGCCTGTCAGTAGGAAGATAACAGGAACGGATCTAGCTGAACACTGTGAGCAGGACGTACTGCACTAAATGTATATAGCAGGAACGGATCTAGCTGAACACTGTGAGCAGGACGCACTGCACTGAATGTAAATAGCAGGAACGGATCTAGCTGAACACTGTGAGCAGGACGCACTGCACTGAATGTAAATAGCAGGAACGGATCTAGCTGAACACTGTGAGCAGGACGCACTGTACTAAATGTAAATAGTCTAGCTGCCTGACCGTGGTACTAATAGGATCAAAAAGAACACCTGTAATTTTCTTCAGGTAGCTTTATATACTGTAACCAGACAAGCCTGCCTGTCAGTAGGAAGATAACAGGAACGGATCTAGCTGAACACTGTGAGCAGGACACACTGTACTAAATGTAAATAGTCTAGCTGCCTGACCGTGGTACTAATAGGATCAAAAAGAACACCTGTAATTTTCTTCAGGTAGCTTTATATACTGTAACCAGACAAGCCTGCCTGTCAGTAGGAAGATAACAGGAACGGATCTAGCTGAACACTGTGAGCAGGACGTACTGCACTAAATGTATATAGCAGGAACGGATCTAGCTGAACACTGTGAGCAGGACGCACTGCACTGAATGTAAATAGCAGGAACGGATCTAGCTGAACACTGTGAGCAGGACGCACTGCACTAAATGTAAATACCAGGAACGGATCTAGCTGAACACTGTGAGCAGGACGCACTGCACTGAATGTAAATAGCAGGAACGGATCTAGCTGAACACTGTGAGCAGGACGCACTGCACTGAATGTAAATAGCAGGAACGGATCTAGCTGAACACTGTGAGCAGGACGCACTGCACTAAATGTAAATAGCAGGAACGGATCTAGCTGAACACTGTGAGCAGGACGCACTGCACTGAATGTAAATAGCAGGAACGGATCTAGCTGAACACTGTGAGCAGGACGCACTGTACTAAATGTAAATAGTCTAGCTGCCTGACCGTGGTACTAATAGGATCAAAAAGAACACCTGTAATTTTCTTCAGGTAGCTTTATATACTGTAACCAGACAAGCCTGCCTGTCAGTAGGAAGATAACAGGAACGGATCTAGCTGAACACTGTGAGCAGGACGCACTGCACTAAATGTAAATACCAGGAACGGATCTAGCTGAACACTGTGAGCAGGACGCACTGCACTGAATGTAAATAGCAGGAACGGATCTAGCTGAACACTGTGAGCAGGACGCACTGCACTGAATGTAAATAGCAGGAACGGATCTAGCTGAACACTGTGAGCAGGACGCACTGCACTGAATGTAAATACCAGGAACGGATCTAGCTGAACACTGTGAGCAGGACGCACTGCACTAAATGTAAATACCAGGAACGGATCTAGCTGAACACTGTGAGCAGGACGCACTGCACTGAATGTAAATAGCAGGAACGGATCTAGCTGAACACTGTGAGCAGGACGCACTGCACTAAATGTAAATACCAGGAACGGATCTAGCTGAACACTGTGAGCAGGACGCACTGCACTGAATGTAAATAGCAGGAACGGATCTAGCTGAACACTGTGAGCAGGACGCACTGCACTAAATGTAAATACCAGGAACGGATCTAGCTGAACACTGTGAGCAGGACGCACTGCACTGAATGTAAATAGCAGGAACGGATCTAGCTGAACACTGTGAGCAGGACACACTGCACTAAATGTAAATAGTCTAGATAGAAGATAACAGGAACGGATCTAGCTAAACTGAATACAGTGTATATATATATATGCAACACCTGGGATGCATATATATACACAATACACTGTAAGTGCAGCTAACTGACTGACTGTTCTGCCTAATCTATCTAACTCAAATCAAATGACACTGTCTCTCTCTCTCTCTATCTCTCAGCACACCGGAACACACACTACACAGGGCCGCCGTGCAGGCGGCCTTATATAGTGTGGGGTGTGTACTAAATCCCCTGAGCCATAATTGGCCAAAGCCACCCTGGCTTTGGCCAATTACAGCTCTCTCTACTGACGGCGCTGTGATTGGCCAAGCATGCGGGTCATAGTGCATGCTTGGCCAATAATCAGCCAGCAATGCACTGCGATGCCGCAGTGAATTATGGGCCGTGACGCGCCACACGAATTTGGCGCGAACGGCCCATATCGTTCGCAATTCAGCGAACGACCAAACAGCCGATGTTCGAGTCGAACATGGGTTCGACTCGAACACGAAGCTCATCCCTAATTCTGAGCATGCGTGGCACTTTGTCCGTCGGATTTGTGTACACACGATCGGAATTTCCGACAACGGATTTTGTTGTCGGAAAATTTTATGGCCTGCTCTCAAACTTTGTGTGTCGGAAAATCCGATGGAAAATGTGTGATGGAGCCTACACACGGTCGGAATTTCCGACAACACGCTCCGATCGGACATTTTCCATCGGAAAATCTGACCGTGTGTACGGGGCATTATTCTGCTTCATTACACTCAACTATTTTCTCTGAAAGTAGGATTACACATTTAGCTTGGCTTGATCAGATGTCTGTTGGTGTGGCTATTTGCCATTTATGTGTGAGGAGATATAAATTTTCAGCCTGACTGCAGATCATTGTAAGTTTCAAAATAACAGAATTCAAACCAGGGTGACCATGTTTTATGAAACCTGTCCACCCTGTCGGAAGTCTGGGCTAGATTGTCTTCCATTTCACAGATTTCTGACACCCAAGCCAGCCAGTTCACTATAGAGGGCACTCTTGTGGTCCTCCAGCGGGTCAGGATCAGCACCTTAGCCACATTCAGCAAATGCTTGGTTAGAAATTTTTGTAGCGTTTGGTAGAGATGTGTAGAAGGCAACAGGCAGCGTGTAATACTATTTTGGTTTCTGTTATTAGTTTAATTAAGTCCCTGACCTGGTGCCAAAATGGGGCCAGGTGAGGGAAGTGCCACCAGATGTGTACAAGTGTACCTGTATCCTCCCCACATCTCCACCATATGCTTAAGGTCTGAGCATACCAGGAATGTATTTTTGCTGCCATGACATACCAGTCAGTGAGTAGTTTATAAGCCGTTCCTTGTGTCTTAGTGCTGATAGAGCACTTGTGTGCTAGAATGCAGGCCTTTTTCCATTGATTGTCCATAATGGTCATCTTAAGTGCAGTGGACCAATGCTTTCTGAATCTGTCTTCAGTATTGAGGTTCGCGTATTGCAGCCACGCTTAGGTGACTAAAGTCACCTTCTGTAATTGTGCCCTCTCAGCACATACCTTCTCTAGATCTGTCATCTGTCTGGAAAAGTTTCCCTGTCTGGTCGTACCGCCAACGAAGCTGCGTAGTTGGAAGTATATCCAGGGCAGTAAATTGGATAGTCCGCTGTCTCTTTTTAATGTCACAAATTCCTTGAATCTCCCGTCTTGAAAACATTCTTCTGCTTGCAGGGATTTGTTGTTAGGAGGGCAGCATAACAAATTGTTTCCAATCCCGGTGGAAAGTCAGCATTGTCCATTAGTGGTGTTAAGCCCAATACACATGATAGGACTTTGTACAAACTTTCCCTTGGATTTTTGTACAAAGTGCGTTGCCCAAAAGTTTGTCTTGCATACAGACGACGGGACTTTTCCAGCCAACTTTCACCATATCACGTGGTTTTTCAGCTCTTTACCACCACCCTTTGGTCAACTTCTGTTTTGTTGTCTGATATTGTGTCAATCTCGCCACTTTTTTTGGCGAGATTGACACCTTGCGAGCCGGGTTGACACTGGTGCGGGGATCTGACCTGGATCCCCACCAATGCCAGGCACTATGTTTGGTATGAATCTTGAGGGGGAACTCCACGCCAAATTTTAAATAAAAAACTGGCATGGGTTGCCCTCCAGGGGCATACCAGGCCCTTAGGTTTGGTATGGATATTAAGAGGAACCCCCTACGCTGAAAAAATGGCGTGGGGGTCCCCCCAATCCATACCAGACCCTTATCCGAGCACGAGCGCCCCCCCCCTCCTGAGCCGTACCAGGCCGCATGCCCTCAACATGGGGGGTGGGTGCTTTGGGGGAGGGGGGTGCCCTGTGGATCCCCTGCCCCAAAGCACCTTGTCCCCATGTTGATGAGGACAAGGGCCCCTTCCCGACAACCCTGGCTGCTGGTTTTTGGGGTCTGCGGGCGGGGCGCTTATCGGAATCCGGGAGCCCCCTTTAATAAGGGGGCCCCCAGATCCCGGCCCCCTACCCTATGTGAATGAGTATGGGATACATCGTACCCCTACCCATTCACCTAGGGAAAAAAGTGTCAATAAAAAACACAGTACACAGGTTTTCAAAGTAATTTATTAGGCAGCTCCGGGATCTTCTTCTGACATCGGGGGTCCTCTTCCAACTTCGGGGGTCTTCTTCCGACTTCGGGGGTCCTCTTCCGACTTCGGGGGTCTCTCCGGCGTCTTCTCCTGGTGTCCGCATCTTCTGCCGCCTCCACCGCTATCTTCTAGCGCTCTTTTGCCAGTAGTGGCCCGGACTTCTGGATCGTCTTCTTCCCTCTTCTCTTCCAGAGATGTTGACACGATGCTCTCTCCAGCCGGAATGCTCTCTGTGCGCTCCGCAACAGACTTATATAGGCGGTGACCCCACCCCCTATGACATCACAGTCCCGGGGCATGCTGGGACTGTGAGGTCATAAGGGGGCGTGGTCATGTCATCCTATAACCACACCCCCTTATACAGCCTGGTACGGCTCAGGGGGGTCGCTAGCTCGTCCCCACCCCCTTTCCTGACCGGCCAGGCTGCGTGCTCGGATAAGGGTCTGGTATGGACTTTGGGGGGACCCCCATGCTGTTTTTTCGGCATAGGGGGTTCCCCTTAAAATCCATACCAGACCGAAGGGCTTGGTATTGCCCCAGAGGGGAATTCCCTCTCGCGCCCACCGCAGTAGGAAAATGTGTTTTTCCTATTGCATCTAGCGCGAGATGTACAGTACCCTGCCGCCGAGAGCCAGTGCGATCCGATCACGCTGGAAACATTCTCGCGGCTGCGTACTGTAGTTTGTACAAAAGTCCGATGGCTTTGTGTACACACGATCGGACTTTGCTCCGTCGGACTTTTGTTGCCGGAAAGTTTGTCTGTTCGCACAGCCAACAAAAGTCCGATGGAAACTGAAAAAGTTTGTCCAATGGAGCATACACACGGTCGGATGTTGCTCCAAAACAGCTAATTTGCATGTTTGTTGTCAAAAAGTCTGATCGTGTATACGGCCCTTTAGGGAGCTCAGTAGGGAGGTCACTGTAGGGTGTTTTGCTACTTCTAAGCAGATATTTAGTTTGTTTCCATTAGTGGATGTTTTTTTAATGTTTGGTCTTTTTGGAGTCCCAGGTTCCACGGAGAAAAAAGTAGGGGGTAGGGGCTTAATCCATCCTCTAAGGCTACCCAGCCTTTAGTTCCCCGGTGGCAGTTCCAGTCCACTATTCTTGTTAAATGGGACGCTATGTAGTATTTCCTGAAGTCAGGAAGCCCCATGCCTCCTAATTCCTTAGGTCTGGTCAGAAGTGTGAATTTGATCCTAGGTTTTTTATTTGACCATAAGAAGGTCAGGAGTATGGTGTGTAATTTAAAAAAAAAAACCTCTGAGGTATTTTAATCTGTAACGCCCATAAAGGGTATAGCAGCCTGGGCAAAATGACCATTTTCAGAATGGTGGCCCTCCCAAATAGGGATGAGCCGAACACCCCCCTGTTCGGTTCCCACCAGAACATGCGAACAGGAAAAAAGTTCGTTCGAACACGCGAACACCGTTAAAGTCTATGGGACACGAACATGAATAATCAAAAGTGCTAATTTTAAAGGCTAATATGCAAGTTATTGTCATAAAAAGTGTTTGGGGACCTGAGTCCTGCCCCAGGGGACATGGATCAATGCAAAAAAAAGTTTTAAAAACGGCCGTTTTTTCAGGAGCAGTGATTTTAATAATGCTTAAAGTCAAACAATAAAAGTGTAATATCCCTTTAAATTTCGTACCTGGGGGGTGTCTATAGTATGCCTGTAAAGGGGCGCATGTTTCCTGTGTTTAGAACAGTCTGACAGCAAAATGACATTTTGAAGGAAAAAAGCCATTTAAAACTACCCGCGGCTATTGCATTGCCGACAATACACATAGAAGTTCATTGATAAAAACGGCATGGGAATTCCCCAAAGGGGAACCCCGAACCAAAATTTAAAAAAAAAATGATGTGGGAGTCCCCCTAAATTCCATACCAGGCCCTTCAGGTCTGGTATGGATATTAAGGGGAACCCCGGCCAAAAAAAAAAAAAAAGTGACGTGGGGTTCCCCCTAAATGCCATACCAGACCATTCAGGTCTGGTATGGATTTTAAGGGGAACCCCGCGCCAAAAAAAAAAAAAAACGGCGTGGGGTCCCCCCAAAAATCCATACCAGACCCTTATCCGAGCACGCAACCTGGCAGGCCGCAGGAAAAGAGGGGGGGATGAGAGTGCGGCCCCCCCTCCTGAACCGTACCAGGCCACATGCCCTCAACATTGGGAGGGTGCTTTGGGCTAGCCCCCCAAAACACCTTGTCCCCATGTTGATGAGGACAAGGGCCTCATCCCTACAACCCTGGCCGGTGGTTGTGGTGGTCTGCGGGCGGGGGGCTTATCGGAATCTGGAAGCCCCCTTTAACAAGGGGACCCCCAGATCCCGGCCCCCCCCCCGTGTGAAATGGTAAGGGGGTACAAAAGTACCCCTACCATTTCACTAAAAAACTGTCAAAAATGTTAAAAATGACAAGAGACAGTTTTTGACAATTCCTTTATTTAAATACTTCTTCTTTCTTCTATCTTCCTTCATCTTCTGGTTCTTCTGGCTCTTCTGGTTCTTCTTCCGGCGTTCTCGTCCAGCATCTCCTCCGCAGCATCTTCTATCTTCTTCTCCTCGGGCCGCTCCGCACCCATGGCATGGGGGGAGGCTCCCGCTCTTCTCTTCATCTTCTTCATCTTCTTCTCTTCTTCTTTTCTTCTCTTCTTCTCTTCTTCTCTTCTTCATTTTCTTCTCTGGGCCGCTCCGCACCCATGCTGGCATGGAGGGAGGCTCCCGCTGTGTGACGGCGCTCCTCGTCTGACAGTTCTTAAATAACGGGGGGCGGGGCCACCTGGTGACCCCGCCCCCCTCTGACGCACGGGACATGATGGGACTTCCCTGTGGCATTCCCCGTGACGTCACAGGGAAGTCCCGTCAAGTCACCGTGCATCAGAGGGGGGCGGGGTCACCGGGTGGCCCCGCCCCCCGTTATTTAAGAACTGTCAGACGAGGAGCGCCGTCACACAGCGGGAGCCTCCCTCCATGCCAGCATGGGTGCGGAGCGGCCCAGAGAAGAAAATGAAGAAGAGAAGAAGAGAAGAAGAGAAGAAGAGAAGAAAAGAAGAAGAGAAGAAGATGAAGAAGATGAAGAGAAGAGCGGGAGCCTCCCCCCATGCCATGGGTGCGGAGCGGCCTGAGGAGAAGAAGATAGAAGACGCCGCGGAGGAGATGCTGGACGAGAATGCCGGAGGAAGAACCAGAAGAGCCAGAAGAACCAGAAGAACCAGAAGATGAAGGAAGATAGAAGAAAGAAGAAGGATTTAAATAAAGGAATTGTCAAAAACTGTCTCTTGTCATTTTTAACATTTTTGACAGTTTTTTAGTGAAATGGTAGGGGTACTTTTGTACCCCCTTACCATTTCACACAGGGGGGCCGGGATCTGGGGGTCCCCTTGTTAAAGGGGGCTTCCAGATTCCGATAAGCCCCCCGCCCGCAGACCCCCACAACCACCGGCCAGGGTTGTGGGGATGAGGCCCTTGTCCTCATCAAAATGAGACAAGGTGTTTTGGGGGGCTACCCCAAAGCACCCTCCCAATGTTGAGGGCATGTGGCCTGGTACGGTTCAGGAGGGGGGGCGCATTCTCGTCCCCCCCTCTTTTCCTGCGGCCTGCCAGGTTGCGTGCTCGGATAAGGGTCTGGTATGGATTTTTGGGGGGACCCCATGCCGTTTTTTTTTTTTTTTGGCGCGGGGTTCCTCTTAAAATCCATACCAGACCTGAAGGGTCTGGTATGGAATTTAGGGGGAACCCCACGTCATTTTTTTTTTTTTAATTTTGGCCGGGGTTCCCCTTAATATCCATATCAGACCTGAAGGGCCTGGTATGGAATTTAGGGGGACTCCCATGTCATTTTTTTTTTAAATTTTGGTTCGGGGTTCCCCTTTGGGGAATTCCCATGCCGTTTTTATCAATGAACTTCTATGTGTATTGTCGGCAATGCAATAGCCCCGGGTAGTTTTAAATGAGTTTTTTCCTTCAAAATGTCATTTTGCTGTCAGACTGTTCTAAACACAGGAAACATGCGCCCCTTTACAGGCATACTATAGACACCCCCCAGGTACGAAATTTAAAGGGATATTACACTTTTATTGTTTGACTTTAAGCATTATTAAAATCACTGCTCCTGAAAAAACGGCAGTTTTTAAATCTTTTTTTTGCATTGATCCATGTCCCCTGGGGCAGGACCTGGGTCCCCAAACACTTTTTATGACAATAACTTGCATATTAGCCTTTAAAATTAGCACTTTTGATTTCTCCCATAGACTTTTAAAGGGTGTTCCGCGGCATTCGAATTTGCCGCGAACACCCCAAACTTGCGAACAGCCAATGTTCGAGTCGAACATGAGTTCGACTCGAAGCTCATCCCTACTCCCAAACCATGAGAAGTAACCTGCGTTCCAAAGTTTTAAATCCTTTTCTATCGTTTGAAGTAAAGGTGGGAAGTTTGCATCAGGGCCGATCCTAGGGTCACAGACGCCTGGGTGCAGAAATATTTCTGGCGCTCCCACATGGGCGTGGTCATCTTACCAACTCCTCCCCTTTACAAATGTTTCTATGGCAATGACTCAAACACAGAGATGCTCCCCTTAGAAAGCTTTGTTACCTCCGGGTCCTCCCATGATCTCTTAACAATAAAGAAAATGCAGGAAGAGAGTACACTAATGAGACCTGGAGGGGAGTCTCTCTGATGCACGCACAGAGGGCTGTCTGTTAGAAAGAGCCCCTAGACATAATACGGTCAAAGACTGCAGACATGATACAAGAGATGGACAGAGACCGCAGACGTAATACAGAATATGGTCAGAGACTGCAGACATAATACAGGAGATGGTCAGAGACTGCAGACCTGATACAAGAGATGGACAGAGACTGCAGACATGGTACAGGAGATGGTCAGAGACTGCAGACATAATATAGGAGATGGTCAGACTGTAGACATGATACAAGAGACAGTCAGAGACTGTAGACATGATACAGGAGATGGTCAGAGACTGCAGACATAATACAGGAGATGGTCAGAGACTGCAGACCTGATACAAGAGATGGACAGAGACTGCAGACATGATACAAGAGATGGTCAGAGACTGCAATCATAGTACAGGAGATGGTCAGAGACTGCATACATAATACAGGAGATGGTCAGAGACTGCAGACATAATACAGGAGATGGTCAGAGACTGCAGACCTGATACAAGAGATGGACAGAGACTGCAGACATGATACTAGAGATGGTCAGAGACTGCAATCATAGTAAAGGAGATGGTCAGAGACTGCAGACATACTACAGGAGATGGTCAGAGACTGCAGACATACTACAGGAGATGGTCAGAGACTGCAGACATAATACAAGAGATGGACAGAGACTGCAGACATGATACAAGAGATGGTCAGAGACTGCAGACATAATACAGGAGATGGTTAGAGACTGCAGACCTGATACAAGAGATGGACAGAGACTGCAGACATGATACAAGAGATGGACAGAGACTGCAGACATAATACAGGAGATGGTTAGAGACTGCAGACCTGATACAAGAGATGGACAAAGACTGCAGACATGATACAAGAGACTGTCAGAGACTGCAATCATAGTACAGGAGATGGTCAGAGACTGCAGACATAATACAGGAGATGGTCAGAGACTGCAGACATAGTACAGGAGATGGTCAGAGACTGCAGACATGGTACAGGAGATGGTCAGAGACTGCAGACATGATACAAGAGATGGTCAGAGACTGCAATCATAGTACAGGAGATGGTCAGAGACTGCAGACATAATACAGGAGATGGTCAGAGACTGCAGACATAGTACAGGAGATGGTCAGAGACTGCAGACATGGTACAGGAGATGGTCAGAGACTGCAGACATGATACAAGAGATGGTCAGAGACTGCAATCATAGTACAGGAGATGGTCAGAGACTGCAGACATAATACAGGAGATGGTCAGAGACTGCAGACATACTACAGGAGATGGTCAGAGACTGCAGACATAATACAAGAGATGGACAGAGACTGTAGACATGATACAGGAGATGGTCAGAGACTGCAGACATAATACAGGAGATGGTCAGAGACTGCAGACCTGATACAAGAGATGGACAGAGACTGCAGACATGATACAAGAGATGGTCAGAGACTGCAATCATAGTACAGGAGATGGTCAGAGACTGCATACATAATACAGGAGATGGTCAGAGACTGCAGACATAATACAGGAGATGGTCAGAGACTGCAGACATAATACAGGAGATGGTCAGAGACTGCAGACCTGATACAAGAGATGGACAAAGACTGCAGACATGATACAAGAGACTGTCAGAGACTGCAATCATAGTACAGGAGATGGTCAGAGACTGCAGACATAATACAGGAGATGGTCAGAGACTGCAGACATAGTACAGGAGATGGTCAGAGACTGCAGACATGGTACAGGAGATGGTCAGAGACTGCAGACATGATACAAGAGATGGTCAGAGACTGCAATCATAGTACAGGAGATGGTCAGAGACTGCAGACATAATACAGGAGATGGTCAGAGACTGCAGACATAGTACAGGAGATGGTCAGAGACTGCAGACATGGTACAGGAGATGGTCAGAGACTGCAGACATGATACAAGAGATGGTCAGAGACTGCAATCATAGTACAGGAGATGGTCAGAGACTGCAGACATAATACAGGAGATGGTCAGAGACTGCAGACATACTACAGGAGATGGTCAGAGACTGCAGACATAATACAAGAGATGGACAGAGACTGCAGACATGATACAAGAGATGGTCAGAGACTGCAGACATAATACAGGAGATGGTTAGAGACTGCAGACCTGATACAAGAGATGGACAGAGACTGCAGACATGATACAAGAGACTGTCAGAGACTGCAATCATAGTACAGGAGATGGTCAGAGACTGCAGACATAATACAGGAGATGGTCAGAGACTGCAGACATAATACAGGAGATGGTCAGAGACTGCAGACATAGTACAGGAGATGGTCAGAGACTGCAGACATGGTACAGGAGATGGTCAGAGGCTGCAGACATGATACAAGAGATGGTCAGAGACTGCAATCATAGTACAGGAGATGGTCAGAGACTGCAGACATAATACAGGAGATGGTCAGAGACTGCAGACATAATACAGGAGATGGTCAGAGACTGCAGACATAGTACAGGAGATGGTCAGAGACTGCAGACATGGTACAGGAGATGGTCAGAGACTGCAGACATGATACAAGAGATGGTCAGAGACTGCAATCATAGTACAGGAGATGGTCAGAGACTGCAGACATACTACAGGAGATGGTCAGAGACTGCAGACATACTACAGGAGATGGTCAGAGACTGCAGACATAATACAAGAGATGGACAGAGACTGCAGACATGATACAAGAGATGGTCAGAGACTGCAGACATAATACAGGAGATGGTTAGAGACTGCAGACCTGATACAAGAGATGGACAGAGACTGCAGACATGATACAAGAGACTGTCAGAGACTGCAATCATAGTACAGGAGATGGTCAGAGACTGCAGACATAATACAGGAGATGGTCAGAGACTGCAGACATAATACAGGAGATGGTCAGAGACTGCAGACATAGTACAGGAGATGGTCAGAGACTGCAGACATGGTACAGGAGATGGTCAGAGACTGCAGACATGATACAAGAGATGGTCAGAGACTGCAATCATAGTACAGGAGATGGTCAGAGACTGCAGACATAATACAGGAGATGGTCAGAGACTGCAGACATAATACAGGAGATGGTCAGAGACTGCAGACCTGATACAAGAGATGGACAGAGACTGCAGACATGATACTAGAGATGGTCAGAGACTGCAATCATAGTACAGGAGATGGTCAGAGACTGCAGACATACTACAGGAGATGGTCAGAGACTGCAGACATACTACAGGAGATGGTCAGAGACTGCAGACATAATACAAGAGATGGACAGAGACTGCAGACATGATACAAGAGACGGTCAGAGACTGCAGACATAATACAGGAGATGGTTAGAGACTGCAGACCTGATACAAGAGATGGACAGAGACTGCAGACATGATACAAGAGATGGACAGAGACTGCAGACATAATACAGGAGATGGTTAGAAACTGCAAACCTGATACAAGAGATGGACAGAGACTGCAGACATGATACAAGAGACTGTCAGAGACTGCAATCATAGTACAGGAGATGGTCAGAGACTGCAGACATGGTACAGGAGATGGTCAGAGACTGGAGACATGATACAAGAGACGGTCAGAGACTGCAATCATAGTACAGGAGATGGTCAGAGACTGCAGACATAATACAGGAGATGGTCAGAGACTGCAGACATACTACAGGAGATGGTCAGAGACTGCAGACATAATACAAGACATGGACAGAGACTGCAGACATGATACAAGAGACGGTCAGAGACTGCAGACATAATACAGGAGATGGTTAGAGACTGCAGACCTGATACAAGAGATGGACAGAGACTGCAGACATGATACAAGAGATGGACAGAGACTGCAGACATAATACAGGAGATGGTTAGAGACTGCAGACCTGATACAAGAGATGGACAGAGACTGTAGACATGATACAAGAGACTATCAGAAACTGCAATCATAGTACAGGAGATGGTCAGAGACTGCAGACATAATACAGGAGATGGTCAGAGACTGCAGACATAGTACAGGAGATGGTCAGAGACTGCAGACATGGTACAGGAGATGGTCAGAGACTGCAGACATGAAACAAGAGGCGGTCAGAGACTGCATTCATAGTATAGGAGATGGTCAGAGACTGCAATCATAGTACAGGAGATGGTCAGAGACTGCAGACATACTACAGGAGATGGTCAGAGACTGCAGACATACTACAAGAGATGGTCAGAGACTGCAGACATGATACAGGAGATGGTCAGAGACTGCAGACATAATATAGGAGATGGTCAGAGACTGCAGACATAATACAGGAGATGAAAAACTCTGATAGGGGAATTGGTGCTGTTCACAAATCAAATTATTATTTAATACCTCACCATGAGAAAATATATGTGCATCAGGGTGTATCAACAAACTTCGTGAAAAGTCTGTGAAAAATACTAAAAAACCTATAAAAATGTATGTGTCATATAAAATGTACAAATCACCACAAAATGTATAAAGTGAAAAAAACGAATATGGGTGTAGCTGAAACATCAATTATCCCACTAGTAAAAGTATAACACCTAAAAACAACACAAAAAAAAGGAAAAAAACTTTCTGATGTTAGCTGGAACAATCCCAAAAGTGACACAAAAAATATACCCAAAAAATATTCAATTTAGATGAATTCTATGGTGAAAGTTTATGTGATAATCTTCCGTGCAACCAAATACTCCAAAAAAAATTATATGTCCAATAAAAATTGTCCTATGTATGTGAAAAAAATCCCTGTGAACAAATGGTGTATGCATTCAAATGATCCCAGACAGGTTTGCTGTAGCTGCTGTTAACCGTCTTTAGTGGAACCCTCACTTGTGCCCTCACTCACCGGAACGCCCAACCCCTGCAGGGGTAATGGGCATGTGAATGTAGATCTAGTAGCCGGAATCCTAAATGATCGATGCCCCCTCACCGACTCCGCAGTCTCTTTCCCACTTGTGTCACCGCTGTCCTTTTAATGGTATCCACTGGAAAGTGTCCATATACATTGAGAAGAGAGAAGCCTCATAGCGTAAATCCAAAAAGTTTTTTAAACCAATACAGCTTACAAAATAAAATGAAATAAAATAAAATAAATGGGAGCTGACAGTGCTCCGCCGGCTCGCTACAAGCCAATGGCCGCAACAGTAGCGTGGTAGCGGCGTGCGTTCCGCGGCCTGTCTCCCAAAAACTGGAAGTCTACACAAAGTCAGAAGCTGGAGCGACTTATGCATACCGCGTGACCACGCCTTACGCGTTTCGTCATCAAGACGTCATCTGAGGAGCGGCCATCTTGGTACACCATACGTCCTATTGTACTACAAGGAGGCGCCGCGATATCCAATCGAAAAGAACTGGTGTGACGTGCACACCCACCCAGCGGGGAATTGATAGATGAACACTATCGGGGTGAAAGTTTATGTGATAATCTTCCATGCAACCAAATACTCCAAAAAAATATTATATGTCCAATAAAAATTGTCCTATGTATGTGAAAAAAATCCCTGTGAACAAATGGTGTATGCATCCAAACGATCCCAGACAGGTTTGCTGTAGCTGCTGTTAACCGTCTTTAGTGGAACCCCCACTTGTGCCCTCACTCACCGGAATGCCCAACCCCTGCAGGGGTAATGGGCATGTGAATGTAGATCCAATAGCCGGAATCCTAAATGATCGATGCCCCCTCACTGACTCCGCAGTCTCTTTCCCACTTATGTCACCGCTGTCCTAGGGGATAGGACATAGGGTGATAAAGATGAGCCACTATACTAATATCTCCAAATCATAGAGATGGGAGGGAAAATACATCAAGACCATATATAATATAATAAATCAAAACCACATATGATAAAAAGGGGTAGATATCTCATATCATCCTGTAAAAATAAGTGTATATAAAAAATGTATATAAAAATATGAGAACCAACATGTGTGTTAGTGTATTTGTGCCTGGAAAGGCCTAAAGAACGCTGTGTAAGACTGAGAAGAAAGCTTACATGCGACATAGGACAACTAAATCCACAATAATGTTATGTCCCATAACTCTCTGTTTTGCTCTGAATAGATGCAAGTGTACGATCCCAAACCATATGCTCGATTGTGAAAAATAGAATAAGAAAAACGCACACATTTTACAAGCAATCTTTCTGGTATAGTAAAAAGAAGAGTACCGTATATACTCGAGTATAAGTCGTTCCGAGTATAAGTCGAGGCCCTAATTTACCACAAAAAAAATGGGAAAAACTTATTGACCCGAGTATAAGACGAGGGTGAGAAATGCACAGCTACTGTAAGTGGAAAAGAGGGTCAACAATGCCCATTTGCAGCCTCACTGTGCCCATTTGCAGCCTCACTGTGCCCATTTGCAGCCATAGGTCCCCTGAACTTCAAACTTGGTAGTTAAGGGTTCCTAGATGCCCCCTAGCTGCAGCCAAAATTTGGGGTCTCTGAACCCAAAGGGTCCCGAAATGACATTGCAGCAGATGGACACAGTTGACCGAATTTGGGGCCCTGTATCTTAGGGCCACTTAGTGCTAAGAACCCCAAATTTGGTGTGCAAACCAAGTGGAACTAGCACCATAAAATTTCCAAAGCTGGGGTTTCTAGCACCAAGTGGCCCCGAGATACAGGGCCCCAAAAATCAGTTCAGAAAATGTCAAGCACTTTTCTACAGCAGAGAATGACATTTTCCGAACCGGTTTGGGGGCCCTGTATCTCAGGGCCACTTAGTGCTAGGAACTTCAGCTTTGGATATGTTATGGTACAAGGTCCACTGGGTTTGCACACCAAATTTGGGGTTCCTAGCACTAAGTGGCCCTGAGATATGGGGCCTCAAACTCGGTTCAGAAAATGTCAAGCACTTTTCTGCAGCAGAGAATGACATTTTCCGAACCGATTTTGGGGCCCCGTATCTCGGGGCCACTTAGTGCTAGGAACTTCAGCTTTGGATATGTTGTGGTACCAGGTCCACTGGGTTTGCACACCAAATTTGGAGTTCCTAGCACCAAGTGGCCCTGAGATACGGGGCCCCAAAATCGGTTCGGAAAATGAAATTTTTTGCTGCAGAAAAGTGCTTGACTCGAGTATAAGTCGAGGGGGGCACTTTCAGCACTAAATAATGTGCTGAAAAATTCGACTTATACTCGAGTATATACGGTATGTATTTATGTGTGAACTGGAAAACAATACTAGAAGTTGGATAAAAAGCAGTTCAAATCAATATCCACGTTGAGTCCTCTAGGAACCAAACTATCTAAACGGTGTATCCATCTGGTTTCATTCTGGGATATTAATATCTTCTTACTACCCCCCCTCCAGTTCTCCTTGATGGTATCAATGCCATAAAAAACCAGACCAGATGGATCTCTGTGGTGGAATTCGTCAAAATGTCTTGAGAGGTTATGCTTAGGAAACCCCTTTTTGATATTATTGATGTGCTCTCTAATGCGCACACATAGGGGTCTGCTAGTCCTACCCACGTATTGCAGTCGGCACGGACATTCGATGACGTTGTATTGCAGGTGGGTTGTATTGCAGGTGATTAATTCTCTGATATCCGAGCACAAATACACTAACACACATGTTGGTTCTCATATTTTTATATACAGTTTTTATATACACTTATTTTTACAGGATGATATGAGATATCTACCCCTTTTTATCATATGTGGTTTTGATTTATTATATTATATGTGGTCTTGATGTATTTTCCCTCCCATCTTTATGATTTGGAGATATTAGTATAGTGGCTCATCTTTATCACCCTATGAGTGCACGGATGTGGATACACATATCAACATTTTATGCTGTTAGGTTCGGGTGTTTTTTGCCCTTTGGTCTATTTTATACTTACCATTGATACTGACGTTATTACTTTTTGATTTTTAATTTTTGCTCTTTGGTCTATTTTATACTTACCATTGATACTGACGTTATTACTTTTTGATTTTTAATTTTTGCTCTTTGGTCTATTTTATACTTACCATTGATACTGATGTTATTACTTTTTGATTTTTAATTTTTGCTCTTTGGTCTATTTTATACTTACCATTGATACTGACGTTATTACTTTTTGATTTTTAATTTTTGCTCTTTGGTCTATTTTATACTTACCATTGATACTGACGTTATTACTTTTTAATTTTTGCTCTTTGGTCTATTTTATACTTACCATTGACTCTGACCTTAATATTTTTTAATTTTTAATTTATATTTTATATAGAGTTTTTTCATTTCTTTTTACCTTCTATAAATGTTTATATGTGAAAGGGTTTGTATACATGTTTTCGCCTGCTGGGATATTATGTTTATCTTTTTCCTGCTTAAAGATTATACGGAGGCGCCCTGTCATTATATTTTTACATATCTCCACCAGGGGGTGCTAGGCCTCTATTTACACCTTTATTTTTCATCCCGATAGTGTTCATCTATCAATTCCCCGCTGGGTGGGTGTGCACGTCACACCAGTTCTTTTCGATTGGATATCGCGGCGCCTCCTTGTAGTACAATAGGACGTATGGTGTACCAAGATGGCCGCTCCTCAGATGACGTCTTGATGGCGTAAGGCGTGGTCACGCGGTATGCATAAGTCGTTCCAGCTTCTGACTTGACTGTGTAGACTTCCAGTTTTTGGGAGACAGGCCGCGGAACGCACGCCGCTACCACACTACTGTTGCGGCCATTGGCTTGTAGCGAGCCGGCGGAGCACTGTCAGCTCCCATTTATTTTATTTTATTTCATTTTATTTTGTAAGCTGTATTGGTTTAAAAAACTTTTTGGATTTACGCTATGAGGCTTCTCTCTTCTCAATGTATATGGACACTTTCCAGTGGATACCATTAAAAGGACAGCGGTGACACAAGTGGGAAAGAGACTGCGGAGTCGGTGAGGGGGACATCGATCATTTAGGATTCCGGCTACTAGATCTACATTCACATGCCCATTACCCCTGCAGGGGTTGGGCGTTCCGGTGAGTGAGGGCACAAGTGGGGGTTCCACTAAAGACGATTAACAGCAGCTACAGCAAACCTGTCTGGGATCGTTTGGATGCATACACCATTTGTTCACAGGGATTTTTTTCACATACATAGGACAATTTTTATTGGACATATAATATTTTTTTGGAGTATTTGGTTGCATGGAAGATTATCACATAAACTTTCACCATAGAATTCATCTAAATTGAATATTTTTTGGGTATATTTTTTGTATCACTTTTGGGATTGTTCCAGCTAACATCAGAAAGTTTTTTTCCTTTTTTTGTGTTGTTTTTAGGTGTTATACTTTTACTAGTGGGATAATTGATGTTTCAGCTACACCCATATTAGTTTTTTACACTTTATACATTTTGTGGTGATTTGTACATTTTATATGACACATACAGTAGGTGACCGCGATATTGTGTCAATCTCGCCGCATTTCTCGGCGAGATTTGACACCTACGAGCCCCATCGCAGGAGCCAGCGCCGAGATGGCTCACTCATCGGGAAAGGAAAACTTTGTTTTCCTTCCGCGATGAGTGACAGGCAGTGCTGACAGCTGTCTGGTATGAATCCTGAGGCGGGAACACTGCGCCAAATTTTAAATGAAAAAAACGGCGTGGGTTCCCCCCCAGGGGCATACCAAGCCCTTAGGTCTGGCATGGATTGTAAGGGGAACCCCCTACGCTGAAAAATTGGCGTGGGGGTCCCTCCCAATCCATACCAGACCCTTATCCGAGCACGCAGCTCGGCCGGCCAGGAAGGGGGGTGGGGACAAGCAAGCGCCCCCCCTCCTGAGCCGTACCAGGCCGCATGCCCTCAACATGGGGGGGTGGGTGCCTTGGGGGAGGGGGGCGCCCTGCGGGGGCCCCCCCACCCCAAAGCACCTTGTCCCCATGTTGATGAGGACAAGGGCCTCTTCCCGACAACCATGGCCATTGGTTGTCGGGGTCTGCGGGCAGGGGGCTTATCAGAATCCGGGAGCCCCCTTTAATAAGGGGGCCCCCAGATCCTGGCCCCCCACCCTGTGTGAATGAGTTTGGGGTACATGGTACCCCTACCCATTCACCTAGGGAAAAGTGTCAATATAAAAAAAACACAGTACACAGGTTTTAAGAGTAATTTATTAGTCAGCTCCGGGATCTTCTTCCAACTTCGGGGGGTCTCCTTCCGACTTCTCCCGGTGTTCGGCCTCTTCTCCCGGGCCCCGCCGCTATCTTCTTCCAGCTCTATTGCCAGCGAGGGGCCCGGTCTGCTGCCGCTGTCTTGTCGCCGCCGCTGTCTCGCCGCCGCTGTCTCGCCGCTTCTTCTCTTCTTCTCTTCTTCCCCGATGTTGACACGATGCTCTCTCCGGCTCGAATGCTGTGTGCGAGCTGCGGAGCCATTTATATAGGCGATGACCCCGCCCCCCACAGAATTCGAGCTGGAGAGAGCGTCGTGTCAACATTGGGGAAGAAGAGAAGAAGAGAAGAAGTGGCGAAACAGCGGCGAGACAGCGGCGACAAGACAGCGGCGGTGAGACAGCGGCGACAAGACAGCGGCAGCAGACCGGGCCCCTCGCTGGCAATAGAGCTGGAAGAAGATAGCGGCGGGGCCCGGGAGAAGAGGCTGAACACTGGGAGAAGAGGCCGAACACCGGGAGAAGTCGGAAGGAGACCCCCCGAAGTTGGAAGAAGATCCCGGAGCTGACTAATAAATTACTCTTAAAACCTGTGTACTGTGTTTTTTTTATATTGACACTTTTCCCTAGGTGAATGGGTAGGGGTACCATGTACCCCAAACTCATTCACACAGGGTGGGGGGCCGGGATCTGGGGGCCCCCTTTAATCCGATAAGCCCCCTGCCCGCAGACCCCGACAACCAACGGCCAGGGTTGTCAGGAAGAGGCCCTTGTCCTCATCAACATGGGGACAAGGTGCTTTGGGGTGGGGGGGCTCCCGCAGAGCGCCCCCCTCCCCCAAGGCACCCACCCCCCCATGTTGAGGGCATGCGGCCTGGTACGGCTCAGGAGGGGGGGGCACTCGCTCATCCCCACCCCCTTTCCTGGCCGGCCGGGCTGCGTGCTCGGATAAGGGTCTGGTATGGATTGGGGGGGACCCCCATGCCAATTTTTCGGCATAGGGGGTTCCCCTTACAATCCATGCCTGACCTAAGGGCCTGGTATGCCCCTGGGGGGAACCCACGCCGTTTTTTTCATGTAAAATTTGGCGCGGTGTTCCTGCCTCAGGATTCATACCAGACAGCTGTCAGCACTGTCTGTCACTCATCGCGGAAGGAAAACAAAGTTTTCCTTTCCCGATGAGTGAGCCAGCGCGACATGCACAGATGGTATCGCGCTGGAAACACAATCTCGCGGTCAGGTACTGTAAATTTTTATAGGTTTTTTAGTATTTTTCAAAGACTTTTCACGAAGTTTGTTGATACACCCTGATGCACATATATTTTCTCATGGTGAGGTATTAAATAATAATTTGATTTGTGAACAGCGCCAATTCCCCTATCAGAGTTTTTAGCACTTGGACTTCACCTTGGTGTTTTCCTTTTTTGGGGGGATGCAGTTCTTATTGGTGTCTGTCCTAAGCGCAAAATATTTGAATTTATAATACAGGAGATGGTCAGAGACTGCAGACATGAAACAAGAGGCGGTCAGAGACTGCAGACATACTACATGAGATGGTCAGAGACTGTAGACATAATACAGGAGATGGTCAGAGACTGTAGACATAATACAGGAGATGGTCAGAGACTACAGACATAATACAGGAGATGGTCAGAGACTGCAGACATGGTACAGGAGATGGTCAGAGATTGCAGACATGAAACAAGAGGTGGTCCGAGACTGCAATCATAGTACAGGAGATGGTCAGAGGTTGCAATCATAGTACAGGAGATGGTCAGAGACTGCAGACATAATACAGGAGATGGTCAGACTGCAGACATAGTACAGGAGATGGTCAGAGACTGCAGACATAATACAGGAGATGGTCAGAGACTGCAGACATAATACAGGAGATGGTCAGAGACTGTAGACATAATACAGGAGAAGGTAAGAGACTGCAGACATAATACAGGAGATGGTCAGAGACTGCAGACATAATACAGGAGATGGTCAGAGACTGCAGACATAATACAGGAGATGGTCAGAGACTGCAGACATAATACAGAAGATGGTCAGAGACTGCAGACATAATACAGGAGATGGTCAGAGACTGTAGACATAATACAGGAGATGGTCAGAGACTGAAGACATAATACAGGAGATGGTCAGAGACTGCAGACATGATACAATAGACAGTCAGAGACTGCAGACATGGTACAGGAGATGGTCAGAGATTGCAGACATGAAACAAGAGGTGGTCCGAGACTGCAATCATAGTACAGGAGATGGTCAGAGACTGCAATCATAGTACAGGAGATGGTCAGAGACTGCAGACATACTACAGGAGATGGTCAGAGACTGCAGACATAATATAGGAGATGGTCAGAGACTGTAGACATGATACAAGAGACTGTCAGAGACTGTAGACATGATACAGGAGATGGTCAGACTGCAGACATAATACAGGAGATGGTCGGAGACTGCAGACATAATATAGGAGATGGTTAGAGACTGCAGACATAATATAGGAGATGGTCAGAGACTGCAGACATAATATAGGAGATGGTCAGAGACTGCAGACATAATATAGGAGATGGTCAGAGACTGCAGACATAATATAGGAGATGGTCAGAGACTGTAGACATGACACAAGAGACAGTCATAGACTGTAGACATGACACAAGAGACAGTCAGAGACTGTAGACATGATACAGGAGATGGTCAGAGACTACAGACATAATACAGGAGATGATCAGAGACTGCAGACATAATACAGGAGATAGTCAGACACTGCAGACATGATACAATAGACAGTCAGAGACTGCAGACATGGTACAGGAGATGGTCAGAGATTGCAGACATACTACAGGAGATGGTCAGAGACTGCAGAAATAATATAGGAGATGGTCAGAGACGGTAGACATGATACAAGAGACAGTCAGAGACTGTAGACATGATACAGGAGATGGTCAGAGACTGCAGACATAATACAGGAGATGGTCAGAGACTGCAGACATAATATAGGAGATGGTCAGAGACTGCAGACATAATATATGAGATGGTCAGAGACTGCAGACATAATTTAGGAGATGGTCAGAGACTGCAGACATAATTTAGGAGATGGTCAGAGACTGCAGACATAATATAGGAGATGGTCAGAGACTGCAGACATAATATATGAGATGGTCAGAGACTGCAGACCTGATACAAGAGATGGACAGAGACTGCAGACATGATACAAGAGACGGTCAGAGACTGCAATCATAGTACAGGAGATGGTCAGAAACTGCAGACCTGATACAAGAGATGGACAGAGACTGCAGACATGATACAAGAGACTGTCAGAGACTGCAATCATAGTACAGGAGATGGTCAGAGACTGCAGACATAATACAGGAGATGGTCAGAGACTGCAGACATAATACAGGAGATGGTCAGAGACTGCAGACATGATACAAGAGACTGTCAGAGACTGCAATCATAGTACAGGAGATGGTCAGAGACTGCAGACATAATACAGGAGATGGTCAGAGACTGCAGACATAATACAGGAGATAGTCAGAGATTGCAGACATGATTCAAGAGACAGTCAGAGACTGTAGACATGGTACAGGAGATGGTCAGAGACTGCAGACATGGTACAGGAGATGGTCAGAGACTGCAGACATGAAACAAGAGGCGGTCAGAGACTGCAATTATAGTACAGGAGATAGTCAGAGACTGCAATCATAGTACAGGAGATGGTCAGAGACTGCAGACATACTGCTGGAGATGGTCAGAGACTGCAGACATAATATAGGAGATGGTCAGAGACTGTAGACATGATACAAGAGACTGTCAGAGACTGTAGACATGATACAGGAGATGGTTAGAGACTGCAGACATAATACAGGAGATGGTCAGAGACTTCAGACCTGATACAAGAGACGGTCAGAGACTGCAATCATAGTACAGGAGATGGTCAGAGACTGCAGACATGGTACATGAGATGGTCAGAGACTGCAGACATGGTACCTGAGATGGTCAGAGACTGCAGACATGGTACATGAGATGGTCAGAGACTGCAGACATGGTACAGAAGATGGTCGGAGACTGCAGACATGATACAGGAGATGGTCAGAGACTGCAGACCTGATACAAGAGATGGACAGAGACTGAAGACATGATACAAGAGACGGTCAGAGACTGCAGACATAATACAGGAGATGGTCAGAGACTGCAGACATAATACAGGAGATGGTCAGAGACTGCAGACATGATACAGGAGATGGTCAGAGACTGCAGACATGGTACAGGAGATGGTCAGAGACTGCAGACATGAAACAAGAGGCGGTCAGAGACTGCAATCATAGTACAGGAGATGGTCAGAGACTGCAATCATAGTACAGGAGATGGTCAGAGACTTCAGACATACTACAGGAGATGGTCAGAGACTGCAGACATAATACAGGAGATGGTCAGAGACTGCAGACATGGTACAGGAGATGGTCAGAGACTGCAGACATGGTACAGGAGATGGTCAGAGACTGCAGACATAGTACAGGAGATGGTCAGAGACTGCAGACATAGTACAGGAGATGGTCAGAGACTGTAGACATGATACAAGAGACAGTCAGAGACTGTAGACATGATACAACAGACGGTCAGAGACAGCAGACATGATACAAGAGATGGTCAGAAACTGCAGACATGATACAGGAGATGGTCAGAGACTGCAGTTCCTGTGGACGTTAGTAGATAATGGCCGATCGGCCCTCTCACCTGACCCAGCGATACAGCAATGGTTCCTCTGATCAGGAGTCAGCTCACTCTGAATTGCCCGTGTCGACTCCGCTGGGTAGCACCCAAATCTGTATTCCTGCAATGACTCTATTCCTTTCTCCGCCAGGGATGGTGCTAGGCTGTGTGGCTTTCCCTCTGGTGACGCAGGGCAGCGGGGTTCTCTCTCTGATGGTGTTCTCTCAGCACTGCCCTCTCCCTCTGGAGTCCTGGGTGTACTTTCCTGGGTGTAGACCCCCCAGGACAAAACACCTCCCCTCTATTAGTACAGACCCCCCCAGGACAAACCCCCCTCTTCATTAGTACAGACCCCCCAAGACAAACCACCCTCCATTAGTACAGATCCCCCCAGGACGAACCCCCCTCCATTAGATCAGAAAAAAGATCTATTAGTGACATTGGCGACAGGGGGTGAAAGGGTTAACTGGGGGGTGATCAAGGGTTAAACCTTTATTAGGGGGTTTAGGAGGTACCCTAGACCTACCTGGGCCTACTACTAATTGCCCTAACACTTATTACAATCACAAATGACACCAATGCAGTGATCAGTGAAAAATCTGAAAACTGCAATTGGTGACACAGTGACAGGGAGTGAAGGGGTTAATTGTGGGGGCGATTGGTGGGTGATCGGGGGTGTGACAAGTGTACCTGTGTGTACTGCTGTTAGTGTAATGTTGTGCAACTCACGGTAAGATGTCTTCTCTCCTCTCACTAGAATTGAAAAGACTCCACGAGGAGAGATGACATCACTTCCCTTGTCTGTGTTTACACTTACACAGGCAGGGGAAAAATTTCATTAGTCAGGACCGATCAGTAGGTCCAGGCCATAAATCATTGGCCTGGACCTGAGGACTGATTGGTTCTCTAATAAATACGACTGCCGCAGACAGGGGGGGCGCAATTGTAACCCCCAACCATTGGGAAGGAGGGATGTAGAGGTACGCCTATTTGCCCACGTGTGCGATTCTGACAATGTATATCGGCGTGCGGCGGTCAGCAAGTGGTTAATGACATCCCAGTCTTAGTCCGTAGGGTTCAATATTGAGTTGGCCCACCCTTTGCAGCTCTAAAAGCTTTAAAGTGATTGTAAAAACTCTATTATTTAAAAAAATAAATAAATAAATAACAAACATGTTATACTTACCTCCTCTGTGCACTTGGTTTTGCACAGAGCAGCCCAGATCCTCCTCTTCTGGGGTTCCCTCTTTGCTGCTCCTGGCCCCTCCCTCCTATCAAGTCCCTGCTCAGCCAGCAGCTTCCTATGGGGGCACCCAAGCGGAGTAAGAGCTCAGTGTATCCATTCAGACACAGGGCCCCAACCTGGCCCCACCCTCTCTCTTTCCTGATTGGCTGACTAACTTTGCTAATGGTGTCTCTGCTGTGTCTCAGCCAATCAGGAGGAGTGTCCTGGATGGCTAAGACATTCATGGACATCACTGGAAAGAGATGGAGCTCAGTTAAGTGTAACGGATCCCTGTTGCACTCTGCCTGAGTGTTTCTGTCAGTACACTGCTTCCTCCAATCTGGACCTTCAGATATCAGATATTACAGCTGAATATTGTAACCAAGATCCAGACGAGACTAGCTCAGTAACACAGCTTGAACATGGACTGTTTATTTTGAGATCTCACACAAATATATACACCAGAATGACAATACAAACTGTAACCAGAAACTTAATTAACATGAGCTAATGAATTAATCGTTTAGACAGCCTAGGTGACTCCGAGGCATGACCTTTCAGGACAGACTGGTCTTTTAGCTCAGAAGACACAATCAACATTATCATAAATATAAACACAGCAAACATTCTCACAATAGCAGAAGCTAATTACAATTTACAATACAAACAGTGATCTCCCCCTC